>JAOQMP010000003.1:18677105-18697096 GCA_027563575.1 Erythroxylum pedicellare | reverse complement strand
AATTATATTATATAAAATTCATATTCAAATTTCTCTAATTATATAAATATGCATAAATTTTATTTCTAAACATAATGAGAATGAAATAATTAAAAATAATTAACATAAAAGTATAATTAAAAATAGAAACATGATAATAAAACTAAATATGTTTTTTGTTTTCAAATTTTTTTCACAAATATCAACCAAATAAGTTTTTATTTTCAGTTTTTTTATTAGAAACTCAGGTAAATAGGTTTTTGTTTTTTTAATTAAAAACTAGAGACCTAAAATAGAAAACAAAAGCTAAAAATTATAAAAAATAAAAATGAAACCAAATGGTCCGCATGGATGAGTTTATGTATACTTTTTAAGTATGGGTATTAAAGATTATAGTGAATAATTCTGTTGGGTTCAAATTCAATTGAAAGCTCTCCATAAAGTAATATGTTAATAGGGTCAAGAAGCTTCCCATTTAGTGTGAAATCGTTTTCTTTATACAAAATATTATTCACAAATGGTATAAATTTGTTAATACAAAAATTATGTAGATCTAACCACTTTTCTTAGTCCTCCTTTTACCTTCCAAAAATATAAAGAACAATTTTTGAAGGATGCATAGACCAAATCAAATTACTTAAATCAACATCACCTTGAAGAATAAAAATCATATTATTTTGTAAAATTCTATACTTGATTATTGTTGCTGAGATTTGCGCTTCAAGCAATTTTTTTAAACACCTAATTCAATTGTTTCCTAAACGACATAAAGCCTACAAACTTATCAGAATAGATTTAAACTATGAAAATAAAAAAGATAAGTGATTTCCCAAGTTAAAATCTGAGGACAGTTTTTTTGTGTTTTTTAATTTTCAATTTCTTGATTTTAATCATTTAAATATTAAGAAAATACCGAAAAACGGAAAATCTTTTTTTTTTTTTGGTGAGATGGTCTCTGCTTTTTCACGTAAGACTAATGCAGTCATCAAGTCAGAAAGGAAGCATATTTCGTAATAGAACTACCGGATCAGTATTCATTGATTGGATTCAAGATTATCTTCTCTAACATGTGAAATTTAAGGGCCAAAAAAAAAGAATCTGGAAGGTTCAGTTCTTCGAGCAGCATCGATAATCAAGCCACGCAACGATATCATCAAGGACAGTGAAGCCCATGTCTCCAGGTTCTCCTTCAAGAATGCAGTGATAACAATCTTCATAAAGCTTAAGTGTTTTGTCTTTGCTGGAGGCTTTCTCGTACAGAAACTTACTCACCTGCGGATCAGTCACTTTATCAGCAGCCCCGTGAATAATAAGTAATGGGGAACACACCTGCATAACCTCTTCAATCAGTTAAATTCTGTGAGAAATGAGAAATGCATAAACAGATTTTTGTCTGACCTCATCCACTCGTGCCTCAATATCTTTTGTAGCCTGAATCAGTTCAACAGCAGTCCTAACTCTCACTTTATCATTGTAGCAAATCACATTGTAGAGAGCCTAACAGAAAAGTTTTTTTTTTTTTTGAAATATCATTAGTCTTCATATCAATTTCACCAAAGAATGTCAAAAGTTCACGTCTAAAGGATGCAGCACATCATAACTATGGCAGCACAACCTGGAATTTAAGATGATTCCAAACCCAAGACAACAATTTACCGCCAGCACTAGAAGCTGTGTTGCTAATTATTAATGAATAAGAAAAGTATAAGAGTGGAAGTTATGTGGGATTATAAGCTAATTGCCTGCTCTGCTGCTGAATAGTAGACAAGTCTCCTATGCATTGATGTAGTTTCACAGTTTATTTATTTAAAACAGTAACACTATAAATCAACACAAATTTAAGGAGCAGCCTAATCTTATAAATTGAGATTGTGCCATAAAATTACGCCTCAAACCCAAAAAGAGTGTGTGAGAAGAAATCGCTTCCATGGTTACATTGAGTCACTGGACAGTATCAAGTACCATAATGGCATAAGCACCATCAAATATGCTCTATGAAAAAAGTTAGGAGGTTAATTGTGCAAGGAAAAGAAGATTTTAAGTTTTTGTAGTTCAATGAGTTCCGTACGAAGTAGCAGTAGAGAGAGCTGGCAGAGGACAAACCGTTTCTCTTTTCTTTAAGTCTCTAAAGGCTAGCTCTGCCAGATCCTTCTGCGGGATGAGCTTTGCTTTTGGCATGACCCTAGACAAAAGATTTAAGACCTTCAAAGCTGCTGGTGGAGGCAACACATCGTCTGAAATCTTGGCAATAACCCAAGGTTAGAGATCTTAGCAGATGCATGTAGTCTCCCAATGGCATAAAACAAAAAACCAAAGAGATTACAGCTTTCATTCCCCAAATCAACAAACACTACCAATATCTACACTGCACTAAACAGCTGCTGCGTGACTCGCTTTCATAAATGTTGGCTGCAGCCAACTGTCTAAAGGGTTCAATTGAACCACATTTTAATGCAGATAACTAGAATTATATTACAAAATTAGATTCTATGCCAATATTTTATTCCAGAATTCAATTTCCAAACAATATCAAAAGGATCAAATTTCTTCCAGCAAAGGGGGGAAAGTCAAATGTCAATGATTTTCACTTCAAACTGAGCTACATCGAAGAGATCTTACTTTGTTTGAAGTGAGAGATCACATCAGAAGTCCTCTTAGAAAATGTATTTCAAAGAATGCCACATGTTCCAACATCTACTTTGGGAGAAAGATTACATTCATTGTCAATTTGCGTGAAAAGCTTGCTTAAAAGAAAAAGTTCCAAGACATTACTCATTCTTGAAATTTAGTTAGTAGCAGATATGAAAGGTTCTCAATGTCATTAACTCAAGTTAATATAATGACATAAAATCTACACTACAGACTCGATGGATACATAATTTCTATATATGATAAAAACATAATAAGACATTTTCATCGATGCATGGTGGAGACAAGGTCATGAATCTCCAACACTTCCGAGAGAAAGCATGGACATATGAACAAGCTAGCCACCAAATTATTATATATTCAGGTCTTCATTGGTATGTAAGTTAGTTGGGAATGAGAGAAAGCATGGACATATGAACAAGCTAGCTAACAAATTGTCTAAATATGCAGTCTTTATTGGTATGCAAGTTAGTTGGGAATGCATCCTGAGATGGGAAATAATACTGAGAAATGCACAGCTTGAGGATGGTGCACATACTCAAAGCTTAGCATGCAGGAATGAAAATAATTTCTGATAAGCTAATTAAGTTAAATAATGTCTATAACATAAGCAAGGATGAGCTTACTTTACACATAGGAGCTACAAGGATTATGCCATCCCATGCATACGGTTCCCTTAAAAGAACTTTTAAAGAAACAGCTCCACCCATAGACTGGCCCAGCATGAAGAACGGTAATCCTTTCACTTCAGGTCTTTCTGCCATTCAAGATAGTAACTCAAATCAGAAAAACATGTTCAATAAAAAAGGATCACCAGAAAATTGATGAGTGTCATTTCAAGGAAGGTATATATTGAACCTTTAATTTTTCTATAATGTTCAATAACATTGTCTACTAATCCATTAAAGCTTGGGACATAACCGTGTAGTCCTTCAGAAAGACCAAAACCAGGATGATCTAAGGCATAAACGCCAAATCCAGATGAAGCAATCCTTTTTGCAATTCCTGGAAAATTGCAAACATGAAGACATACCTGTGAAGTTATTTGAAAAACGATAAGAAGAGAAAAAGAGACCAACCTTCAAAGAAGAAAGTGCAAGTATCACCATATCCATGACAAAAACACAAAGCACCTTTAATACGAGCTCCTGGTTCAGGCAACCAACTTTTGCAAAATATTTCCGAACCTAATGAGTTCCATTCATACCACTGCAGAAAAAGGATACCATCACACCAACTGTTACCAAGTTCAAAATTCCATCGGCAACTGAATGTAATCACCCTTCAGTCGACAACATAATTCAAAAATGAAACAAATGATTATATTGATCGCTTCAAATAATGTAAATCACCGGCAATCTAGCCAGAAACACTACATGTTCTATCCAACATAATCACTACAAGGAAATCAAGACAGTCTTTATTATCAAAGAAGAAAATAAATACGTTTTAAGTTTTAACTACTTTGCTTAATATATTTATTAATAAACTCAGAATTTTCCCGTTGGTAAAAGTGAAAGAACGTCATAGTATTTCTAAAAGAAAACATGCGTATCATTCGAAAAAATAAAGAGCTAGACGGGTAACGAGATTTTAGCTCAAACGCACATCTCCTTTGCATAGTGACTCAGTGCATGCTACGTTTTTATGTATAAAGAGTGTTGGACTATATGCCCTTTAACTGTATTAATCACAATTAACCAAATATTTTCTGCTTAAAAATAAAATAAGGTTAAGTGAGGTCGGAGTTGATTCCAAATAAACATAACAAGCAGGGCCTAGATATTCATGTAGGAAATAAACACAATTTAATAAATTGTTAGAATCAAATGACATCAAAACGCTTCACGATACTCTTTCATTGCACCTAGCTACTCTAGTGTCAAAGCAGCAGAGCTTACCTCTTTTGTTCTAATCCCAGTAGGAGCCATCTGTTCACCAACAAAAACAAAAATGGCAAAAGAATTTCAAACATATCCCTACCAACTTCATCAAGAAACGAAATTGACATAAAACATGACTCAACAGATCAAACAACTGCACTGATCATAATCGGTCCAAACGAATACCAAATTAGACCTTGAAGAGAGGATGATCAAGCTGACGTTGCACCTCAGAGAAAGCCGATCGAACTCGTCTGCGGGCAGGCGCATGGTCTAAGTTCTGAGAGGCAATCCTATTCACCTCATCACTCACAGCTTCTATCTTCTTCTCTAACTTGGCAGAAACAGACAGGATTTGGGGTCTCGCTATCTTAAAAAATGTTGAAACTTTTGGGTTCATTTTGTGTCGTGGGCTAGTGGGCAATTGTTCGTTCCGAGGAAGAGTGATCGGAGGGTAAAATTCTCGGTGAAAGAAGGAGAGGGTAGGTGGACGGAATCCCTGTGTTAGAGAAAGAGCCATGGAGAAGAGACTGTGTCAGAGTTGGGACACACAAAGTGAAGTCAGCAACAGAAAAATGATTTTATATTTGAATATTGGACCAGGTGCTCCTCCTCCTAGTCCTAGTGCTGCTACTTGGTACATGCCACTTGCTGCTCTTTTGCAGTGCTAGTCTTCTCTAGACTTGTATGTGCACGTGGTCCTTATGGGCTATTTTTATGGTTCCCAGTTTATTATTGTTTTCCAAGTTGTTTCTCATTCGAGTTCCAACAACTATAGTTTAAGTTTATGGTGATATAGCAGCGAAGATATGGGAACCTCTCACTTAAAATATCAAAAGTTTTCGGTGTAATCAAGGTTAGATCTCTAATCATCTTTCCACATGTGATTTGATTCCGTCTTGGCGCATACGAGGGGAGGCACATACAAATTAACAAAGAACTTGTGGCTTGAGTTGAGGGTCCTTTCCTCCTTTAGAATCCAAGATAAACAGCTGAGGGAGATTCAATCAGTTATCGATCAAGTCAGCTAACACCTAGTAATCAAACTCATTTCCGCCGCTGTTGTTTTTGCATAGATGACTACAGTGGAGACAATTTTGATTTTTGAGTATTATGTTATTAGCCTTTTAACCTTTCGATAAATATGAGATCCTACAAAAAATACTCATCCAATTCACTTCTTTTCATTAGGAATATCACTTGTAGTACTTCAAAAGAGGTGGATATCTTCGCGTCCTTGTTATAGACAACAAAGAATTTCTCATTCCATCAAGAAAAGTTGAATTATTTATCCACCTAGATGACCAAAATCAAACGACACACACTGAGTACATATTTCTTTTCATTTTTTATTTAAAGAAGAGGTCGAATGTAAGATATATTCAATTATACTAATGCCTTAGTAACAAGTTATTACGAGCCATGGGAAAAAAAAAAAGAAAAGAAAAATTTTGTGCAAAAAGTGACGCAACACCACCTCCTTGAAAGAGCAAAAAAGTAGATAAAATTATAACACAAAATATAGTCTATCTTTTAAAGGTAAAACTGTGATATTAAACAAAAATAAAAAATAAAAAATTCAATAATATCAAGCATAGTCATATTTATCCAATGTAAGATGATAATTCTTATGTAGAGATTGATTGTGTTGATAGTAATGGTAATGGTATAGACAGTGATAGTATTTTGCTTTGTTGCTAGAGAAAAGGAACACTATGAACTAGTTATTATAATTTTGAAGTGAATGATTGGATATTTAAAGAATATTTATGACAAACATAATTATAAATCACAATACAATTACCTTAACAATTTTAGGTTGTCTCAAAGGTTAGCCCTTATTTTTACATCCTCTTTTATTATGACAACTCTAACTTTGCTCAACTTGTTTAGATTCTATGGTTCTTCATCTTTATCCCTTCTTTTAGACTTCTTAGGTCTTTTAGGCATCTTCTTAATCAAAGGAGGTTATATGGGCTGAAAATTTTCAATCTTCATCCAAAATTTTAGACCATTAATAGGTATTGATAACTCTTCAATTAGAATTCATGTTCGTAGTATTAGCTCACATACTTATCATTATCCTCCTTATAATTTGATATACAAGAAAATACATGCTTACATGGAATTCCTATTAAATCCTAAAGTGTAAACTAACATGTTATTTCTTGTACATCAGCAATGAACTTATCTGCAAAATGTTTTACTTCAAACTTCAAACTTCAAACTTTCGTTTGTCCTTATGATATAGTGCCTTACTTCCAATGTGTAGTCTTTATCTTCTTTCTCACCCTTGGACATACATCATCAGTGGATTTAATCATCATATCTCTATTTTAATGAATTAGAGTCATTAAGAAACTTAAGTATCCTCTAATATATTAATCAAGCTTTTTTTTTATCACGCTTTATAGATGAATACATTAAATGTATCGGATAATTATTATGAACAATTTTACACTTATGAACAATTTTACACTTTGGCCTTGTGTTAACCAATGCTTTCACAAATTCTTAGGATTACTTGCTTTTGAAGTCATCATAAGCCTTTTTTAACACATTATTCAATTGCTCCATTATTTCATCCAATCACACTTCTATTTTGCAATTAATCACTTGCTAAAATAAACACATTTGTATATTACCTTCATGCAATTTAGACTAGTTGGCGTCCATATGTTGGGCACATTTTCTATGCTATACTTATGGAAAGAGATTCTTTAATGCTTCTGCTAAACCATAAACAGAAAAAGAAATAAAAACAAAAATTTATAATGTAAGTATAATAATTCAAAACACATTTATTAATAAACTATACCTATATCAGAATTTTGACTTTTTATAGGTCACTTACAAACATCCATGAATTCCTATTAATGTTCAGATTACTAATAAGAAGAATTGAAAGCCAAATGTAACAACTCAGACTACTCACCCGCAGATATTGTCCACTTTGCGTTTAGGCCTCTTTTGGACTCTACTCCCGCTCAAGATTTTGTTCTTCCCGAAGCCCACCCAGCTTATTATGGAAAAATGCGTCTACGAGGGAGAGGTTGCCACAGCCTTATAAGGTATGCTTCGTTCGCCTCTCCAACTGATATGTGATAACGAGTATCCACCCCTCTTGAGGCCCAGCATCCTCGCAAGCATACCATCTGGGCATTAGCTCTGATACCAAATGTAACAGCCTAGATCACCCACCTGCGGATATTGTCCGCTTTGCGTGCAAGCCTCTTTTGGACTCTACTCCTGCTTATGGTTTTGTTCTTCTCGAAGCCCACTCAACTTACCACAAAAAAACGTGTCTGCGAGGGAGAGGTTGCCACACCTTTATAAGGCATGCTTTGTTCGCCTCTCTGACTGATATGGGATAACAAGTATCGTATAACAGCCCAGACCACCCGCTCGCATATATTCTCCGTTTTGCGAGTAGGCCTCTTTTGGACTCTACCCCTGTTTACGGTTTTATTCTTTTCGAAGCCCACCCGGATTATCACGGGAAAATGTGTCTATAAGGGAGAGGTTACCACAGCCTTATAAGGCATGTTTCATTCGCCTCTTCGACCGATATGGGATAACGAGTATCCACCCCTCTTGGGACCCAATGTCCTCGCTGGCATACCATCTAGGTACTAGCTCTGATACCAAATGTAGCAGCCCAGACCACCTACCCGCATATATTTTCCGCTTTGCGTGTAGGCCTCTTTTTGGACTCTACTCCCTCTCATGATTTTGTTCTTCCCGAAGCCCACCCAACTTACCACGAGAAAATGTGACTATGAGGGAGAAGTTGCCACAGCCTTATAAGGCATGCTTCGTTCGCCTCTCCGACCAATATGGGATAACGAGTCCCAACTGTAGCACTTCTTTACCCTAGGGTACATACCGAGACGCCTAGAGGACATTCCAGTACGTAACCTATGATAATGATGTGCTACGTTCAATCATAACATTCACTTAATAAGACATCATCTATCTTTGTTCTCTTATAAACAAGATAAGGAAAGTCATTGTAATTTAAAACCACAAATTTCCTCATTTAATTCTATAAAAACCGAATTTACAATGTAACTTTTACAATATCATCTGAAGTATGTACATGATCCAAACCTAATACAAAAATATGGTACATGAAAGAGAAAATATACAAAGTCTATATAATTTGTCCATATCTAGCTGACTGACCTTTAAGCCATTCCTTCTTATCCCCAAAATCAAAACTCTACACTGCTGGTAGAGTCTCTCAGTAGCTAATATCGTCTCTTGGTCCTAAAAAGTCAACGTTATAATTTTGATGAGTTTTGCGAACTCAATAACGTAACCATCATCGATGATTCACTCAATTCATGCATCACATCAATACATATAACACATATTTCACAACCTTACATAATTCATCATATATCACATTCTCACTTAGGAGTAGACAATTTAACATTTCAATCAATTCAACATGCTTAATAAAATGCATATGAATGCTCTTGTGACTCTTTTCCGATTATTACGTTGTTGTGACCTAGTGCCTAAACTATCTTGTATCTATTGTGAATACCGGGCTCATTTATACTGTCCCTTATCTGTTGAGGATAGAAGGCTCATTTTACATAGTGCGCCTTTGGCTCTTAATCACATTTGGAGTTTTAAGCTTGTTTTCAGTGGCTACTCAGGTCTTAATTCTCATTATCTAATTATGCATTCATGTATGGAATGCATAAGTCATAATCAATTATGTCATGAAACATTTAGTTCATTACATTCACATACAAGTAGCACTTCAATATCTCATTCATATATCACAGTCATCGGACCTTTATTATCTGGAATCAGCACAATAAAATCACATTCATTCATAATTCAAACATAATATAAAACAAACAATTTATTGAGTGAGACCGACTAGGTTACTCACTAGTCACTCCTGAAGCTAATGCCTGGAAGTTCCGGCAATGTCTAGAGGTTGATGTTACTGTTGCTCGTCTATATCAAATAACATACACATATATCACAATTTGCACAATTATAGGTGTTCAATAATGCACATGTATGTATATGCAATGTGCACAACACATATCATTACAATCCTGGGTATCACTCTATTATCCTCGTTATGTAAACATTCATATTTCTAATCTCACATAAGTATCATTTTGTACTTAGGCTTATACCTCACTAAAACTATAAAAATCAAAATTCATAGCTCATTTGGTTGATTTAGATTTTTCCAGAATATACCTTCAGGTCTACTATTCATGAAATAATTTGGCAATAATTTCTTCTAGAAAATTGCTCTCTTATCTCTTAAGTTTCGAATCACTCTAAAATCATTCGATTCGGTTCAGTACTCTGAAGGTTATACTCCAAATACTGTAGACTAAGCACATTAGAAATTCAGCTAATGCATGATCATGCTGTCAAGTTGTATAACTCATATCTCTCAATTCTAATATCCAAAAATTACAAACTTTATATCCATTGAAAGCTAAGAGATTAAGCTACAACTTTTGTGAGACACTTTTGTTTGGTCCAGCCTACATCAATATAGTTTATTCGATAACTACAGGATATGATTTTTGTCTCGGGTAGTGTTATGGCCTAAGCCAAGACTCAATTTCAAGCCAGATTTTGAAATTCTTAGAGACAGAATTAAAAATTGATGTCTTCATAAAAAATCTAGTTTTACACCTCTAGTTTAGTCCAGATTAAGAATCATATCATTTGGATAACTACAAATCAAGTTATTGTAAGACACAGAAGCATAATCAGTGAACATGTCACAGCTACATTCTCCAACATTCATCTTCTAATTTTCCAGATTTTATAACATCCAACCTCATGTATCTAACACATCTTGTACAAAGATAACCCTTTCTACATCATATACTCTTCATTATAAACTCTATTTCAACTCAATATCATTCACAAACAGATTAGAATCAAAAATCAAAACCAGAAAATCTTTCACGTATTTCAACAGTGAAAAATAGAGTATTTGTATATAAATCAACTTGCATGAATTTCTGCACTCCTCTTATGCACGTTTTTATTGATCTTTCAACTCCAAAAATCATTTTAACACTACCTTATAACATATCAATTATCAAAACTGAAAAATGAACAAATTCACATCTTCATACTATATTCACGGTGAACATGAAAAATGTCCATTTTCACATGATCATTCAATGACAATTAAATTACCAAATTTATCTCATATACCTACAACTCATAAAGATTAATAAGATACTTACTTGGTAAAACTCCAAAATCTTCAAAAATTTCAAGAAGTCCTAACTCTCATGCATCCATATACATCATCTTAAAGGTGGTTTAGGTTAGGTTTTTCTTGAGGCAAAAGAAATAGATAACGAAGTTGGAGTAGCAAAAGATAGATGAAAGCAAGATATAAATCTTGTGAAGGTTTTGGTGAATCAAAGTCCATGCAGGAAAAAACTTGCAAAAGATAGTTTCGAAGAAAAGACTAAGTCAAAAAGTAACTTAGTCTTTCAAGTATAAAAGAAACGTGAAATGGGTCTGTTATGTCAAGAATACTTCACTTCTTCTATTGATTTTAATGAAAGTCAAATAATACTAATAATAGAAGTATGTGAACTGTTATGATGAATTTGTTAAGCGCACAGATAAATATATTTGGCACAATTCATCAAATCAAGACGATACTTAAGTAAAAGTTGAATAAGATGAAGCGTTTAAGATGGATTAGACGAAATCATTAAGTCTCAGATGGATCAGATGAATTGATTAAGTTTGAGATGGATCAGATGAAGTGATTAAGTTTAAGATGGATCAGACGAAGCGATTAATTCTTAGATGGATTAGACGAAGTGATTAAGTCTAAGATAGATTAGACGAAATGATTAAGTTTAAGATGGATCAAATGAAGTGATTAAATCTTAGATGGATCAGACGAAGTGATTAAGTCTGATATGGATCAGACGAAATGATTAAGTCTGAGATGGATCAGAAGAAGTGATTTAGTCTCAGATGGATCAGATGAAGTGATTAAGTCTGAGATGGATTAGATGAAATGATTAAGTCTAAGATGGATCAGATGAAGTGATTAAATCTTAGATGGATCAGACGAAGTGATTAAGTTTGAGATGGATAAGACGAAATGATTAATTTTGAGATGGATCAGACGAAATAGACGTATCTAAGCAAGACGATGTAATTGAAGAATGTACTAGAACGTTAGTTAGTTAGAGTTGGTTACAGGACTCAACTAATAACAGACTCTAGATCTTAGATGATTTAACATAATTCAACTTTACTCCATATGTCTCTAAAAGTTTCAATATCATCTTCTCACAAATTTTAAAGTAATCTATAAATTTTTTTTAAATATCATTATTTTTATTTTTATTTCCATTATCAATTTCGGTAATACCCCACATTTTCGAAAATTTTTCCTAAAATTCACTAAAAGTTCTAAATCACTAGATACATTCTCCAAATCAGTCTTCCACATATAAACCCACAATTCTAAAAAAATCACATTCCATATATATATATATCAATTATACCTGGAATTCGTCAATGAATGCATGTACAAATATTTTCATATGCAAAAGTTCAATATTCACGTGTATGTGTATATCATATAATGCATGATCATGTAATGCATTTCTAATCTCTTAGTAATCTTTCATATTTACCATTTTAGCCTTAATATGGGTAACGGGATGTTACAACTCTCCCCTCTTTAAAATAAATTTTGTTCTCAAAATTCTTACCTGATTGCTCAAACAGGTGGGGATATTGTCTCCTTATGTGCTCCTCTGTTTCCTAAGTTGCTTCCTCAGTTGAGTGATTCCTCTAAAGAACTTTCACCAATGGAATGACTCGTTTCCTTAACTGCTTGATCTGAGATCCCACTATCTTGATCGGCTCCTCAACATAGCTTAAATTACTAGCGACTTCAATCTCCTGAGCCGGTATCACATGTGTTGGATTCGATCGGTGTCTTCAGAGCATACTCACATAAAACATATTATGCAATTGAGACATTTCATTCGGTAAAGCCAACTTATATGCCAATGGTCCTATCCTCTCAATGATGTCATAAGGACCAATATACCTAGGACTCAAC
This sequence comes from Erythroxylum pedicellare, assembly GCA_027563575.1. Classification (NCBI taxonomy): domain Eukaryota; kingdom Viridiplantae; phylum Streptophyta; class Magnoliopsida; order Malpighiales; family Erythroxylaceae; genus Erythroxylum; species Erythroxylum pedicellare. Next base: position 18,684,478 of record JAOQMP010000003.1, on the reverse strand, counting down.
TTGCCTTTTTTACCGAATCTCAATACTCCTTTCCAAGGTGACACTATCAGAAATACTCTATCTCCTAGATTGTATTCCATATCTTGGGCCGCTTTAATTTAGCTTCGAATCAACTTCACCTTATCTACGGTATCCTGTATTAACTCTGGGCCTTTAACCATTCTCAAGCCCTCTTTATCCCAATATAACGAAGACCGACATTTTCTACCATATAATGCCTCATACAGTGCCATCCTGATACTAATGTGGTAATGATTGTTGTATGCAAATTCTATCAGTGCCATATACTGATCCTAAGCTCTTTGAAACTCCAATACACAAGCTCTGAGCATATCCTCAACAATCTTGATTGTCCTTTCACTCTGTCCATCTGTCTGAGGATGAAATGCTGTATTGAAGTTCAACTTCGTACCTATAGTAGACTGCTAGCTCTTCTAAAATCTCAAAGTAAATCTGGGATCCCTGTCTGATACAATGGACACTGGAACCCCATACAGTCTCACCACCTCATTAACATATATTCGGGCTAACTAATGTAGTGAGTTATTCTCCCACTTGTAAGAAGTGGGCCGATTTTGTCAATCGATCCACTATAACCTGTTAGGTCAAAAAGACTTCACTTCTATTAATTTTGATGACAATCAAATAATAATAATCTTAAAAGTGTGTGAATTGTTTTGATGAGTTTATTAAGTGTACAGACAAATGTAAGTGACACAAATCGTCAACTTAAGATGATGCATAGTCAAACCCAAGAGATACTTTAAACTCAAGACGAACGACTTAAGATGATCAAACTACAGACGGTCAACATAAGAAGATACAGAAGGTCAACTTAAGAAGATACAGAAGGTCAATATAAGAAGACACAAAAGGTCAACATATGAAGATACAGAAGGTCAACAAAAGAAGATACATAAGGTCAACATAAGAAGATACAGAAGGTCAATGTAAGAATATACAGAACGTCAACATAAGAAGATATAAGTGCGACACAAACGAAATCGCGATACCAAACGAAGCGACACCAGAAGAAGCATAGTACCAAACGTTGGAAATGAAAACTATTCTAGAACGTCAGTCAGTTAATTAGTTAGAGTTAGTTACATGACTCAACTAATAATGGTTTCTAGAAGATTCAAGAAGCAGTTTTCTCAAGAAGATAGTTGAAGACTTAGGTTATAAATACTAGGTATAGTTGTAAACAAAAAAAGATGAAACAAGATACAATACTTAGAGAAACTCTATGCTCAAGTGTGAAAGAAAGAGAGCAAATATATCTGTAATGTGAAGCTCAAACAATATCTTTCTAAAAGAAAGAATGGCTAGAGCTTGGAGAGGCTAAGAAAGCAGATAAATAATACTTTGTGAGAGAGACCTGAAGAGGCTCTGCAAGTGTAAAAAGAATACTTGTAATGTTGAAGAGTATAGTGAAATCTCAAACAAAATCTGAAGACTGGAAGTAGCCTAAGGTTAAGGGTGAACTAGTATAAAATCGTAGCATCTATTCTCTAGCTCTTATCTCTTTAATTTTCTTGTTGTTAGAAGAGTAGATAATAATTTTTGTGATTGCATTACTCATCGACTTAAGTGAATTGTTTTGTGATCATCTGAATTTGCAAAGAAATTCAAGAAATTTCTAAAGATTAATATCTTTGACAATTTTACACAATTCAACCCCCTTTCTTATGTATTCTACATATTATTTGTGATTTATATATTAACAAGTGATTTACTTCATAACCCATATCCCATCATTCTGCCTTAAACTCTTAGGCAATCCTATAATAAAGTCTATAGTGATCTGCTCCTATTTCCACTCCAGAATGTGCAATGAATGTATTCTTCCTACTGGAGCCTGGTGCTCAGCCTTAACTTGGTAGCATGTCATACACTTAGATACATATTCTTCCACTTGCTTCTTTATTTTGGGCCACCAAAAATGTTGCTTAATCGTGTTATACATCTTAGTAGTGCCAGGATGCAAAGCATATGTGGCCATATATGCTTCCTCAAGAATTTCCTTCCTCAGATCCTCCATATTAGGCATACACAGCCTCTATTTCAACTTCATTGTCTCAACCACATTGTCTCATCCCTTAACTCAAACTCAGAATTCGGATTCATCTTCACTTTCTCTATAAGCTTCACCATATCAGGATCTTTCCCCTGAATTTTTTTCATTCTATCATTCAGGATCGGTCTTAGCTTCAATGTAGCAATCAGTGCCTCATCCTGCTCCAGATTTAACTTCACATTTAAAGATCTCAAATGAATCAAGTTGGGTAGCCTCAATAACTGAATTTGAGCTGCATTTGTATTAAATTTTCTGCTCAAAGTATCAACCACGACATTAGCTTTACTTGGGTGGTACTCAATGGTGCAGTCATAATCCTTTAATAACTCAATCCATCTTCTCTGTCTCATATTCAACTCTTTTTGACTCAATAGATACCTCAAACTTTTATGATCACTGTAAATCTGGAATGTCTATCCATACAAGTAATGTCTTCATATCTTTAGAGCAAAGACAACTGCAGCAAGCTCTAAATTATGTATTGGGTAATTAATCTCATGAGACATTAATTGTCTCAATATATGGGCAATCACCTTGCCATATTGCATCAACACACATCCCAATCTTTGATGTGAGGCATCATTATATACCACATATCCTCCAGTCCCCGATGGAATAGTCAACACCGGTGCTGTAGTCAACCAGGGTTTTAGCTCCTCAAAGCTCTTCTGACACTCCTCATTACATCTGAACACTACATTCTTCCTCAGAAGTTTTGTTAGAGGGGTTGAGATAAGAGAAAACCCGTCGACAAACCTTCGATAATATCTAGCCAATCCTAGGAAGCTTCAGATTCATACATTTTCCTCGGAGCTTCCTAATTCATCATTGCTTTTATCTTCTTTGGATCTACTTATATAGCTTGTCCAATCACTATATGCCCCAAAAACACTACTTGATCCAGCCAAAATTCACACTTATTGAATTTGGCATACAACTACTTTTCCCTTATAATCTGTAAAATAACTCTCAAATGTTCAGCATGCTCTTCTCTACTCTTGAAATACACTAAAATGTCATTGATGCATATAATCATGAATTGATCTAGGTAGGGCTGAAACACCTTATTCATCAAAGCCATAAATGCTACCGAGGCATTAGTTAACCCGAGCGGCATAACTAAGAACTCGAAGTGCCCATACCTGCTCCTGAATGCACTCTTAGGTACATCAGCCTTTGCTATCTTCAATTGATAGAACCCAGACCAAAATCTAGCTTTTATAATGAGTGACTTGGTGTTTAAGATATGGGGGGTTTAATTGGATTTGATTAAGAAAATAAATTAAAATTAAACTAATGAAAGTAAATCAAACCAAATAGTGGAAAAATTATAAGATTGACAAAGAGTTTAGAATCCAGTTCTCGGTTCAATCTTAACCTTCATACAAATGAGGACATTTAATTGCCATGTTATTATCATACCTCTCTTAAAAACTACTAACCATAAGTTAAAAATAATCTCTGTTAACACTAGTTTTCCCTTAGATTGTGTCTAATCAAAATAAGCTCTTTAATTAGGTCTACATATCAAATAACCTAGAATAAGCTCTCTAGATTTAGTGTGAAACCTGCATTATGAACTAAGAGAATAGGTTAATCTAGGAAACAACCACACAAGCTCAGGTTCTTTAACATATTCTATGTTATCCCTAATGATTTACAACTATTAGTTTACCACAAATGAATCAGAGTTGCAATGATTACGAATTGTAACCTAGATTCTAACAATGGTTTGTATATAAACAATCGCTTGAAAATGTTTAAATCATTCGTACATAAATCTTAAAACATTAAGCAAAGAATAACACAAACAAATTCTAAAGAGATAGAATAACACTACAAGATGAAAAGATGCCTAAAAGTGTTCTTCGGCGTTGATATCTCCTTCGAACTGGAAGGAAGAGGGTTAATTCCTTATAGATCCTAAAGAAGTAAGAGTTCTACTCACTTTCGTGCTACTAAAAACTTTCAATCCTTGTTTAGCCATTTAAATGTCATTTTATAGTAAAAACTATTTGGGAGATGCACAGTTGTGTAACTAATCGTGTACATCATTTTTCCCTAATTTGTGAACATACATGGTGTTGAAAAGCTACACAGGGAGCTATAAGGGGAGCCAAATAGGGGTGTAGCTAACCATGGATGTTGCAAGATAGACCGAAGCTGTGTCTTTTCGATTCTACACATTGTCAAAAAGTTATATAGTCCTACACGTGGCTATGTAGGTTATAAGAACTTCATTTATTTCATTTTATTTTTGCACCCTAATTCATCTCCTTCTTGTTCCATAAAGGCAGATAAGATTTAACAAAAAGAGGATGGATCTAAGGATATGTTTTTAGCTAATTTTAGTTTTTGTTCTTGCAACATATAATTAAAACAAAATATGAACCAAAATAAGTATCTTAAGCATATGATAACATTAATCACTAAGTATTAGGGAATAATTATATTTTTAATAAAGCACTCTTCAAGTTCCCTCATACTTAGCATTTGACCATCCTCAGGTAAACAAAAAAATCAAAATCAGAATCCAAAACACTTCCCCTTTTTCCATATTTCCTAAGAACAAATAGTTATGAGAAAAGAGGAATAAATTTCAAAACCATGGTAAAAACTAATTATTAAATGCTTTTACTCATGATCCATCAATAACCATTCCTTTCATAAGCTAAGCTAGGTATAAACTTTATCAAGATGTGTTTAAAAATAAGATAGATATATGGTTACACTCAAACATCATTCATGATTAAGACATTACATGACTTTGCATATCATTTTAGTTCTCCACCACTAAGATTCACATGCATAATCATGAACCAAAGAACTTTTTAAAGTTTTAATATGGGAAAAGGTTAAGGTGAAGGTGAAGGTAATTGGATAATGTAGTACAAAAGCCATCAAAGCTAATAAAGTAGAAAAAATTCAATGAATTATCAAGTGTAAAAATTGACATCGACTTAAAACTAGGTACCATAAGCTATAATGAATGCAAAAACTCTATTTCATAGCTTAGATTCAAGCCTCCACATCAAAAATCATATAAAGCAAAAGGAATTAGAACGAATCACCCATAAAAATGATGATAAAGAATATACTGTAACTATAACGAGTGACTCTTCATAACAACTTCTCCCTCATTTGCATTATAATCAAATCACTCATTCCGTACAACTTTAGGAGGAAAGAACAATATGAATTACTTTGCAAGACAAATGACTTTCCTCCTTGATAACTTTTTTACTTTTCTTTTCCTTTTTTTGACAAAAATTGAAAGAAACTACATCAACAATGGAATTCATTGATAAGAGATAAAATGGCATTCCATCAATTATATCTAACCCGTAAACATGCACACCCTCACACATATGCTCTTGTCCATCCATAAACATCAACATCACAAATGCTCCACTAACTTTAAGGCTTGGGTGAGACATTTTGTTAGGTTAAAGGCTTGTCATGTAGTTATCACAAAAAGAAAAGGCTAATAAATCTCAAAGTGGCTTAACAAAAGGAAAAATCATATTAATATGTAGGTTATTTGGCTAATGTAACTCATAAAAAAGAATGCCTATAAAATTTTCACGTTGATGCACATGATAAAAATGTGTTCTTGAATAGAAAATCAAAGCAAAGTCAAGATGTACATGTCATCAAGGTAAAACATGAACAAAAGACAATGAGACTGATATAGATGTGTTAGTTTTAAAAAGCTCAAAATCTCATCGGTTTATTTCTACCTACTAGTTACTACTCTTTAAAAGATAATATACACTGACCAATCAAAAGAGTAAAAATACATGCCTAAGTTTCCATGAAATTTTCTAGTTAATTGTACTCTCTAATTATAAGCCCTAAAAGAAATAGAAAAGTTAAAACATTTGTTTTCTTTTTTCTTAACTTAAAAACATATAAAAACAAAAAACTTAAAACACATATCATAAACAAGATCCTAACCCCAACACTTAAAACCTACATTATCCCCAATGCAACATTAAATGTAAGAAATGGATCATTCAACAAAAACAATGAATGAAAAAAATGTAAAGAGAAAGGAATAAACTTTTCTTGGGTTGCTTGCCAAGCAACTCCTTTGTTTATTATAGTTAGCTCGACTCCATGTTTTCCTCTTCAAGACATGACGACACTACTTCCACATTCTTTGTTTGGAATCCTTCATAGTACGACTTCAAGTGATGACCATTCACTTTAAATTTCTTTTCAAATTTTAAGCTGTATATGTCCACTGCACTAAATGGAAAATCATGAGAGACCACAAAAGAACCAAACCAATAAGAGCGCAACTTACTTGGGAATAATTTGAGTCTGGATTGATAAAGAAGCACTTTTTGAACAACAACAAAGCTTTTCTTTAAGATTATCTTATCATGGAAAGTTTTGATCTTTTCCTTATTTATCATTACATTCTGTTAAAAGTCACTTTGCATTTCTTCCAACTTTTGTAATTATAACTTTCAATGCACTTTTACATTATCAACATTCATATTGCATCACTTGATAGCCCAATATACTTTATGTTATAGCTCCATGGGAATGTGTCATAACTTCCTAAACACCAATCTACATGGGGAGATACTGATTAGTGTTTTATAGGCATCTTAGAGGCCCACAATGCATCTTCCAGCCTCAAGCTTTAATCCTTCTTATTGGGCTGAAAGATTGTCTCCAGGATAGAATTGATTTCTCTATTAGATACATTAGTTCAACCACTGGTCTGGAGACGGTAGGACTTGGAAATTTTTTGCATGATATGTTACTTCTTGATCAATGTTTCCATCACCCTATAGTAGAAGTGTGTTCCCGTGTCACTTATGAAGACTTTTGGCATCTCAATCTTAAAAAGGATATTATATTTTACAAAAACTAGAAAAACTTTTAGCATCATTAGTTTTGATGAATTTAGCTTCTACCCATTTGGAGATATAATCAACTGCAAATAAAATATAATGAAAACCAAAAGATGGAGGAAACGGTCCCATAAAATCAATATCCTAAACAGAAAAAAATTTAAAAAAGAATTAGACTTTGTGGCCTTTGATTTTTACAGTACAAGTTACCTAATCATTGACAACTTTTGTATGACTTGCAAAATACATATGCATCCTTAAACAATAAAGGTGAGTAAAAACCACTTTCCAAAACTTTATGGGTAGTCATTTTTACCCCAAAGTGTCCTCCATAAGGGTATGAATGGCAGAAGGTCAACATAGAAGGCGACCCACTCTTATGAATCCATCTTCTTATGACTTGGTCAGCAAAGTGCCTCAAAGATAAG
>JAOQMP010000003.1:18656101-18672280 GCA_027563575.1 Erythroxylum pedicellare | reverse complement strand
AAAACCTTACAAATAATTTGTTAGTAACCAAATAATTCATAATACTTAATACCATAAAGTGTTAAATTAGTGGAAAATAATTGTTCATTTGAAATGTTTCTCTCAAAGGAATATCATCTTCTTTTCTGATCAAGTGGATAAGGTGATCAACAACCACATTTTCTGCCCCTTCTTAACTCTTATTTCCAAATAAAACTTTTAAAGGAGGACAATCCATCTGATTAACCTTGACTTTGCTTCTTTTTTAGTAAGCAACTACTTCAAAATTACATGATCAGAGTAAACCTGAGCACCTAATAAGTATGATAAAAATTTTCCAAAGCAAATATAACAGATAAAATCTCTTTTTTAGTTACAGAATAATTTAGTTATGCTGGACTTAAAGTTTTCAAAGCATAATAGATGGCATGTGCAATTTCGGCCACTCTTTGTCCCAAAACCACCCTTATTACATAATCACTTACATCAAACATGATCTCAAAGGGAAGGCTCTAGTTTGGAGGTTGAATTACTAGTGGGGATGTTAAGAGCACCTTAATCTTATTAAAAACCTCCTTGCACTTATCATTGAACTCAAAAGGGATATCTTGCTATAATAGCTTGCACAAAGGTTTGGTGATCTTCAAGAAAATCTTAGATGAATTTGCAGTAAAAATCTACATAGCCAAGAAAAGAACAAACTTTCTACACATTTAAGGGGTAAGGCTTCGAAAAAATGGAATCAATTTTAGACTTGTGTACCTCTGTGCCCCTAGAAGATATAAAATTCCCTAAAACTATACCTTGATCTACCATAAAATGACATTTTTTCTAATTAAGTACAAGGTTAGTTTTTATACATCTTTTAGGATAAATGCAAGATTCTCTAAGAAATCATCAAAAGAAGAAACATAAACACTAAAGTCATCCATAAATGCCTCTATGATCTTCTTAACATACTAAAAGAAAATGCTTATTATGCATCTTTGGATAATGGCGAAGTGGTGCACAAATCTAATGACATCCTTTAGTAAGCAAATATACCAAATAGGCATATAAAAGTTATCTTTTCTTGGTCTTCTGGTGCAATAGGGATCTAAAGATAACCTGAAAATCCATATAGAAAATAGTAATATTCATATCTGGCCAATCTTTTAAGCATTTGATCAATAAATGGAACGAAAAATGGTCTTTATGAGATGCAACATTCAACTTTTTACAAATGGTCTTTATGAGATGCAACATTCAACTTTTTACAATCAATGTATACTCGCCACTTGGCTTGCAGAGTGTGGGAACCAACTCACCTTCCTTATTAACCACTACCATGATTCCAAATTTCTTTGGAATCACTTATACCAGACTTACCCACTTATTATCAAAGATAGGACAAATGACACCGGTATTGAGAAGCTTCAATATTTCCTTCTTCACTACTTCCTTTATTGGAGGATTTAACTTACATTGTGCTTGCCTGGTGGATGCAACATCCTCCTCTAAGAAAATTTGATGCATGCACATACAATTGTCCATCCAATGGCCTTCTTATGCTCTCTTAACATAAAAACCAAAATTTCTTCCTAATTATAAGTCAAAACTATAGAAATAATAATTTAAAGGTTCTAATTATCTCCCAAATATGCATACTTCAAATGAGTAGGTAGTGGTTTTACCTCCATATCAGGTACTTATACACCAGAAGGTAATAGCTTCTGGTAAGGTTTAGATGACCATATGGAAGCAAGTTCATACCTTGTAGGAGAGTTAAAGTAGATGCCATCTCAATTAGCTCCTCTCTTAACTCAACCTCATCATTGGCTTCTAACTCCAAATGCTTGATCAAAACTACTTTTAGTTGATCTTTGTAACTTATATTAAACATCTCTTGAACTAAGGGATCAATCATATCAATAAAGAAAATAAAATGATCATTTTGATGATGTTTTGTTGCATCAAAAATATTAAAATGAATTACTTCCCCATCAAATTCAATTGTGAGGGTTCCCTCACAAACATCTATTCTAGTTTAGGTTGTGTTTAGAAGTGGTCTCCCTAAGATGATAGGTAAGAGATTATACGAGGTTTCATCATTTATATCTATAATATAAAAATTTATAGGAAACACCACCTTATTCACCTACACTAAAACATCCTCAAGTACTCTTTCAGGGTAAGCATTAGTACAATCAACTAATTATATGATAACACTAGTCTCTTTTAAAGGGCTTAAGTTTAAGGAAGCATAGATAGAGTGAGGTATAACATTTATTGATGCTCCTAAATATGGTATTGCTCTCTTAATCATAGTGCTACCAATCTTATAAGGAATGATAATCATACCTAGATTCTTCCATTTCAGAGGTATTTTCTTTTTAAATACTGCAAAAACATTCTCATCCATTATGAACCTCTCATCACATCTTAGCTTTCTCTTATTAGTACATAATTCCTTAAGTAATTTTGGATACTAGGGAACTTGTTTGATTGCATCTAGCAAAGGTATATTTACTTCTATCTTTTAAAAAAAATCTCCAATGTCTTTATCTTTTTCCTTTTTGTTCAATTTTTCTAACCTACTAGAAAAGGTGGAGGGTTAGTCTTAAACATATTAGGACTTTCAGAATTTATCTTTGAGCTAGACGAGGGATTTCCTTATTCTCTTAACTCCTTTTTAATCTCATCTTCATTGGCCATCCATGGTGTGGTCTTCTAGGGAAACTAAAGCTCCTTATAGCTTCTTAAGTCACTACATTAACATTCTTTGGATTTGCCTTAAGATGAGATTGAAACTTCCATTTGTTTTAATATTCTAGATGGTTAATGACCATTGTCATATGATGTATCTGGCTCTCTAAATTCTAGATCCTAGACCTTGTATGTTAAAATTAAGATCTTATCTCTTGCTGAAATTATTTTACATCCTACTGAAATTGTAAAGTACTAATGGCAAGAGATTTAACTATGTCTTCTAAAGATGTACCTGAATTGGAAGAAGAAGCTTGTGGCCTAGGTTGGAATGGCTAACCACCTTATGGCCTATTTGGGAAGTAATTTTATTGCCTATTCCCTCCATAACTCAAGTTTGCATGATCTCTACAACCTGGGTTATCATTTTGGCAATATGGGTTGTATTAGTTAGAAAAACTCCCCTACAACATTGACATACTTTATGCATCCTTCTTGTAAATTTGTACACCTATCTATCGGATGGTTCACATTTTCATATATACCGTAAGCTTTTACCTATGCCTACCTTACAACAATTTGTTTAATAAAAGATGTTAGTTCATCTAAATGATATTCAATGGATAAACTATTTACCTCATTTACCCAAGAAACATCGTTGCAGATGCCAAATTGTTGAGTGTTCATAGTCATGCGCTCAATGAAAATTTTGGTCTCCATAAGAGTCTTTTCACATAGTGCCCTAACATTCACTACATTTACCAAATTCCTATCTATAGGCAACAATCCTTTATAAAAGTATTGGATGAGGACTTGTTCCATGAAATTGTGGTGAAGGCAGCTGGCACATAATTTTTTGAAGCACTCCCAATATTCATAAAAGGATTATCCATTATGTTGCTTTATCCCAAATATTTCTTTTTTTGTGTTGGTTATCTTTGATGCTAGCAAGTATTTCTCCAAAAGCCACCTCTTCATTTCAATCCACGTGCTAACACTCCCAGCAGGAAAATAAAAAAACTAGTCCTTTATTGCATCCTTCTATGAAAATGGGAAGGCTCTTGACATGATTTGCTTGTTCGTCACCCCTGGAGGTTTCATACTAAGATAAACCATACCAAGCTCTTTGATATACTTTTGTGCATCCTCACTTGCACCATAAAATTTAGGTAAAAGATGAATTAAACCAAACTTAAGCTCAAAATTGATATGTTCAATAAAATTATAAAAGTGATGTTGTTTTGTTTATTTTTCTATACGAATATTAAAATTACAGTAAGTGCATGGCGTAGTTGTAGCTAGCACAAGCAAGTACAAGTCGATACTACAAAGACTATAGATACTTTTAATTACCCTTTTTTATTAGCTAGCCTGGAATCTAATTTTGATTTTGAATTAAAAAGAAAACTAAATTAAGATTAGGAAAAGTAAAATATGATGAAAATTCAATAATAAATAGTAGTGTCTAGGTGGTAAATCCTCCAAAGAATCACTAAATTATTAACTTTTTATTTTACAATCATATTATTGATTATTGGGCCGTATAAATTCCTATCTTATTTTAATAAATCGCTCAAGACTATTAACAACTAATCTATCAGTTGACTAAAAGAAATCTTTCTAGTTAAAACCCTAGGATGTTTAACAACAGAAATTACTGATAGAATGTGAAGATTTATCGTCGGCAAGCTAAGTTGGCGATGGAGTTTACTGATGAAATGAGTCATCGAAAAAATGACCATAGGTAATAATTGGTGATGGATTATAAATTTTTGTCGCTAAGTTACCAACGAACATTTTCTATTATGTCACTATATTTAGCAACAGTAATTTTGTACTGTTGGTAAATTTAGCAACGAAAGGTTTGTTTTAGTTGATAAATGTAGCGACAAACAAGGCTTCTCTGTTGATAACATTACCGATAGATTTTCCAAATATGTCGGTAAATTCACGACTAATTTTACCGATGGATTTTAGTTATTCATCGATAAATTTAGCATGTTACTGACAATTTTTTGTCATTCATCAGTAAATTCATTGCTTTTTGTCAACTATTTTTCCATCAGCAAATGTACTGATATTGTTTTTCAATATTTTCCCTACATTTAATTTTATTTGATAATCGTATGATTGATATATAATTTATACAACTATCAGTTATCTAATGATAATATTTTGATTTGTTTTTACATTTAATTTGTTAAAACAGAAAGTTTTTTTAGAGATATTGTTAAAACAAAAAGTTGATTGATGATATAAAGTAAAAATTATCTTAATTGATAATAAAAAACATTATATACAACAATAAGTATTTAATTAATACAAAATGACTACAACTAGGCTATTCATTTAGTGAATGTGTATGTTTTGAATATTGCGATGAGGTGCTGCCCTTCCCTTTCAACTCATCCATCTCATTACGGAGCTAGGCTATGGACTACATCGACTGTTGCAACTGAGTTGTCAGCACCTATACTGTGCTTCGAAGCTTATAGACTTCATTGGATACAGACTACATGCTAAATGCCATTGTACTGGATGTGAAGGATTGTGAATAACATGTGTTCGCAAATGAACCTAAGACAAAAATCCTTCTGTGACAGTCCCTACCACCCACTACATGAAGATATGTTTGACTCTCATCAACATATTCAGACTGTTGAGACTGTCGTTGAATGCTTTCTTGTATTTGGTTCCATCAAAAGGTAATGTTTATGTTAATAAGTGATAATTATTGAGCATTAATATTAAAGCATAAATTTCACATACATTTAGTTCTCTACATCTAGTGTTAACGACGGTCACATCATCATACTTCTTAGTGTGAGTATGTAAAAAGAGTTGACGGGGTGTAGGCTTCCTACCCATAGACTTTTCCTGCATAAGAATAAAATGTTATTAGTGAACTACAATTTACAAAAATTTTAGCAAAATTTCCTTTATTTTTATGATATTCACCCCCTGTTGAAGAAAGAAAGTAATTCAACAACATAACCATAAATGACACTAGACATTTATAACATTACTATTCTCTATAATACACATTTTTTCATTCCAAAATTCACACACAAAATTAATTGAAATACAGTCTTTCTACATGGTTATGGTGGGTAATAGGTCCTCCAGTGTGTACGAGAAGACTCTTTACCCCTGGTCCTTCACATCCGTTGGTAGAATTATGCTCTAAAATGGACATTGCCTCGAGTGATGTCTAATATTGCTGCCAACGATTCAATATTTCTCTAGAAATATAAGGAGGTCGTACACTAGTCTTTTGTATCACACCAACAAAGTCTCTATAATGTGTACGAGCTCGTCTCTCCCATACTTTATAAATAATCGTGTCAAATTCAGAATCCTAAAAAAATTCTTTCTAAAAAATGGAAAAACATACGATAAGTACTTATAACCTACAATATTTATCTAATTAATATATAAAAATTAATTACAAAAAATATATTTTTTGTACCTTAAACTCCTGATAATAAAAATCCTTTATCGCCTGAGAGATGTTCTTCTATATATAACCCTCAAGATCAATCTTCTCCTCAAACTTTGAGTTATGTTTCTTGAGCATGGTTTAGACGTAATCAACCTAATATAAAAACAATTTTTAAATTATTTTTAAATTTAAACCTGTAACTTAATTATAAACATATGGTGTTTCATGTAATTTCATTTACAAATTGTGGCAATTGTGATGTAAGTTCTACCATCAACTCCCTTAAGTCCAGGCTGGAGGCCGCCTCCTTCTTCTGTAATGTTTACCCTGGATATCTCTGTCGATATAAGGGTGGTCGATGGTGTAAAGCTGTTGGATGGTGTAGCAGCAGGTACAGAATGTGATGTCTCATCTGCATGTGCAGTAGAGGTACAACATCTGATTCTATTGCAGCTATAGAATGAGATGCTTTACCTAGAAACTAATTGGCTCCAATTGTGGTCTGAACTTTGGTTGCATTATATCATGTTTTCTCTTTGGTAGCATATTTTAATATGAAATTCATATTTTATTGAATATTCTAAAAATATAACAATTCCAATTCAACATATAACAATATATTGTTGATTCAACAATTAATGTATTGAATATCATATTTTATTACAAACACAAATTAATCACTATCAGCACTTAATTGTAATTCAAAATCTTCATCATCTTCTTTTTTTGAAGAATTAGAATCATACTCAGGCTTCTTTTCAGATATCTCGCCCTGCTTATCCTCTCTAGATGAAATTTCAACATATTTATTATTTGGATCTTTCAAAGGTTCATTCTCGTCATATGTGATAGATGCATTTATCTCATAAACATCTTCCTGAAACGCTTCACTTTGAGTTCTCTGTTCTCCTTTTCTGTGTGATTAAAAAACATCTCTAGGTTTAACTTTACAAATGTCCAACCAATCTGACTTATCTTGTCATAAGCTAAGAAAAGGGACATAATACACCTAGATAGCTTGCATCACCAACACGAAAGGTTCAAATTGACTAAATCTTCTTCACTGGTTGATTTTAATTAGATTGTATCGGCTATGCACTTTTGTACCAACATTAGGAGTTGAATCAAACCAGTAACACTTAAATATCACACTCTACTTTATTAGCAATGTAGGATAATCAATTTCAAGTATCTTAATAATTTTACCATAATCATCCATCAATTCTTCCTGTATACAAGCCCCATTATTTACTATTTCCATACTATGACCATGATATTTTGTATGATATTTATATCCATTAACGAAATACTTTAACAATTCGTAAAGGTACTTTCGCAAGATCACATATGAACTTATTCTCTATTAGATTTTCTAAGGCCCACACAAAAAGAAAATGTCATAGTAAATAATATAATGTCATTTGAACTCTTTAATCTTATAATTCAATCATTTCTATAATTGTATGTGAAAACTTATATATTTCTTGAACCATTGAGGAAAGTGTCTTCCAACTTCTTTATTGATATCATCCTGTGTTTTCTTGGGCATTAGCTCGCATAACCATTCTTCATATAATCTAAAAACATTATTATGTATTTCAGTTGTGAATAACCCTAAATTTCAAAACCCAAATAATCAATTTCAAAATCAACTTCAACTTACTACATGAAAAGTTGAACCTCTTGATAGTTCAATAAAATGTAACCATGGGTTACCTCTATTTCTTCTTTTGTTAACATTCTTCTTATTGAATACCCATATGTTTGTCTAGGCTATGTGAAAATGGATAAGTTACCATCAGTATCACCCGTTCTTCCCCCAACGTCATTACGAGAAACTTTTCTTTCTCTTGTGTGCACATGCGGCTCAAAATATTGTGAGCAAAATGTACTTGCTTCCTACTAAATAAACATTACATATCGAACCTTCAACTCTAGCCTTGTTTTTTTACATTTTTCTTCAAGTGATGCAAATACCTACATTAGCGAATAGGGTTATTATAATTATATTATTAAAAAATGTTATTAATTCAATTTAAATATTTACTATAATTACCTCTCAAATAGATACGTCCATTGATATTGAACTAGACTAACAAGTTTAGCCTTGTGTGCTAAATGCACAGATAGATGCTCTACATAGTCAACGAAGCTTGGAGGGAAAATCCCCTCTAATTTGCACAAAATTATTGGAATTTCCCGTTTTAGTTTTGTTATTTTAGCCTATTTTATTTTAGATGATGTTAAGCTTTTGAAAAATAAAAATTCTGTTATAACTTCCTAAATCTTTTTTGGTAGTAACTCCTGGAATTAGCCTTTGTATAAACATATGACAATCATGACTTTTCATCCTAAATAATTTGTACTTCCTCATGTCCACACACTTTGCTAAGTTTGAAACATAATCATCAAGAAACTTTAGACTTTTAAACCATTCACACAATATTTCCTTTTGTTTTTGGTCCAAAGTGCAACATGCTTTTAGATATTTACAAGTATGAAGATCTTTATCTAACTCATTCCTTCTACAAAAAAGTTCTAAATTAGCTCGTGATTTTGCATTGTCTTTTATCCTCCCTTTAATGTTCATTATAATATTGAACAAATTGTCAAAAAAAAAATTTCAATATGCATCACATCTAGATTATGACGTATAAAATTAGTTTTTTAATATGGTAAATCCTAAAAGATGCTTCGTTTCCTTCAACCAAAGTTTTACTAATGCTTATATTAACTTCGTTAGCTTCAAATTCTATAACTTTCAACAACCCTAATTCATCAATCTCCTACAATATGTCTTCACTAGCTTTGTGAGGGGCAAGAGGTGTTTGTACCATCCTATTCTTAATGAAATTTTGTTTATTGCGTCTATATAGATGATCTAAAGGAAGAAATTTCCTGTAGTTGTTAAACCAACATGTTTTTTCCTCTGTTTGGAAGATAAAATGCATCAGAATCATTCCCACAATAAGGACAAGCCAATTTCTTTACCATCCTCTATCTAGACAATATAGCATATGTTAGAAAATCACTAATAATCTACATTAAAGTTGCTTTCAACATAAAATTTTGTTTAAGAGACACATTATATATCTTTACACCATATTCCCAAAGATGTTGCAATTTAGATACTGATGGTTGTAAGAATAATTTTATTCTTTGAATTTGTAGGCCTTAACACAATCACTATAAAAAACATATATGCCTCATTCATACACATCTATTGAGGTAAATTTTAAGGAGTAATTATGATTGAATATGATAAATATCGTTAGTTGGATTAACCAAAAGACTGGAATATATCTGTCGACAATCCCAGCCTAACATTTCAATTTTCAGCTACAAACTCATAATGGGTGTTATTGAAATGTTTTCATGCTAGTGCATCCGATGGATGAATCATTATTCCATCTTCCTATTCATGTTCATCATGCCATCTTATGTGAGATGCAATAACATTAGAAGTATATTGTCTTTGAAGTATCGGAGTTAGCGGGAAATAATATATCTGCTTCTAGGGTACTAATTTCTGTTTCATAGAACGCTTTCGAGCCTTAAACCTAGATTGAACACAAAATTTGCAGTCTTGCAATTTCACATCATCTCCCCAATATACCATATATCCCAATTTGTAATAATCAACTTTTTCAACAGGCAAACCAAGACCCCTAAAAAGTTTCTCTATACTATATAAACTATCAACCATTGTATGATTAGGAGGCAATGATTCATTATACCATCTAAGAATTTTATCAAAACTAAGATAAAAAAATATGCCCTTCAAACTTTATGTTCAATATTCGAGCAATTGACGGCAATTGAGTCATTGTCTCACAATTTGGCCATAATTATTGGTTAGCTGAGTGTAGTAAGTCAAAAAATTATTTTGTATGTGGGCTTGATTCTTCTCCAATATTTTCTATATTAACCTGAAAGGTATAACCGACTGCATCATAAACCATTTGCATGTAAGGATTTTCAGTTGTACCCATATTATTTGTTTAAAATCCAATCCCCCTTCAAATTGATCCACATTTACTTGTGAGTTTACTCCATTACCTATTGAGGTGCTATAAATCAATGGCTCCTTATGTCGTGTCCACTCAAAATAATTTGGAACAAACCCTTTCTCAAAAAAGTCCATTTACTTCATTAATAGGAAGGAAACGAATATGTTTACATTTTTTACATAGACATCTAATCTTTAGGCCATCTATATATGCAGGTTTAGAACATGCATAATGAATAAAAGCTACAACTCCCTCAAAAAACTCGAGATTAATGAAACCATCAGGTGTTAATTGTCTATACATCCAAGATCTATCAACATTACTCATTTTTGCAAAATTGTTAATTTAAAAAAGTGATTTCATAGTTAGTATCCTTCATGTCCCCTAAGTTTATAAAATATTTAATCTTTACTTTACACAACATCCCCAAAGTATTAATCAATTGAATTAATCACCTACAATTGATTTTAATACTATGGCATGACATTGTTTACACCTGTGAATCAAGAAAGTAAGTTCTTGATGTGACTCCTAGGCTCATGGAATTTTTCACCAATAAGCCTCATGGGAGTTACATTACGAATTTCCAGCCTATATATCATTCTAGGGGTTTATTATGCTCAAATCATCTATAGGATCTCAAACTTATTCCACATATAGTAAATACTTTTGTAATCATACATCTACTCATCAATGATTCGAACAAAACCAAACATAAATAATTAGACTATTAAAGAAGAGCATAAAAACTCATTAATGATTATAAGAATATTTTAAACAACATAATAAAATCAAGACCTCATTTGCATTCACACAAAACCTAAACGCATCATAATCATATTATTAAAGTAACATATATGGTAGACATTAGTTGGACGACTTACTTGGATGGATAAACAACTACAGAATACA
Source organism: Erythroxylum pedicellare (assembly GCA_027563575.1). NCBI lineage: Eukaryota > Viridiplantae > Streptophyta > Magnoliopsida > Malpighiales > Erythroxylaceae > Erythroxylum > Erythroxylum pedicellare. The sequence goes on along the minus strand of JAOQMP010000003.1, from coordinate 18,661,252 downwards.
AAGAAAAAGGATGAGCGATGCTCTTTAACACAAAATAAGCCCTGCTAAAAAGAATATTTTGTATTTAATATAATACTCTTGTTTAATAGTTTTGTTATATTTTTGATATATTAAAGCAAGCAAATAAAAAAAAATAAGGCAACTAAGTACAAAGAATATGTACCACCTTTACTTTAATATATTAATACCATAATTGAGTACAAAGAATACTATCATAACTTATAAAGAATACTATAACTCTATAGAAATTATACTGCAAGTCTATATAAGAAATATTATCATAATATATAAATGAGTACTGTCTTTACTTTAAATTTTCATTACACTATATAAATAAGTATCAACTTTACTTTAATATGTTTATACCATAATTAAGTATTAATAGTATCAATATAATATGTAGAGAATACCATGACCACACAATTAGGTGTAAGATATGGTGGTATTTTGGAATTCTTCTTATTAATATGATAATGAGAAACTTGCTTCTATAACTAGTCTCGATGATTTGCAATGATATCAAAGCATTTTTTAGTTTCCTCAATATCACATTGATCTTATTTTGTACCTCAATCTTGTTCTATATAAGTTTGATTAGTTTTTGGTGTGTAGGAGCATCTATAGTCTCAATTTGGTATCATATACTCCAAGTTAACATATATTCAGCATTGACTTTCTCACCATGTCCACTTTTATCACCTTAAAGTCTATGTTAAGTGTAAAAGAAGCAAATGCCAAATTCGTGACGTTATCAGAGACAATCAGACTTCTATGATAACTTGGTTAGCAGATGTCCTAGAAAATATCTTATATTAATTGTTTTTCCATATTCTTTATGTAAATTGTAAAGAAAAATCTAAGGTTTCATGTTGCTCTCACCATAATATGCTTTAGATATAATAGATCACAAGGTATAACCTTGTCATTCTTTTTAAATCTACTTATAATGGAATATGTGATGACATACTGCAAGTAACGAGCAACAACATACATGATTTCACTATTTATAGACTTGGTGGGAGAATAGATGAATTTATCCTACAATATATTCCTATTATATTTTAGTATTTACCTCAGGGAGGTCATTTGATCATAGTTTATCCATAGATGGAACAAATTTGGTTTGGTATAAGGATCAAAACCTATGTTTCACTATAAACTTATTAAATGACATGTTCTAGTTTTTGTTTTATAGCAAAAAGCTAGCGACACCTTTATCATTCAAGCCTAAATTTTTATGGACTTAATTAATAAAACTTTTAAAGCTATTTTATTATAGCATAACTATTCAATTCTATCGAACTTAGTCCATCCTTTTGCTTGACTATCATAATAAAATAACACTATTTTAAGGAAAAATGGATGGGGAATATTTAAAGAAAAACATTGAACATTTAATACAAAATGGTGGGTATTTGAAAATACAGGGGTTAAGAAAGCTATAACACAAGAGATCATTGATATTAAGAACTAAGAGGGGAAAAAGGTAGGTGAGTTTCTATCACACTAAAGAGAAAAGAAAATTCATTAAATATTTTGTATAAAAAGTAGATGGAAAAAGATAACTCATCAAAATACCATAGATTTATGAAAACATGTATCACCTTTACTTTAATAAGTAAATACCACAATTAAATACAAATAATACCATGACTTCATGAAAATAAAAAAAAAACTAATTGATAGTTGTTTTTAAGCAATATAAAATAATAGCTATTATCCCAACTTTTTAAGTAATATTTAAAGTTGCCAATTATTTTAACTATGAATTAACTTCCTTAACAATTGATTAACCAAGCTCACCAATATCCCTAAGAGACATTTCTCAATTTTAGAAAAACAAGATATGATATTTCTAAGAGACATTTCATCGAACAATTCATAAGCAACCCAAATTCATCTCTACCTAGTAACAAAACCACTGTATGTTTCCATTATTCACCAACATAAACACATTCAAACAAATAATGAATCAACCATAGTTCAAAAAAATAGAATATTGCCACAGAAATGAACCAACTGACGTCCATATCACCATTTAACAACAAAATTTCTCATTAAGAAAACCCAAAACTGCTAAATGGACGACTTAACCTCGACTAACTGAAGAAGATGGAAGATGAAAGAGAGCAAAGTATGGACAGCAGATGCTGGACGGTGGAAGAGAGAATACCAACTGTGCCAAAGAAGAAAACAAGGAAAATATGACACAGGAGAGAGGGAAGGGGGGTCTTCCGGTGGGTTTAAATTTTTACAAAAACGACATCATTTGGTGAGCATTTTATTAAAAATGTTAAGGCTGAAGACCAAACGACAATGTTTTATTTTAATTTTTATCGACAAAATGTACTTTTCGTCATTAATTTATCGATAAAAATTTATTTCGTTGGTAGACCCCGATGCTTATTTTGCCATCAATCGTTGCCGCCTATTTTTGCGACGGGCTTCACAATTCCATAGCTATATTCCTTCGAAAAAATAGAGGGGATAATTTCCCTCCACCTTTACCGAAAGATATTTTTTTCATCATAAAATGCCATTTTTTTCGACAGCTTTATGACGGATAATCAAATTCCATCACTACTTTACTACGGTAAGTTATAATTTTCTTGTAGTGATTACTTTATCTTGTTTTATAAATTCAACTATTAGTTTTGACCTTAATCTACAGGATTTTTGTTGGCCTATATTTATTCAAAGCAATTATATTAATTGATTGTTATGATTCAATTATGTTTAGCTATTCATAGAAAATGAAATTAAAGATAAACATGAAGCAAAAAATAGAAAACAAAGGACTCATAATTGTAAATGTCCCTTTTTCTTCTGTTAAATCTTCTTGCAAGTTTGCATTTGATGTAGCTTTTTATCAAATATCTTAATGTTAACTTCAATTTTTCCTTGTCCTTTGATTAGAATCGTTTCCTCTCTAGGTGTCTAACATCTCAAAACTATTGTAAAGATCGACTCCCTTAATTTGCCTCCACTCACTTCCTTTTATAATAACATTTAGGTTTTTGGGAATACATTATCACTTGCACGGGTGTGTGAGAGATAATGTATAATCAAAAACATCTAAATTCACAATTTCACAGGGCACTAAGACTTACGTAGGCAACATACATAACTGTGTATCTTAGTATAGACAGGCTTGTACTCCACATATTCAGAAAACAAATTCTTCAATATACACATTCGTGTAGTTCCTTTTAATCTTCATCTTATGCCACAGTTTCATCTGAATTGTTCTTAACTTACAAACGCACTTAGAGCAAATTAAGTACCAAATATACAATAAGACTATGAAATAATTAGAAAAATATGTTAAATATGGGTGTATAATTGTTCTCAAATATGCCTCTATCAAACATCCCTATATTTAAGATTTTTCTTTCCCTCAAGCAAATCATAATCTAAATTATCAACTTTACAAAATCTATCCTTTATTAATCCCAACATGTCCATTCATACTCTAAATCAACATGTCATATTAATCAAATTAGTATACAGATAAAATCAAATTATCCTAAAACTAACTTTATAAGTTAATATTAATAGTAATCAGGTTAATGATCTTGTTGAAATAAAAATCATAAACCTTTACACCTTGACCAAGGTTTCAATCAAGTCACTCAAGTTTTTAGGGTGAGAAGTATTAAGCCCTCAAATCTATGCATAGTAGGACTCTTACTATAGGCTTATAATATGATCATATCTTCACCACTTCTATGTAAACTAGAAATAAAATTCAAAAGATCTTTATAAGGTTGTAATGGAGCTTAGGTAAGGTATGATTGGAGTAATAAAAATGTGATAAAATTTTGAAGGATGATTGGAGTTATAAAATTGTGATAAAATTTTAAAGGAAATTCACAAAGGAAAACATTGTAAGAAACTTGTTCATAATATACAAGTCTCTTTATTATAAATTCATTGCTACCACACACAGTTTTCTTCTTTTTCTATGCTCACAAAATATTTTTAAATATTTTTGAGCATTCATCATATACCACCATTAGAGAAATATTGTACCTTTCAAATTTTCAAGTTTCAAACATTTAAGTAATCTAAATAACCTTCAAAAGTATAAAACAATGAAAAGGCTTTAAAGAAAAATAGGATAAAGGTTAACAATGTGGTTATAATCAATGAAAAAGACTAAGACTCAACTTGGTTATTCGTAAGGGATAAATTATCGTAAGGTAATTATCAAAGAAATATGCTTTAAACAAGTATTGAATCTATATGCCTTTATAACTTTAATGCTTCTAATTTAACAAAAATGATCTCAATATATATAATAAAAGCAAGTACTAGAATTATTCAACTATACACGATAACTCATATGAATGAATAAAAGAGCTTTAAAATTTATGATTTTTTTTCTCTTAGGCTTAAGAGCTCACAAAAAAGGTGGTCTTATATGTGTAAATAATATGTAATTTTCATTCAAATTAACTATCTCAATGACTACTAATAATATGAATTATAAAAGCAAGTTTATTTTAAGTATCATCCTTTTGCATACTAATTCAATCCAATAATCAATAATGATATAACTATTTATGGAAAATTTCAATTAATTTAGGATATTAGTTAATAAAATCTAATAATCAAGATTATAATAAGCTTAAGAAAATCATATCCCCTTCTCCACACTTAGAATTGTGCATTGTCCTTAATGTAGACAATGTAAACATATATTATAAGTGAGAAAGTAGAGCTTTTTGGTACTTCTCTGAGTAATGCAAATTTTTTATTATGATTTTTATAATTTTGGGACTGTCCAACCAATATGATATACTAACATCCTTGTAAAATATAAAGTAAAAGGGACAAAAATAAAAATAACATCAAAGAAAATAAATATAAAATATGAAAAAGAAATAACATAAAATTTAAAATAAAATCTATCCTAATTCATGGGTTGCCTCTCATGTAGCTCGTTTAACATCATTAGCTTGATGTACCTTGTTGGCACCTAGAATTTTTTAATGAATAAGTATAAGTAAATTAATTTTGGGGTTTTGCTAGATTAAATTGTGTTGGAGTTAATTAGCATGTTAATGTGAGAAAGATATTATGTTATAGGTTAAGGGAAATAAAGTGTCAGAATGATAAGATTTCATAAGGGGCATTGTTGGAACATCA
>JAOQMP010000003.1:18636524-18650172 GCA_027563575.1 Erythroxylum pedicellare | reverse complement strand
AATTAGGTCTAGCTATCATACAATCTAGAATAAGTGCTCCAGATTTAGTGTGATAACTAAATTATGAACTAGGAAAACAAGTTAATATGGGCGACAACCACATAAGCTTGGGTCATTTAACCTATGCTATATTATTCTTAATGATTCATAGTCATTAGTTTACCACAAATGAATTATTTACAATGATTACATATTGTAATCTAGATTCTAGAAATGGGTTCATATATATACAATCTATTGAAAATGTTTAAATCATTCACACATGAATCCCACAACATTAAGCAAAGAACAATGCAAACAAATTTTAAAGAGAGAGAACAATACTATAAGATGAAGAGATGCCCAAAAGTGATCTTTGGACTCGATATCCTCTTTCAACCTGAAGGAAGAATGTTAGTTCCTCATAGATCCTAAAGAAGTAAGAGTTCTGCCAATTTTTGTGTTTCTCATACCCTTCATCCTTTGTTTGGCCACTAAAATGTCCTTTTATAGTAAAAATTGGGGTCTTGGGAGATACACGGTCAGTTACACAGCCATATAACTAACCATGTATATTATTTTTCCCCAATTCACGAACATACATAGTGATGATGAGCTGCACTAGGAGCTATACGAGGGTGTATCTAACTGTGTAAGTTGCAAGAGAGGCTGAAATTATGTCTTTGTAATCCTACACATTTCCAGAGAGTTACACGGTCCTATAAATAACTACATAAGTTGCAGGAAATTCATTTCCTTCATTTTTTATACCATCTTCACCCTATTTATTTCCTTATTCCTCAAAGGCAAATAAGATTGAACATCAAGATGATGGCTCCAACGATATGCTTTTAGCTTATTTTAGTTCTTATTCTTCCAACTTGTATCTAAAACAAAATATAAACCAAAATAAGTATCTTAACCATAGCATAACATTAATCACTAAGTCTTAGAGAGTAAATATATAGTCATAAAGCACTCATCACCCAACAATTTAGCTAGGAAGAGAGGGAATGCTAGATAAGTTACAATTATATATTGTACTATAAGATATCTCAAGTTAAATAAAAGAATTTTCAATTAGTTTTTTATTTGCAAATAAATAAATATCAAATGCTAATTTTCTCAAAATTACATTTTTGGAAATATACAATGAAATCAATACATTAAAATTTTTATTTCAAACCATTACATAGTAGTGTTGAATCAATTTGTCACAAAATAGAATGTTGTATGTCAAATAATCAAAATAAAGTTAGCACAATTAAATTAAATAATCAAAGTGATTCAAAGACACATGATGAAGCCATAAATAAACTGACTAACCAACCACATCCTCATCAGATTATGGCCATGTTGGTTGATTTTCGTATTTAATTACCACAAGTACTTCATCTTGTGTTTTATGATTCAATAATTGTTAATATAAAAATAAAATTTTAGTAAATCAAATTACTTATTCCTTAAGTACAAATTTTCATGAGAATTCAATTCTAAATACTGTATAGTTAAAATTATTTGTATAGTTGGTAAAAAGTTTGTGCGATATGGTTCAATTAAGTTTGAATTGATTAACCTTTGAAACGAATTCAATTTAGAGAAATTGATTTAAAAATTAGTTTGAAATATTTTTATTAAAATAATATTATGTTTAGTGTAATTATTTAAAATAATATCATTTTAATTTATAAATTAAAAACAATTTCGAACCATATGAGTCGAAACTGATTAACTTTCACATTATCAAATCAAAAACCGTGGTTTGGCAAACTCGCTGTCATTCCTACTAAAAAGCATTATTCACATAATCACGGGGGGCCCGGCTTTACCTGCGGTTAGTTATACAAAGGCTTTCTTTTAGTTCCTCTGGAGGTCTCTTCCTGTTGAAAATAGCGAAACTTCTTTCAAGTGTAGTACCCAAGCCCCTTCACGCACTTGTTGAAGAGAAATTCATCTCGCTCTTGCGATCATGTAGGACCTTCAAGCACCTCCACCAAATCCATTGCCAGATTATTGCTCATGGGCTTGAACAGAACAATTATGTCTCTCCAAGAATCATTGATACGTGTTCATTATTCAAGAAAATGGACTATGCCCACAAATTGTTCGATAAAATTCCTAAGACTAATGTATCCTCCTGGAATGCAATGCTTAAAGGCCATGCGCAAAATGAGTCTGACAGGGATGTTGTACTCTTGTTTTGTGGAATGAAGAGTATGGATGTAATGCCTAACTGCTTCACTCTTCCTATTGTTCTTAGGTCTTGTTTGAGGATTGGTGCTTGGAGAGAAGGAGAAAAACTCCATTGCCTTGTGATTAAGGGTGGGTTTGGAGCAAACCCTTTTGTGGGCACCACGTTGATTGACTTCTATTCGTGTAGAGGGGAATTAGGGGCAGCTTATAGGGCGTTTGTTCAGATGCCAGAGAAGAATGTTGTTGCTTGGACTTCGATAATCAATGGTTACATTGCTTGTCGTGATATAAAGACTGCTGAATTTCTTTTCAATTTGGCGCCCGAGCGTGATGTTGTGCTATGGAACATCATGATTTCGGGGTATATAGAAGCGAATGATATGGTAAAAGCACGACGACTTTTTGACAAGATGCCAAACAAGGATGTCATGTCTTGGAATACTGTTCTAAATGGCTACGCTGATAGCGGGGATGTTGAAGCTTTTGAGAGACTGTTTGCGGAGATGCCTGAAAGGAATATTTTCTCATGGAATGGACTGATTGGAGGGTATGCAAATAATGGAAGATTTTCTCAAGTATTGAGTACCTTTAAGAGGATGCTAGTCGATGGTGATGTAGTTCCTAATCATGCTACACTTGTGAGCGTATTGTCCACGTGCGCAAGATTAGGTGCTCTTGATTTGGGGATGTGGGTACATTTGTATGCAGAGAGCACTGGATACAAAACAAATGTATATGTAACAAATGCTTTGGTTGACATGTATGCAAAAGGTGGGATTATTGATAAAGCAGTTGATATTTTTCGAAGGATGGACGAAAAGGATTTAATTAGCTGGAATACTATCATTAATGGCTTAGCCGTGCATGGACGAGGAGCTGATGCCTTGAGCCTTTTTTCCCAAATGCTTAATGCTGGAGAAAATCCCGACGGTATCACCTATATTGGTGTTTTGAGTGCATGCTCACATATGGGTTTGGTACAAGATGGCTTTTCATATTTCCAATTGATGGTTGATAATCATTCAATTGTGCCTCAAATTGAACATTATGGCTGTATGGTTGATCTGCTAGCCAGAGCTGGTCTTTTAAATCAGGCTGTAGATTTTGTGATGAAGATGCCGCTGGAAGCAGATGCTGTTATTTGGACTTCCTTACTAGGGGCATGCAGGGTTTATAAAAATGTTGAGTTGGCTGAAATGGCTCTTGGAAAACTCATAGAATTTGAGCCAAAGAACCCTGCAAATTATGTGATGCTTTCAAACATATACGGGGATCGTGGAAGGTGGAAAGATGTTGCCATGTCAAAAGTTGCTATGAGGGACACTGGGTTCAGAAAGATGCCAGGATGTAGCTCAATTGAGGTCAACAAGAATGTGGTGGAGTTTTATTCTGTGGATGAAAGACATTCTGAGAGGGATCATATTTATGGAACCCTAGGGTTTTTGACAAAATTGTTGAGATTGCCCGGATATGTACCAGATTCTGTGGAGCTGGTGTATAGTAGCTGAAAATCGATCTCACGCTGTGATCTGTAGAGCATGAAGTTATAAAAGTAACTTCGATTTAAAAGTATCAAATTTATCTAATAATGGATGCCCTGTTGCATAAAGATTGCCTTTATCAATGCATTTAGAATGAGGCTACCATTCTGAAAGCCTTTGAAGATACGTCAGTTCGAACTGACAAGGAACAAAAGTTTCCTCTGAAGGTAGGCAATCTTTGGTGTGGTACTGCCCAATCTTTCCAAGAAGCATTCTGATTGCTTTTTTGATACAGTTTTGTTGCCTCTTGATCCAAACTGAAGAGTACGCATGACATTAAAGTTTGGTTCGGCTTAGTCCAAAGTTAACCAACTTGAATTAGTTTGATTGAGCATGGTCTAGTTTGAACTATTTTAGTCATTTTTGGACTTCTAGTGGGGCTTAGACTTTTAGACTCAGCCAACTTGAAGCTGAAAATTTAAAAATTATTTTATTTCTAAATTAAATAATTATTTAAAATTGAAAAATAAATATCAAATTTGGCTCAAAACCCAATAATAATTATTTAAAATAAAAATAAAAATTGGGCTTGACTTGCTACAGTTGTGAATCTTAAACTCGTACAAACCTTGGGCTAAATTTAGGCTCGGATTTCTAGCCAAGCTCAAGAAATGGGGCCTGCCCATTGTTACCCTTAGTATGGTAGTTAGTAATGGAATGAAATATAATGTAATATTATTTTATTGTTTGAAATGAGGGTTTATAATGGAATGAATGAAATAGAATAAAAGGGGAGGGTTTTATATTCCATCTTATTCCATCTTAAATAGTAAAAATGAGTTATCTCTGATTTGAGGAGTTTATGATTAGATATAAAATAATAAATATGTACTACTTAATATATTCTCAATAATTTTTTTATAATACCAATTATACCTTCAACCTTATGTTTTATATCTATTAACATATGTTTTGTTATATCAAGAGTAGAATAGTCATTCATTATGATTATACATATATTGCATTCCATTCTATTCGTCTTTTAAACAATATTTCACTATATTGTGAACCCTTTTATTTCTCCTAAACAACAAATTTCTAATATTACATCTATTTACATTCCATTCTATTCCATTAAAAACCTTACGTCTCACTAAACATAGCCTTGGTGAAGAATAGTCAATTTATAATTGTAGTTAATAACAAAAATTAAATGAATAACCAAAATTAAATGAAGTAAAAAATATAAATTTTATAGTTATATTAATATTTATATAAACATTAAATAATTTATTCAAAATAATAATCATTAGTGTAATTTAAATTACTTAAAGATATTTAATCGAACTAATCTCCTTTTAGACATTTTGTATAAGTAAAACTCAATTCATAAAATTTTTAATATATTTTTTATATTTAAATCTTTAATTTTTGTAAACAAGTCAAAAAAATTTCTTCAAATTTACTCATGATCATTTTGGCAAAATGGTTAAATAGAACCCAAATGTTTACACCAAAATTTTAATTAAATTATCACATTTCATCTCTTTAAAAAGAATCCTAAGGTTTTTTCAAACGTTCAGAAATAACTTCGACTAACCTTTTATTTGAACTCCCTTTACAAAAAATACAGTTGGCATATTTCATTAATTTTTGTAAGTCCCAGGTCACAAGTGGATTCCAAACCAATTCAATTCTTTCTAAATCTCAGGATATGAAATGAATAAAAAAGGCTTACTCCTTTTGGTATAATCAAACATACTTCATTAATTTGATGGGAACAACAATATCTTAACTTCGAGCTCCAATATGCAAAGACTGTTTGAGTATCCTATTAATCAAGAAATTATGGATCTGATGATATCCCCAATATGTGAACAATATGTTAAAAGAGTCTTGTTCAATCTACACCCTTCTAAGGCTTCGAGATTTGATGGTTTCAATGCATTGTTCTTTCAAAAGACTTAGGAAATCATGGGTAGCCTATTTTTGAGACAGTGCAAGAGTTTTTTGGCTCCTCTAGGTTGCTTCAACAAATCAACCATACTTATATTTGTCTGGTGTCCAAGAATCTCTTGTTGAAATACTATGTACAAAGTGACATCAAATTTTCTAGCTGAAAGGCTTAGGCTGGCAATCTTAGATTTATAAGCATTGCACAAGGAGCTTTTCTTCCTAATAAAATCATAGAAGAGAACATCATATTATTGCAAGAATTGATGAAGGACTACAATTTTGATAAAAAAACATGAAAGTTGTCAGAGATAGGAATGTGAGACTGAAAGGTAATGTAAACTTTGAGCGTTTATGTTTTCATTTTTATCTATTTGTATCACTTATTTAGAACCCACATCCATATTGATATTTCTTCACGATTGTTTTATTTATAGATTTAAACCTGTTATTCTTCTTTGTTTAGTTAAATATGTTTATCTCAGAAATATTCATAAAACAACTCTGTCTTTTTATGCATGCTTAGGTCAAGAATAAAACCAACCATTCATAACTATGCCTATTTGTTATAGTTATCAAAATATTGATAAATGTATTATACATACAAAAAACAAAATAAAATTAAGTCAACAATGTATTAAAGAATTTACTTCGTTATACATGTTTTTTTTCAATCAATTAATGCTAGTCCTACTACTCGTCAAACATTTCAAAATATGATTAATAATCATTTTGAATTATATTAACAAGAAAAAACTGAAATTAAACAACTATATGAGCGATTCAAAGAACATTATCAACTCCATATAAATGCATAATTCTTTTTGTAAAATTTTAAACAATCAACTTGAATATTTTGAAAGTTTAGTAATCCAATATCAAGAAGAAAAAGAACATTAAAAGGAATGATATAATTATTTACAATTTTTTATCACTAATAATCATGGATTAAAACCTATTAAAGAACGTCTAGAAATAGCTACCAATCTTTATAACGAATATAATCAAGAATTACAATAGTTAAAAAATCAATTAATTAGCCATACTCAAATTACTCATCATTAATATGACTGGCATCACTAATATATCTGAACAAATAACCAATAATACGAAAAATATATTAGATGTTGATACTTAGAATTAACCGAATCAACTGAAATTTTTCATGTAAATACATTATTATCGAACGAAAAGAAAAAGCAAATTGCAAAAACTCAATTGAATCTTAAAGCTAGCCAAGATATAAATACTTCCCTTATTAAAAATTTTATAAATCGAAAGCATATTATCTATCACAGAAAAATAGTACTTGAAACACCTATAGAATAGACCAATGTAATAGACATATTCGAATACATTTAATCGATCAAGAACAAATTTATAAACAATTACAAAAAAATCTTGAAGATAAAAGACATAAAATCGGTTATATTCATTTATTAACAATATAAATATTATTAAAATCTACATTTCAAGAAGGTATAGATTCACCTATAAGAATGGCAATAGTAGATGAGTGAATGACAGATTTAAATGATCAAATAATTGAAATAATGAATGAAAATTTAGCTTATGAAAAATTAAATTTTAATACAAGATTAAAATTAGGAATACCTTTAACCTCGCATAATTTAGATGAAACAATTTCTATTGCATATAAATTTTATCGAGAGTAGTTAATGAATATTGGACAATATCCTTTTTCCATTACATATCAAATTAGTTATGCTTTAACAAATTCACATCATAGTATTGAATTTTATTGATCAATTGTTTAATGACGTTGCAAAAGTAGGAATCAATTTAAGAACTACATTAAGAGAAATTCCAAATATTAAATATCCTATAAAATTAAATACTTTTACCCCTATATTTTCATTATCCAAAAATCGTCCTTTTACAGAAAAACATCCTTTAAATTCCCAATCATTAAGATTAAAAAGACCTATTAGATTTACAGAACCTGGAACAATAGAAGAATCTATTCAGATTACTGACCTTAAAATCGCTATTAATAAAAAGATATTAAGTCTATAAATAATGAATTAACAACTATAAAACATCAAATTACATCGCTAACTGAACATATTAAAAATACTTTATGAGTATTACTAAACAACTATCTAAACTTATAGATAAACAAATAAATCTAAAAAATTAGTTAAAAGAAGTAATTACAGATATTTTACCTATAATTCAAAATTATAATTTAATTGACCAAAAGTGTGAACAACTTATACAAGGATTAGATAGTATAAATAAAAGACTTGATATAACATTAGAATTAATAAATATAATTACAAAGTTGGAAACTAGAAGAGAAAAAGAAGTAAAGAGCAAAGTGGTTTCAGAGCCTTCTACGACCCTTACATTAATCAAACCATGGAAGATATAGAAAAATATATACAAATCAATTAGAAGAAATTACACATCTCATTAATAAATTGACTTTAGAAAATAACTCGCTAAAAAATGAATTTATAAAACCAATCACTGATCAAGATGAAATTATTTATGGATATGAATCTAATCAAGAAATCTATGTAGATCAGCAATATAAAAATGAAGAACAACCTGAAACTAGTCAAAGTGGCAAAAAGAGAAAAAGAAATCAACAAACAAATTATAATTAGGAATCAAAACCAATTGAAATAGATGAATTAAATCGATTTGGCTATTATTGAAAGAATAATAAAATAAGAAAATATCCTACTGAATACACACCAAAACACGCAACTCTAGGAATAGATGGAATTTTAAACACACCAAAACACGCAACTCTAGGAATAGATGGAATTTTAAACTTAGACTGTGTAATTTCACCCGAAAAATTATTACTTGAATGGTCAAATAAATTAACATTAGTTATACAACTAGAAAAACCTTTCGAAGGCTTAACTAATATAAGTATTTTATGGAATTTTATTACCTACAAAACTACTAGTATTGTATTAAATTTTTTATTAGATAATGATCATCGGAAAGGATATAACATCCTATAAACAAGAAATAGAAAATAAAGAAAGAAAAATGCACTCTAGCATTTAAATAAGTATATGCAATATCTATTATCTTGAAGAATATATTTGTGAATTTAAAAAATATTATTATAAATTAACTCATCATAAACAGGAAATGTATATCTAAATATTTATTCAAAAATTACCTTATCTAATAAATAGAACTATAGAAGAAATCTTTTAATTAAACAAAATGTTAATTTAGTCGCTTATAATTTAGGCATAGCAATTTCTATTACTAAAGAAGTATTATCTAAAAAATGTTTAGAAGCAAAATTACATAAAAAATTAAGACATAAAGAAACTCAACTATGTTGTTCTAAATATTCAGAAGTACCTCAACAATGTGGATGTAATTTTACTTCTAAAAAACACCGAAAAAAATCATTTTAACCACCCAAAATTCAAAAACTATAGATGGAAACGATATCCAAAAAATAAATATAAATCCCCATTTAGACCTTATAAAACTTTTTTAGAAAACAAGCTTATCAAAAATACAAACCTAAAAAGAATTATTATCCACAAAATAAAAAACAATGTAGATGTTGGTTATGTAAAGAAGAAGGTCATTATGCAAATCAATGTCCAAAATGAAATCAAAATAAATTCAAAGAAAAATCAATATTTTAAATTCAGCCTTACAATATAAATTATAACCTATAGAATCTGATTACGAAACAGACTTAATATTTTCTTCATTATATCAATATGTACTTCAAAGCTCAGAATCAACAAACGAATTTGAATATAACCCTTATTCAAGTGATTATTCAGAATAAAACATTAATGCATACATAGATACAGGAGCTACCATCTGTATAGCTACTAAAGGATTATTAACTATATGGAAAAAATTAAACAAACCTTTACAAATTAGAACAGCTGATGGTAGTATAAAATACATTTGGTACATAAGTTATTATAATAACATTATTATATAAAATTATACATTTATAGTACCATCAATATACCAACAAGAATCAGGTTTACCTTTTATCTTAGGAATCAATTTTCTGAAATTATATAACCCATTTTGTCAATATTTACATTATATAACATTAAAAACTCCAATAATCAATTCATTAAATAAAAAATTCTATCATTTTAAAAATTCCTATTTATCATACAAGTTATTACCAAACTCTAAAACATATAACTGAAAACCTTGATAAATTACATTTTTTCTTCAAAACAATCTCACCTTACAAAATGAAATTGAGACATTAATTAATAACGTATGTAGTGAATATGTAGTGAAAATCCATTAGATCCGTTAAAAAATACTAATAATCAATTAATAGAAATCAAGTTAAAAGATCCTTTAAAGGAAGTCAATATTAAAAATAATATATCATATACTTAACAAGATGTTCAAGAATTTATGACAGAATGTTCTAAATTATTAGAAAAACAAATAATTTCCCCAAGTACTAATAAACATTCAGCTCCTGCTTTTTATGTCAACAATCATTCTGAACAAAAAAGAGGAAAATGAAGAATGGTAATTAATTATAAAGAATTAAATAATGCAACAATAGGAGATGCTTATAAATTACCTAGAAAAGATTAAATCTTTAATAAACTAAAAGGACATATTTGGTTTACAACTTTAGCTGCCAAATCTGGATATTGACAATTAAGGTTACATGAAAATACCAAACCACTAACTACTTTTACATGTCCACCACAAAAACATTACTAGTGGAATGTATTACCATTTAGATTCAAACAAGCCCCTAGAATTTACCAAAGATTTATGGATAACAATTAAGAAGGATTAGAAGAATTTTCTTTAGCATACATAGATGATATAATTATCGTTTCAAATAAAACTAAAGATGACCATCTACAAAAAGTTAAACAAGTATTATTAAAATGCAAAAACAAGGGATTAATATTAAGAAAAAAAAAGATAAAATTGGCTAAAAAAGATATTGAATATCTAGGAATAGAATTTTCTAATGTTTTTTTAAAATTACAACCTAATATCCTTGAAAAATTATACCAATTTCTTGACAAATTAAAAAATGTAATTGAAGTTCAAAGGTTTTTAAGATTATTAAATTATATATCAGATCAAGCCTTTTTGAAAAATTTAGCACAAGACGGAAAACAATTACAAATCAAATGTAGCATGAAACATCAATAGTCTTAGACTGAGGAAGATATAAAAGCAGTTCAACTATTAAAATCCTTTTGTACAAAATTACCAGCATTATCATAACAAAGATAAATTGATTATGTAAATTGATTCAAGCATGGATACATGGGCCGGCTGCCTTTTGGCACAACCACCTAACTCAATGAATTATTTGTTATGTAAATACATCAATGGAAGTTTTACTCTCATTGAAAGCAATTATCCTATTCATGAGAAAGAAACATTTGCATGTGTTAAGACTCTAAGAAAATGAAGGGTTGACTTATTACTTGTTGAATTCCAAATGCAAACATATTTGAAGTATCTATGTGGATTTACAAAGTACAATATTAAAGCCAGTCATAATCAAGGCCGACTGATTAGATGGAAACTTTAATTGAATTAATGTACATTTCAAATTAATTACATAAAATCCACTAATAATACTCTTGCATATATCTTAACACGAGAATGGAAGCAGCTATAGCAAGCCTTAAGGACTCCCTTGGAAAAAAGGAAGTCGAATTAGTAACTCTGCAGTAGCAAGTAACTACTGTCACAAAAGAAATTAATCAAATAAGATCTACCATTACTCTATTAGAAAACAACAATCTTTTGTTGACTCCACTCCTATTATCCAGCCTATCATCCCTCAACAAATTACTCAAAAGTCATTTCATCCTCTCCTGAACACAACCTTTCAACTACTTGACAAAAGAAACAAAATCATAAGGAAGAAAAAGTTTATGTTATCTTTAATGGACCTATGGCCAGAATTTATGATGAATGGAATAAAACTACTCTTCGTTTTAATAATAAACCTGAAATTATTCATCGAAGTTATCCAAGCCAAATTGAAGCAGAAAAAGCCCTTACTGAATTCAAAGAACCATCTCTTTGACCACAATATAAGCAAGCACTTGAAAAACAAACATCTAATTCTACCATGAATCTTTAGGAAAACCCATCAACCTTGATAAAATCAATACAATTCCTACCCGAGCAATAAAAGAGGAAATAAAGAAAATTACCTCTGAAGGTTTTTATGATTGTTTCCAAGCACTCAATGAATGGATTAAAGCTAAAAAATTTTCAATATTATCCACAAAAATGTGGATGCTATGGTCTAAATGCAATCATTTTTCCTGATGCAGATCCTCTAACTACTTACCTCTTCTTCCATAGTGGACTTATCGATACTATCTATCTTACAAATGTACATACCATTTTAGAATTTCCTACTAGATTTATTTTAGCTATAAAAAATTATAAAGAACGGTTTGCAAAAGACTCTGAAATATTCATCAAAGTATTTAGTACTTATCCAATTTTTAAACAGGCGAACAATCTGAAGGATCCAAAAGTACTATTATCCAGAATTGCTTATGTCTAGCTCGACATTAGCAATGGAATGTACCCACCAATTGATACACCACCCAATTATGAATTCAACTGGGATATCATCAATCAATTTGATCTTAATTGTATTGAAGGAGTTTATCAACAATATTTAAATATCAATCCAGAATCCTTGATCAAGATCAATTATCGAGAACCTCAGATCATCATGACATCCACTTACAAAATAGCCATTTCACCAGAAGCACTCCAAATATTGAAACAAGCGAAAACAACCTTCTCAACTTTATTTACTGCTTTATGCAATCAATGGAAACAAGCTATCTCTCAGTAGCTCAGACATCATCCATAACATCATTGCACACAGTGCCCTTCTACCTTACAACTGGACAAAGCAATAGATGACAACTTATCCGAAGATGAAATAATTGAGGAATAAAGCCAAAAGTAAAAAGGATGTAGTTGATTCGGTTAATTCTAAAGAATGTAGTTGATTCGGTTAATTCTAAGGTATCAACATCTAATATATTTTTGGTATTATTGGTTATTTGTTCAGATATATTAGTGATGTCAATCATATTAATGATGAGTAATTTGAGTATGTCTAATTAATTGATTTTTTAACTGTTGTAATTCTTAATTATATTCGTTATAAAGATTGGTAGCTATTTCTAGACATTCTTTAATAGGTTTTAATCCATGATTATTAGTGAAAAAAATTGTAAATAATTATATTGTTCCTTATAATGTTCTTTTTCTTCTTGATATTGGATTACTAAACTTTCAAAATAGTCATGTTGATTGTTTAAATTTTTACAGATAGTACAAAAATAAATTGTAACTTCTCAGCACAGGATAGAAACTTATTCACAGCAAGAGTTGATCTTCTTTTGGATTTTTTCAATGAGTGGTAGGCAATTAAAATATCTAGGTCTTTTGGTGGAAATAGGCAATCCCACATAAAATAGTGGAGGCGATTTCATATGCATGCCAGTGATTATTGTAATGTGAGATTCCAAAGAAAAAGAACCTTTAAAAATTAGGAAATTGCTTATGTTGAAGTTAATTTGCAGTTCAGAGTGTTTTTAGAAAATGTCAAGAGCCTTAGTAAAGGTTTGAATGGACTCCAATTTAGCATTACAACACAGAAGCAGGTCATCTGCAAAAGGCAATTTACTTAATCCAATTTTCTTACACCTAGAATGGAATTTTGAATTGGTTTCCATTTCATGCTTGATAATTAAGTTCAAAGTTTTCATGCAAAGGATGAAGAGGTAGGTGGAGAGAGTGCCCACCTACCTAAGGCCTTTAACAACCTTAAAATAGCTTGTGGGGCTACCATTTACTAACATAGAGAAGCTGTTGGACCCTGAAATTTTTTTCCAATTTTTGTGATTTGTTATTTAGCTTTTTATTTAGATTTTGGTTGATTATTCCATTTTCTGATTAATTTTGAATGTAGTCATTAATTTAGTGGCATAAATAGAGATTAGAAATTGATGGAAGGATTTGAATTAAGT
>JAOQMP010000003.1:18616184-18628058 GCA_027563575.1 Erythroxylum pedicellare | reverse complement strand
CGAAGCAATTATCCAGATTCTCTTTTCAATTACCTTCTCCCATAGCTTCATGGTATGACTCAGTAGTTTGATACCTCGATAGTTTTGGCATTGTTGTATGTCTCCTTTGGCCTTGTACAAGGGGATTAACCAACTCAATCTCCATTCATCCAGCATCTTGGTTGACTCGAGGATCACATTAAAGAGCTGAATTAACCACTCAATACCTACAGCACCTACTTGCTTCCATACCTCTATAGGAATTTCATCCGGTCCTACTGCCCTTTCACTCCCCATCCCCCTTAAAACTTTTGTAATTTCTCCCCTCGTGATTTTCCCCTTTGAGTACCCGTTGAGACATAGTCCCATCCTAGGGGGTTCCCCTAATGCTATATTGACCAAAATGTCAGTGTTATATAGGCCATGAAAGTATCTCTTCCATCTTCTGCTGATGGCTTGGGCGTCTGTGAGTACTTGTTCTTCTTCATCACATATACAGCAGACTTGGTTAAAGTTCGCTGTCTTACGTGCCCTATCTCTCACTATCTTGAAAATTCTTTGTGCCCCTTTGATCGTCTCCAAATCCCTGTACATCTTCTCATAAGCTTCTCCTTTAGCCACTGCGATAGTCTTCTTCACCTTCTGTTTCGCGAGTTTATACCTTACTCTATTAATAATCCGCTCCTCCTCTGTTGCACTTGCCAACAAATCTTTAAAAGCTCCCTTTTTCGCCTTTACTGTACCCTGGATCTCATCTAACCACCACTAAGATTCCATTCGTCCCTATCCTTTAGATACCCCTAGTAGTCTATTGACTGTCTATCTCACTACAGGGGCTATTCCCTACCACATTCGATTGGCATCCCCAGTCATAGCCCATGTTGCCTTACTCCTTACCTGAGCTCTAAAAAGTTCCACCATGTCCCCTTTGAGTCTTCCCCATCTGATTCTGTGACCTGGCTTGGTAAATTGTTGTGCCCTCCATCTCCTAATTCCGAAATCCAAAACCAACAATTTATGTTGGGTTGATAAACATGTGGCAGGGAGTACTTTGCAATCCTTGCACTATAATCTAGTACTTATCCTGATAAGGAGATAATCAATTTGCGTCTTAGTTGTGCTACTCTGAAATGTCACCAAGTGTGCTTCATTTTTCTTAAAGATGGAATTTACTATTACTAACTCATATGCTATAGCCATTTCTAATAAATCAACCCTACTATCATTTCTAGTGCCATATCTGAAGCCCCCATGAGTTCCTGTATAACCGTTTGAATCCGCTTCTATATGTCCATTAAAATCCCCCTAGAACGATCTGCTTAGTATTAGAGATTTGAATAAGCACTCCCTCCAGAGTCTCCCAGAAAGTACAATTTTGTTGTCTGTCTGCGCCAGCTTGAGGTGCATATGCACATACTACATTTAGAACCACACTGCCTAAAACAATTTTTGCCACCATTATCCTATCATTGACCCTTGTGATTCCCACTACTTTGTCCATAAGTCTCTTGTCCACTAAGATACCTACCCCATTCTGCTTCTACGTACTTCTCGAGTACCATAATTTGAACCCCTATGTCCTTTGCTTTAGCTCCTTTCCACTTAGTCTCCTGAATGCATGTTAATTGTATCTGATACTTGTCTAAAATCGTTACCAATTCTAAGGACTTTCCTGTAAGGGTCCCAACGTTCCAAGAGCTTATCCTTATTAAGTCATCTCCGTCTAAGGTGCACATACTGACCTGCTTACACTGATACCATTCGCTCGATCTGAAGGCATCCCTCCTAGCCTGTGCTTTTCACGTTTCCTGCAGGTACTATCCTAAGAAAACCTTAAAAGCTAAATCTAAAGGACCCCACCACAAAGAGTAAGGATAATATATAATAATAAACCCAAAAATACTAATAAATATATGAAAAAATAAAAATGAAAAAATGAAATAATAATAATAATAATAATAATACAACAAAAACTAAATATTAGAAAATTCAATAAATAATTAAAGAGTATTAAAAGAAATAAAATATAATTAGGATAAATAGTAATGATAGTAGTAAATAACCAAACGAAAATAAAATGACAAGCCTAGTACTAACACCAATACTGAGACTAATACTAAAACTAATACTAATACTAATACCCATACTAAGAAAAAAGAAGGGGAAATTCTTACAAAGGACACTAAGAAACTGTAGGTATAATTGAAAGGGATGGCAAAAAGGAAAAAGCAAAGGACTTAGTAAAACAAAAATGAAGACATGTTAGTCTGTGAGGCCTGCCAAAGAGAAGGAGCGATTCGCAGAGGAGAGGAGAGAATTTAATGAATAATGCTTTAACAACAGGGTGAAGTATCAAGGAAGCGTCAGGTTTGCAAATGGTTCTTTTATCAGGAGGCTCAAGGAAGCTAACAAGGGGACGTGTGTCAGACACTATGAAAGTGAATTATAGTTTATCAAAAGCCGTGTATGACGCCGAGCCTCCCTATCCAGAACACTGGCTTGGTTGATCTAACAAGTGCTACATTGAAGTAAAGAAGATCCCTAGCTAACTTGCTCATCGCAAAGTTAGACGTTAAAAACTATGATCCGGTGATTAAAAAAAAGGGAAACTTGCTCGTGGCCTTACAACCAACCCAGAAGTATAACCACGAGCTTACAAAACAACAAACACAAGCAACTACCAGTAAGATTGGTTCTGCCACTCATGGATATTGCTATAAACAGTATACTAACGTGAAAAAGATCATATTCATAGACAACAAATGTTAAGTTAAGAGGACTTCACTTCTATTAATTTTGATGACAATCAAATAATAATAATCTTAGAAATGTATAAACTATTTTGATAAGTTTATTAAATGTGCAAAAAAATGTAAGTAACAGTTAGTCAACTTAGAAGGTGCGCGGTCAACACCAGACGAAGCGTAACACTAGACGAAATGTAACACCAGACGAAGTGATACAATAGACGAAACATAATAACAGAAAAAGCATTATTCCAGACGATATAAAAGGAAGATATTCTAGAACGTTAGACAGTTAGTTAGTTGGAGTTCGTTGTAGGACTAAACTAATAACTATTTCTAGAAGATTCAAGAAGCAGTTCTTAAGAAGATAGTTGGAGACTTAGGCTATAAATACTAGTTCTAGTCGAAGACTAAAAAAAAAGGAATGCTTTTACATTAACAAATAATTTGTATTCAAAGTGCAAAAGAAGTGAGCGAATACATCTGTAACCTAAAGCTCAAAAATACTTTTCTTAGAGAGAGAAAGGAAGGTTAGAGCCCAGAGAGGCTAATACAGTTAATAAAGAATACTTTTTGAGAGAGATTTGAAGAGGCTCTACAAGTGTAGAAAGAATACTTGTAAAGTTGAAGAGTATAGTAAAATCTCAGACTAACTCTGAGGACTGGACGTAGCGCAAGATTTAGGGTGAGCCAGTATAAAATTTTAGTGTCTGTTCTCTAACCCTTACTTTTAATTTTCTTGTTGTTAAACGAGTAGATAATACTACTTGCGATGGCATTGCTTATCAACTTTAGTAAAATGTTTTAGTAATCATTTGAATTTTTCGTAAAGAAATTCAAGAAGTTTTAAAAGAATAATATTTTTGAAAAGATTACACAATTCAACCCCCTTCTTGTGTAGTTTACATATCATATTGGATTTCTATATTAACAAGTGATTTACTTCAAAAGAACTTTTTAATGTCAAAACAAGATTTATGAAACTTTTGGCAGTATCAATAACAAATAAACCAATACTAAAAATAAGCATACCATCCATATAAAGAGTTATGATTACACAATCATTGATATCAGATTTAACGTAAATGCAATAATCAACATTATAAGAGGCGAAATGTTTCAAAATCTCACTTTCAAATTTCTCATGCCACTGTTTGGGAGCTTGCTTAAGTCCATACAAAGACTTAACTAACTTACACATCTTTTGCACTTGACCAGGCACTCTAAACCCCTTCAGGTGAACCATATAAATTTCCTCATCTAGATCACCATTCAAAAAAGTTGACTTAACATCCATTTAGTGCATATGAAGTTTAAATACTGAGGAAATAGGAAACATCATCCTTGTAGATCTAATTTTAGTAAAAGGATAGTAAGTGTCAAAAAGGTCCAATCCTTCTTTTTGTTTATAGCCTTTAATCACAAGTTTTGTCTTGAAGCTTTAATTGGTTCCTTCAGATCTCAACTTCTCTTTGAACATTCATTTACAGTCCAAAGGCTTACACCCTCGAGGTAGATCAAGTAAAACCCAAGTTTTATTAGACATGATTGACTCTAAATCACTATCTGTGGCTTCCTTCCAAAATGTAGCATCCATAAATCTCATTGCTTCCTCATAAGTTTTAGAATCTTCCTTAATAATATAAGTAGCACCCCACTTTTGCAGGACACATACTCAACATTTTTGGTAATATCCGAGTACATACCCTACAAAGGTGGCATGCTAACACAGTTGGTAAATCAAACTCATTACTTTTTTTAAAACAACCAGTGGATAAGTGAAAAATCAATAATCAATTTTAACCCAATTTATTTATAAACAATTTTAGTAACAAAAGTTACAATCATTATTGAACTCATTAGAGTTTTAGTAATCACTTGGGCCTATTAAAGAACAAAATACTTTTATTCATAATATCATTACATTTCAAAAACCATTTTCATATACATTGTACAAAACTTATGACTACAGTTTTCAATATAACCTAAAGAAATACATATGCAGGCACAAACTGATCCTGCCCTGGAACTCTTACTCGGAGCCTTTCTGGAGACCTTTATTAAACCTGGAAAGCCACATTGCAATTTTTATGAGTTTTGGTAACTCAGTTGAGTAACCATCCTTGATGGTTCACTCATATAACAAAACACAATTAATCATATTATCTTACATATATTCATTCAGATCATGAATAATTCAATACTCACTTTTATCATTGCGAATTCAAAATAGATATTTACAAATACAAATGCATATGAGACTCTAGATTTGTTATTATTATTGTGACCGAGTGCCTTTCACATACATATACAGATATTAGCCTATTGGGTTCAATCAGAATAGAAATCATGGAGCAAAGCTCTACATGCAGAAATAGAAATTATATAGCAAAACTCTACATGTAAGCACTTTCATATTGGCTACTCCGGTCACAAACCCTTATCTGAGCATGCACTTTATGAAATGCATCAAATACAGAATATGTCATAAATAATAATCACATCTGATGCACAATCAGAATCTCATAGTCATCGAGCCTTAATTCGACATTCAACTTTCGTTGAGAATCAGAATATTCAATTAGGCAGTCTCATTCACATAAAATTAGCACTTCCAATATTGTTTGGATGCATCATACGCCTCAGACATATATTGTTTGAAATTTAGTACATAATCAGTCAGTGCATTTCAGTAATTTATCAATACAATTCAGTAATATACAGATCATAACAAATAAAGTGAGACCATCTTAGGTTACTCATAGTTGCTCCCTTATGCCTATTGCCTGGATGTTCTGACAATATCTAGAAGCGGTCACGCTACTTGCTCTTTTTTATGTAATAAAACAATTTCATATCAATAGAGTGCTTATGTAATAGAATAAACACATTTATCAATGTTTCATATCTCATGCATGTTTGACAACAAATTCTCTGTTATATTTCTATATTACAATGTGCATATTAATTGTACTCCAATTGTATCGAAATTCAATCACTCAATTCTCCATCTCAATTTTTTCTGAAAGCATTCCATTCTGGTCAACTATATATGATAAATAAGATCTAGAAAATGAAGGATATAAGTAACACTTCCTTCTAAAAAATTGTTCCTTTGTGTCTTAGGTCTCTAATGACACCAAGATCATTTAATTTAGTTTAATATACTGATAGTTATACGCCAAATACGTTAGTATATTCTTAAGCTATAACAAAACTCTTAGTTCAACTTCAGAATCGAGTTTGAAATTCTTCACACCAGAATTACAATTTTACTTCTGCAGGACAATAGTAGATTTATGTCTCTAGTTTCATTTTAATTAAGAATCAACTCATTTGAAACTCTACAGGTCAAGATATAATCAAAATACAGAAGTATGTTCAGTAAATTATTCCAGTTCATTCTATTCCAATAGATTCTCACATTTTCATTCAATCAATCTTTTTCAAATCAATTTATAAAGCTACTAATTTTTATGTAAATATAGACAAATATGTTAGGAATCCATTGGTTTAAGAATTAAGTAATTTGGAGGTCTATAGAAGAAGTTATGGTCAAAAGAAGCAAGACTGTTCAATATGGAAAATAAATTCAGGTGCATGAAGCACAATTGTGAGTTTCACAAAAATCAATAGAATCATGGTCGTGATGGCTCACGATCGCGAGCTTCTTGCTATAGTAGTGTCATAGGTGTGTAACCTTAAGTCACACCTATGCACTCAATTTTTTACATTTTTGCAGGATTTCTCTCACTCTTTTCTTCATCTTAATCCATTTCTAATTCATATATTCTGTCTTTTTATTCCAAAACAATCTTAAAACCAATCAACTACAAGCTTGTAAGGTATTGATCATCAGAATCGAAACTTACACAAGATTTCTCTCACTACTGCATTTTTAAACTTTCTGCACATTTTTAAATTTCACTAAATCTTACTTAACACATTCTATATTCACAGATCTTTCATCTAACTCATTCCTCAAGTTTATTCACCGAAACTACATATCTCAAACCATCCATGCATGCATTCACGATAAACCATCATCAAGAATTATTTACTTCATTCAACAAAGCTTTCGACAGTGTGAGTTAATCGATAATACAAAATTAACAACTTAATGTTTGGTGTTTGGTAAAACAGAAGAAAATTCAATAACAATATTGTTCTTGGTGAAGAACAACCAGATAAAAAGCTACAGGAAACAATCTGTCATGTATAACACTTAAGTACGTGTTCTCTCGCATGTAACACATTTTTCATTGAATCATTAGTCCACGTGTCACCATGTATGCAAGTCATTTGCCGTCAATTTAGTCAGTCCACGTATCATACTCTATTTAGTCCATATTTTATTATTTTTCTTAGTCCAAAAATATTCCAAAATTTAGAAATTCTCCAAAAATTTTGAAATAATACTAACAGTCTCTAAATAAAATTTTACTACTAATAAATGAAAATTCACATTTTAAATCACATTATTCAGTCAATTATATCCGAAAAATGTCAATGAATTCATTAACAATTATTTGAAAAGTCAATAATAAATATTCACATGTGTGTGAATATACAATGATGCATGAGCATGCAGGGCACTTCTAATTTCTCACAGCAAGCTCAGTTCATAATTCTAGTGTCTAGCCCCGAGTATAGGATGTTACAATTCTCCCCTGCTTAAGAAATTTTGTCCTCGAAATTTTTATCTGATTGATGATACAGGTGGGGATATTGCATTTTCATATGCTCTTCGGTTTTCGACATTACTTTATCACTCGAATAATTTCTTCCACTTAATTATAGTCAATGGAATCATTCGATTTTCCAGTCACTTATTCAAATATCATACTATCTTAACTATTTCCTCAATGAGGTCATATTATCTCATGCTAATTTAGGTTTCTTCTTTGCTAGAATGATTTTCTCAATTCATTCAATTTCCATTGTTTTCATACTGGCTTATTCTAATATCTGTTCATTCATATTAGTTTCTACACATTTTTCAATTTATTTCCAGCCTTAACTCTCTGAATTGATAACACATTCACCAAATAAAATTTGTATCTCCTGAACATATTTACATAGAACATAGTGTGAACTTAAGTTCTCCTCATAGTAACAATAGTGTTACCTAAAATTCTAGAATCTAATTAGCTAGTTGGATACCTTACATTGACAAGCTATATGTACTCTTTGTAGCATATTCAACCTATTGTACTTGAGTCTCCATTAGAAATGTGACTCCAATATTCACTCTTGATTCATTCCTTATGCATTTCTAATTCATTTCTTCATTGGTCAATCTTAAAGTAAATCATTTGGTCTACTTAACTGAATTTAGTGAAATTCTTCTTCAAAAGAAGATTTCTTACTACCACATATATACTATTCATGTAATATTTATCATTTAACTATTTTCATCCTTGTTTATCAGTCATTCTTAATACCTTAAGAAACTCAATTTCTGTACCATCAAGATCATTTCATCTTATTTGAAGATGTAGTTATGACAATTCTCCAATTACTAACATTTGCTAATGATACCTAGATTCCAATTAATGCTAAACAACATTTTCATTTTTGTGCCTGCCACGATTGGGGTGAAAAGGTTCATGATCGTGATTCATTTTACTCAAATTTATCATCCACAGTATCATCATTAATGATCTCAATTTATCCCCAATTGATCACTGTAAGCACTTTCATGTATTATTCTAAGTCATCTTTACATGGGAATCATAACTAACAATTATTTAACAAGTTGTAGATTATTCTCTACATCATTTCCACATCTATAATACATATGTGCTCATTATTCCCACTTGTCATGGTGATCCCAATTTAAATATGTGCTCATAATACCAAATCAACTTAACGTTAACAACTTTTACATATGTCACTATGATTATCTCACCTTCCAATTGACATCACATTGTCATACATATGTATGTTCGCAATCAATTCAAAATTTTAGATGCATAATTCTCTTGAAATTATGATCTCAATTCCATAGAGCACATTTACTAACAATCATTTCAAGCCCAAGTTTAACCTCTCAAGGTCATAGAAAATTTTATTTTCTTTTGACTTGGCTTATACATTTTAAATCTTATCACTCATATCTATATCACTACTTCCCTTAATCAATCCCTTACAATACATTCATATCTATTTCGCATTCGAGGATACATTACCACAGTATAATATTGATGTCGTATACCATAATACATCCACCAATACAAATGTGTTGAATCTTTATCTGTCATATATAACCATATACTATTTCTCATTTTTGATCACATTATGAAAGATCATCATTCTTCTCATTATTTCTATCAGCTCAAACTTTTAACAAATACTCATGCATCTGACTTATGTAAATGTGACTCAAACTGGTTATCAGTTGTTATTGCCTACTATGACATGTCTAAAATGTATGTAACTTGACACATGTTTTGATAAACACCCATGTAAGATACTAAATCTGGGCTCTGATACCAAAATGTAGCACCTACTCTCGTAGGACATGTACTTGACATTTGTGGTGATATCCGAGTATGTAACCTGCAAGGGTGGCATGTTAGCATAGTCAGTAAATCAAACTCGTTACTTTCGTTTTAAAATAACCCACGGATATGCAAAAATCAATAATCAATTTTGGTCTAATTTGTTTATAAACAATTTCAGTCAAAGAAAGTTACAATCATTATTGAACTCATAAGAGTTTTAGTAATCACTTAGGCCCATTATAGAACAAAATACTTGTATTTATAATATCATTACATTTCAAAAATAATTTTCATGTACATTGTACAACACTTATGACGGCACTTTTCAATGCAACATAAAGAAATACATATGCAGGCGTAAACTAATCTCGACCTGGAACTCTTACTCAGAGCCTTTCTGGAGACCTTTATTAAACCTAGAAAGCCACATTTCAATTTTTTTGAGTTTTGTAAACTCAGTTGAGTAACCATCCTCGATGGTTCACTAATATAACAAAACACAATCAATCATATTATCTCACATATATTCATTCAGATAATGAATAATTCAATACTCACTTTATCATTGCATCTCATTATCATTTCGAATTCAAAATAGATATTTACAAGTACAAATGCATATGAAACTCCAGATTTGTTATTATTGTTGCGACCAGGTGCCTTTCACATACATATACAGATATTAGCCCGTTGGGCTCAATCAGAACAGAAATCACAGAACAAAGCTCTATGTGTAGAAATAGAAATCACGGAGCAAAGCTCTACGTGCAATCACTTTCATACTTGCTACTCTAGTCACAACACCCTTATCTGAGCATGCATTTTATGAAATGCATCAAATATAGAATATGCTATATAAAGCAGTCACATCTGATACAATCAAAATCTTATAGTCATTGGACCTTAGTCCAACATTCAACTTTCGTTGAGGATCAGAATATTCAATTAGGCAGTCTCATTCACATACAGGTAGCACTTCCAATATTGTTTGCATGCATCAAACACCTCAGACATATATTGTCCGAAATTCAATACACAATCAGTCAATGCAATTTAGTAATATATCAATACAATTTAGTAATATACAGAGCAGAACAAATAAAGTGAGACCATCTTAGGTTACTCACAGTGCTCCCTTATGCCAATTGCCTGGACGTTCCGGCAATATCTAGAAGCGGTCACGCTACTTGCTCTTCTATATGCAATAAAACAATTTCATATCACTAGAGTGCTTATGTAATAAAATAAACACATTATCAATGTTTCATATGTCATACATGTTCAATGACAAATTCTTAGGTATATTTTTGTATTACAATGATGTACATATCAATTGTAGTCCAATTGTATCGAAATTCAATCACTCATTATCCATTTCAACTGTTTATGAAAACATTCCATTTCAGTCAAATGTATATGATCAGGAAGATCCAAAAAATATAGGATTTAAGTAACACTTCCTTCTAAACAATAGTTCCTCTGTGTCTTAGGTATCTAATGACACCAAGATCATTCAATTTGGTTTAATATACTTATAGTTATACTACAAATACGTCAATATATTCTTAAGCTATAACAGAACTCTTACTTCAAAATCAAAATAGATTTTGGAATTCTTCACATTAGAATTACAATTTTACTTCTTCAGAAAAATTGTAGCTTTATGTCTCTAGTTTCATTTGAATAAAAAATCACCTCATTTAAAGTATGTTCAGTAAATTATTCCAGTTCATTGTATTACAACATATTCTCACACTTTCATTTAATCAATTCAGAAATCTACCAATTTTTATGCAGAGGTAGAAAAATGTGTTAGGAATCCACTGGTTTAAGAATCAAGTCATTTGGAGGTCTAGAGAAGAAGTTATGATCAAAAGAAGCATGACTGTTTAGTATGAAAAATAACTTTGGGTGCACGATCGTGCTTAAACACTATCATGAGTTTCACAAAAAATCAGTAGCGTCATGATTGTGATGGCTCACGATCATGAGCTCCTTGCTATAGTAGTGTTATGGGTGTGCAACCTTAAGTCACACCCGTGCACTCCATTTTTTGCATTTTTGCAGAATTTCTCTCCCTCTCTTCTTCATCTTAATCCATTTCTAATTTATATATTCTGCCTTTTCACTCCAATACAATCTCAAAACCAATCAACTACAAGCTCATAAGGTATTGATCATCAAAACCGAAATGTACACAAGCTTTCTCTCACAACTGTATTTTTAAACTTTCTGCACATTTTCAAATTTCACTAAATCTCACTTAACACATTCTCAATTCACAGATCTTTCATCTAACTCATTCCTCAAGTTTATTCACCGAAAGTACATTTCTCAAACCACCCATGCATGCATGCATTCATTTATGAACGATAAACCATCATCCAGAATTACTTACTTGATTCAACAAAGCTTTCGACAGTGTGAGTGAATCGACGATACAAAATTAACAACTTGATTTTCGGTGTTTGGTAAAACAGAAGAAAATTCCATAATAATATTACTCTTAGTGAAGAATAACCGGAGAGAGAGTTGTGGGAAACAATCTATCATCTATAACACTTAACTACGTGTTCTCTCGCCTGTAACACATTTTTCACTAAATCAATAGTCCACGTGTCACCATGCATGCAAGTCATTTT
>JAOQMP010000003.1:18592624-18606015 GCA_027563575.1 Erythroxylum pedicellare | reverse complement strand
GGTTCAACAATTTCTAATATTATTATTATTTGAATGTCATCAAAATTATTAGACGTGAAGTCATTTTGACTTAACACGTGCAACAAGAAAAAAGGAATTAAACAGTTAAAATAGAAACTAAAATGTGATATGGAATCAAATAATTTTTTAAATTAAAAATATAACTCTCTAATATGAAAGTATTTCAAAAACAAAGTAGATAAAAAAAAGTCAAATTTTCATTATTTATGGATTGGTTTTATATTAAATAATCATAGATTAGTAGCACGAAAAAAATCTTAAGCAATGAATTTGTATGGAAATTAATGGCCCTTTAAAATCACTCAAAGATTTGAATATTGCAACTTATCGAATACATTCTCATTTATCAAAAAAAGATGGATATGTGTTCCAATAATATCAAATTTATAAAGCGATATTAACTAATAAACTAAAGACATTGATATACTATAATTTAGTTTCCTACCTATCTATTAGTAAAATAGGCTAACTATTTCTACATCTAAATGTCATATTGTTAATATTAATGTGCTTCACGAAGCATATCTAATCATCTTTATCAATCTCAATTTCAACATAAGTGTTAATGACAACATTAATGATATATAATCACTATTCTTAATGTTTATTTCAACTAACATAATGTCACACTAAATAGCTAACTTCTTAGTCATGTTATTTTTATACACTTGTAACTTATTACATTACAATTTTAGTAAAACTAACTATATATGTTAATTTATCATTGAGTAATAAATAATGTTTTTTACTGAATTTAGGATGTCACCTATGGAAAAAGGATATGAAGATCGAAATTTATTAATGCGTGATTACCAGATGTACTTCCAACAAAAGATGGTCACAACATAAGTTGTACTTAAATTTATTGTCTTTTGTATCTTTTTTTGGAAAACATTTTTAATAATGTTATATGACAAAATTATGAAAGAGAAACTCTCCCTTCTCTCATCCTTTCCAAGCTCTTCCTAATATGTTTAGCATGATTATCTTCCATCTTCCTTTTTCTTTCCTCATATTCTCCTCTTTTAAGCTTTTTTTGGACTCTTCTCCTTCGTAATTCCTACTTCGTAATCTTATCCTTGTTCTCCTTTGTGGGTTGTTATATGCTCTTTTGTACTTCCTATTCTAGCCCTAGTCTTCCTTCTTAACTCTTCTCCAAATGATTAGTGGGTTCCTTTGTTCCTCTCAAGTTTTAGTCCTTTTACACAAATTTGGTTGAGGACTCATGTTATTTTTTTCTCACCAGTTTCACTTTACCATTTTTAGATCTACTTTTTAAATTGTCTTAAGTAACCTTGCTTGTTTTTTCCCACTTTAAGCATTAAGTATTTATACTTGATAGGTTTTGATTATGGTAACTTTCCTCATTTTTCTCTTGTTCTTCCCTTCTGCCCTCCTAGCTCCTCTAATCTTGCAGTTTCCAGTACCCTTACTCCTCTTACATCCCTATATCATTTCTCCATCCTTTTTTACCTCCTTTGTTGTCACTTAGTTTAGACCCTATTGCTCCTCAAATCCCCTAGGACCTTATAAACTCTTCACTTACGATGTTTAAGGTTTTTCCTTCAATCCTTTAGGTTCCAACTTCTTCCTTTTATCGCAATCTACCAAATATCTCAACCTTAGAACTTAACCAAAAATTCACTTTAAAGAAATTTGTAAGAGAACCTTCTCAAATGAATCTCTATTACTATCCTTCTAACAATCATAAGGGATAGTCTATAGTTGCTCCTCCTTTAGCTGTGCTAAAATAGGGTGTAAGCAGATGATCTTCTACTTTAGTAGGTTTCTTCATAGGAAAATGCGCTACATTTCTATTAATAAACTCTTAGACCGTATACCATTAGAAGGAAATAGGTCTAAAAGAGCTACTCCTAAATGACGACAACTACTTTTTTTTTTAATTTTCCACTCTAACACTAATGATCAGAAAATCATATTGTCGTTCCTTGGCATATCAACAATATTTTTATCTTTCTCCACTATAGAAATTAAGTCCATATTTCAAGATTGTAAAGTAAAGGTAAGCCCCTATTTGGATCAATATTTGCAATGTTCTATTAGAATATTAGTCTATCAAGGGTTTAAGCAATCTTGCAAGCTACATAGGAAGATCAATTTGTATGGATAAGGATATAACATAAAAAAGAGAGAGGTTATATTAGATTTTATATTGTTATAGATATGAAATAAGACTTACCTAAAGTGATATCCCTAATAAGGCCTAGAGAAAATGACACATTATTTGGGGACTCTGTAAAGGTATCTTATTAATAAAGACCTTCCTTAATTCGATAAACAATGGAACCTTAAAAGAAAGGTGTATCAAAGAAGTGATTATTTAAGCTCCTAGGTTTAGACCCTCCTAAGATATCTAAAATTGAAATAATAAAAAGGAATTGCCTCAGTAAGCAAGATCCTTCCTCTAATTATGAAGCAAAAGTGAAATCTAAATGATTGAATAATGTGAATGATTTTAGTAAGGATGTAATTGAGGAGTATGCTCCTATTATGAATCGCTCCTTAGAGCCTATGGTTTACTTGTCAATGATATTCCTTAAAAGGATACATGTAAAACTAGTAAGATGGATCAAATTCCATCAAACACTTTAGAGGACCTCTTAGATTTTAATATGAATATCTTTATTAGGTTCTACTTAACAAGAATAAGAAGGTTAAAAACTTATAATAGATGAAATCAAAGTTGACAATATTAGAAGCATTAATGTGTTATTGCTAACCATTAATTTCATTAAGATTGTTGTATAGTTATTTCCTATTATTCAAATACAATTAAAGTATCAAACATATTGGTTACTAATTAAATAATACATATCTTAGTATCATTGATTCAGGATATAACTAAATTCCTTATATCATTTATATATGGATCCAATCATGCTTTCTAAAGAAACCATTTATGGGGAAAATTAAGCTTAACCACTCCTCTAATGACTCTTTATGGATTATTCTAGAAGAATTCAATAGAACAGTACAGTATTTTGGGAATTTCAATAAAGATTTTATAGATTGTGTAAACCACATCGATGTTATTGATATAAAGAATGAAGAATTTTTTTTTCATTTGGAGTAATAAGAAAAGTGATGATTGGAACATTAAAAAGAAAATAGATAATGGTTTAGTCAATAAAGGATTCGATGAAATAGTAACCAAGAGTTTATCTTAAATATTTCATGCTATAAATCATTTATCTATACGAGAAAACTTCATATGGTGAAAAAAGGGTTTAAAGAGCTAAAATAAAGAAGATTTAGCAATACTTTTATAGTCATTACAGATGCTAAAATTAAGATTGAACTTATTCAAGAGGAGCTTTATTTTCATCTAAAAGAGTTTACTAAGCAAATGGAAGAGAAAGTAGTTTTTTTAATATACAAGAGCATTGGAGGTGCAAAATTCCCTATCAAAGAAAAACTCCAGAATCCAATAGTTTAAGAAAGGATAAAAAAAAGACTATGATACCATCATTACTAAGAGAAACATTAATATATTCTCCTTTTTGCATAAATAGAATAGCAAAATATCCCAAACTTACAATAAAATCAAACAAGAAGCTTATAAATACTTCCTAAACACAGATAGTTCTCATATTAGTGAATGTTCTTTTATGCAAGTATTAAAATCCTTTATAACATACCAAATATTAGGAAAGGAAGTAAAGGAACTGAGTAAACCTTTCATTAATGATGATATGTACGAAGTTATATTTGAGCTTAATCGTGGTAAATCACTAGGTTCTTATGGTTTATATACTCTCTTATTTCATAAAACATGACACCTTATTAGAAGAGTAGTAACTAATGTAATATTAAAGTTTTTTTATAAAAGGATAGTGTTAAGAGAAATCAACAATACTTTTATTAGCCTTATTCTCAAATTCCAAGTCCTGACTCCCTCAAAGACTTCAGGTCAATCTCTTATTGCAACCTATTGTATGATATCATTAATAAATTAGCTACTTCTAGGATAATTTAAGAACTGTAATATGATCTCCTATTAGTTTCGGGATGATTAGAGACAATATCTTATTAGCTCAAGAATTATTTGAGAACTATAATAGGCAAACTCCCTCAAGAATTTTGCTATTGAACTATATTTTCATAAAGCCTTTGGTTAAATAAAATTAGACTTCATATTACATATCCTAGAGGTATTTAGGTTCTTTAAAGCTTTCATAATATGGATTAATCAATGGTTCTCTACCACTTCTTATTAGATCTTGGTTAATAAAGAACTGACTAATATAATAAGATGAGGAAAAAGTATGAGACAAGGTGATCAAGTATCTCAATATACGTTCATTCTATACTTGAAAAACCTAACTAGATTGATAGATTATAATATTCAACATGTTTTCAATTTCAAGTTTCACAACAAATATAAGAAGCTTAGACTTTTTAGCCTCTTCTTTATTGATGATTCACTTCTCCTCTGAAGGGTAAATGATGGATTAGTTAGCAAACTATTGTTAGTTCTTCATGCTTTCAAGGGGTTCTCTATTCTTTCTATTGAAAGAGACAAAATCCATCTAATTATTTCTACTAGTACTAGTCATCTTGTTAGTGGTTATCCACTATTATAGGGTTTTAACTTAAGGATATCCCTTTCATTTATATAGTTATATATATCTCCACTAAGATACTCTCTTAAAGGGACTACACCTTACTATTAAAAAATAATAAAAAATATGTAACAAGTGTAATAGATCTCTCTTATCTGTAGGGACTCATTACTATTTAAATCATTTCTTAACTTTTTACATATCTATTGATATTCTCATATCTTTATTTGAAAAGGTATAATTAAAACTATAGAAAGACGTCAGAACATTCTTATGGTCAGGAGTTTTTAGTAACAAATCTATTTCCAAGTTCAAATGGACTAATTAAAGTTTGTTTGCCAAAGAATTAAGGGGGTTTTAGTATTCTCCCTATAAAACTAATCAATAATGTCCAAATATATAAAAAGAGTATGGAGGATCTTAACAAAAAAAGAGGTTCTCAAGATTAAGTGGATTCATATTTACTCCTTAAAAGGAGGAAGCTTTTAGGAGATCAAACCCAACAACCGCATCATAGTTTTTGACATAATTATTAAAGCTGAGGAAATTTCTCTATAAAACATCAAATCCATAGCAGGGGATGGATTTTTCTTTCTTATGGTTCTAAAATTAGAGTAAGATATGCCCGTTAAATAAGACCAATTTGATACCTAGATTGCATCTTTTCCCTGAAAGCTCTAAGGTCAATGATATCATCAATAATAACAAATGGTTTGTAGTCTTATAAATGTCTCCTTAATTGTGGACAATATGCAAAATTATTACCTAAACTTTAGAGGAAAAATCCTTCATTTAGTTGAAGCATTCCTTAGGCTATTTCAGTAACAACTCTTGTAAGGAAATCTTTTTACCCCAAACATAGAAAATATTTTAGTATAACAGAATCTAATTTAAGAAAATACTTCCGAAAGTCTTCTTTTCTTATGGCTAGTAGTCAAACAATGGATAGATTGAAATTTATTAATTATCTTCAGGCCTACAAGCTTTACAAAACTTAACCAAAAACATTACACCACCTCTTTTTCATTGTGAATTCTCAACAATTATCTAAAATACAATCCAAACACTTTGTCAACTTGATGTTTCCAAGCTTAATCATATAGATATCCTTGAATGGCTAAGCAGAGATAAGAGTATAAGTTAGGGGAATAACAATGTCTATCAAATATCCTTTGTAAGCTCAATATAAAGGGAAAAGACTATAAGATTATTCCAAGGTAAAGAAAGATCCAAAGATCGAGTAACTATAGAGCTAATCTTTTAGATTAAAGAATAACTTATGATAAACTGGGTATATAAAATTATAACACTATGATAGCTTCTTATTAGATAATATTAGACTAGTAAAAACTTCAAAAAGAGTAAAAAGCTCAAGAAAAATAAGTCTAAAGATTCAGTGGGATCACTAACGGGAGTAGTGCTTTAATTATAATTGCTGAAAATCTAATAGCGTCCCTGCTTCTAGAAGATAAAGGGTTGAAGAAGCTTCTTAAACAACAGTTTGAGATTTAGTAAGAATGAGTACAGAAATTGGGCCCTTAACTAGGTTATGGTTGGTGCCCAATTTGATACAATACTGCTTTATTCACAGTTATTCTCCTCTTTGTTAAGACATCTATTAACTTTTGTATAAAACTTGTTTTGTATCTTATAATTTTCATCAATTCATCTTTAAATTCCAGAAGAGAATGATAGATATCTATATATGATGAGCAAAGGATTGAATTCATTATACCAAACTTTTTTGTTGTTCATTTATATCTTAAGTTAATAGGTTAGAACAATCTTATAATTCTCTTATTTCTTTCTATTTCTTAAAGCTTATAAAATATGTTGTTATAAGATGTAGTCTTATTGATGTTAAAGACTCAAATTTATTAAAAATTTATTTCATGATTTCTTATTTTTCTAAAATTTATTTCTAGGTTTATCTTTTGACTCATTTTGTAAATGGAATTTGATATAAAAACCTACTTTAGCTAGATATACAATTATCTTATCTAAGGTCTCATATATGAGGAGTATTCATACCTTTGATATTTTTATGCAAGAGATTTAATGTTTCAAATATTAATGATATGTTTTCTTATATGTTCATTTTTTATTAGTTGGGTCAACATTTAGTAGGTCTAAATAAGAACTATAGTAAGAACCATTACTTGTAATCTTTTAAATTAGTATTTATTTTAGTTAGTATCAGTTAAGACTCCTTTTAAATCTACAAATTAATAAGAAAAATTAAGACTTTGAGGCCTTTTATTTTAATGTAAAGAAAATAATGTAGAATGATATTATAAATAATATTATGATAACAAACAAATATATTTATATTACATATACAAAATTTAACATATGCATCAAATACAAGTGAAATTAAAATAAGAGAAGAAATGAAAACTCAAAATTTCATTAAATCTAATATCCACTCAAATCACATTAACCCCAATTCTCATTTGGTAAAACAACATCAACATTAAGAGGAGCCTCATCATCACCGTTATTCAAATTTCATTGTACCAATTGACTTGTCAGTACTTTTTCATCTAACATTATCTTTTAAGTCACTCTCATATTTTAAACTCAAATCCTTAGAAACCTAATCCACTAGAAGATCGATATTTTCAAGGCAAATTTGATCTATATAAATACTTGTTCTATTAAGATCCTAATAAACAAATAACATAAAATTATTAAGAAATTACAATAAATTATATTCAACTTAATAATTATAATAACATACCTTTCTCAAATCTTTAAATTGTATTAAACAGAGACTAAGTCGTTCAATCTTTTGTGTTTTAATCTATTCCTTTACTTAGAATGAATGAATTTAAACGTGCTCCAAAATTCAAATTGTACTCACATATTGACATAAAATTTAAATTACAAATCTTTTCAAATCTAGAATATCATTTCTAAATTGGTCTTGCTAAGCAACTATAAGACACAAAAGTAACATTATAAACAAAATAAAGTAATGATTAATTTCCAACTTGTAAAAAAAGTTAAAAAAACATATAACAATGGCGTACCAAAATCACAAAAGCATCCTTCTAAATCTCCTTTTTTGAGCTTAAGAGATCTTGTTTCATCTCACGGGCAATAATTATTATAATGGTTAATAACATTCTTCTATTAAATTCAACTTTCTTTGAAAAACTTGGTTTCAAATAAACAATACAATTTAAAATTTCCCCAACTACAAAAAAGAAAGAGTAAAGTTGCTTTTCTCATCTATCATTGATGACTGCAATGATAAGGTGTGCATAAAGAAGGTCTATTTTCATATTGCCTTGATTGCTTCCCTCACTCTCTCTAAGACGTCATAAAAATAACTTATTTTTATCGTCTTATCACTAAAAGCTAGATGAAGTACCCTTACTAAAAGCTCATAAACTCATATAAAAAATGACATTGGGACTAAAATTTATCATCTTTAAGTATAACCATAGAAACCTCCAATTCAACATTAGACCTAGCATGCTAAGATGCAACCAACTTATCACTCATAAAAATTTGTCTTAACTCCTTATTCATTACTGGAGTGATAAGAAATTAGTTCCAAATCTTGTAATAGTAGGATGAGATAAATTCCTACCATTGGTGAAATCCTTTCTCATTAAATTCAAGACCTATGCATGATTATAGATGAAATTGGTCACTTTTTTTCTTTTTATATAATGTCATCAATGATAGGAAAATATCTAGTAACTCATATATCTTCTAACATCAGGTCAGTGTAATATGCAATATAAGGAATCCATTAAAAAGAAGTATACCTGCTTTGTAATCTTCTTTTTGCTTCTTTATAAGTAAAATTATTATCAATAATGAAATGAATAATATTTTCTAACCCAAATTCATTAAAAACTTCATAAAAATCTAAAATAGAGTATTAATATTTCTAACAAGTCTAGATACATCAATTGACTTTAAAAATGTTGTCCCTTTTGCAAAATAATCCAAAAAATTGATAAGATGCTCTTATCTTATATTTGTCTAACCATTACATATGATTAAACACCTATAGACATCCCAATTCTTTTTTCTTCCAAATAACTATTTATTTCATAAATAAATCCTCTCAAAAGTATACCTTTATAGTTTTCAATTGAAGGATCTTTATATCCTGAATCTAAGATGTAATAGCATCCATTATAGGCCAGTAATAAAAAGACAAGTAGGCATTGAATGATATATTTGAATCATACCACCATTTATCCATTGTCGTGTTTATATTATAAGTAGCTTATTTAGATTGTAAGGTTACAGATTGAAGACTAAACTCCA
Organism: Erythroxylum pedicellare; assembly: GCA_027563575.1. NCBI lineage: Eukaryota > Viridiplantae > Streptophyta > Magnoliopsida > Malpighiales > Erythroxylaceae > Erythroxylum > Erythroxylum pedicellare. The sequence goes on along the minus strand of JAOQMP010000003.1, from coordinate 18,597,121 downwards.
GGAGTTGTTTGTAGTGCAAAAATTTAGAAACATGTCTTCTTTCTTTCCTTACATTAGGTGCAGCATTCTCTTCTTGTTGGGTTAAAATATCACCTTCAACATTCCCACTACCATCTTAGCCATCGCAAAAGGAACTTCCAGCACCAATTTTGTAGTTTAGTCTTTGCCTTCTATCTTTCTTATGGTAATACTCTTTAAGCAAAGTCCTCCTTTTCTATTTCACATCATGTCTCACCTTTAAAAGGCTTTACATTACCTTTGATCTGAGCTAAATGCTTCATTAAACTAGTGATTCTCCCACTTTTCAAATGCTTATTACAATATAAACAAATAGTATCGTTCTTCATCCCAGGAACCAATTTAGCATAAGTCCAAACTAGATTATTGAATCTTACTGAAGCGGCTAAATTATCAAGAGCAGTTGAACTCCCCTCTATTTATCTGTAAAGTAAATGAAGACGTATGTCAAAATTAAATTAATAATTTCTTATCAAAATAAAGTTGTCAAATATTATGACAAAATATGTACTATTCAACTTGAAACAAACACATAATCACATTTTAGATTCTAAAAGCATACATATTACTTGAAATCTAAAAAATAAATGCATCTTATATTCAAAGTCAGTTGTCATAGAACACTTACTCCCAACCAATAACTAGTGACATAAAAAATGCAAAATATGTTACATAAAATAACAAGAAGAAATAGAACAACAAAAAATTCTCAGCAATCATATGATATAGAAATGTAAGTGAATTTCATGAACTTATATAAATGAATCCTTAAGGAAATTTGAGAATTCATCACATTCTATCAAAAATTAAAAAATGTTAGTATAACTCCCATACATATCATAAAAAATTTACCTACAAGTACATTAATAGCATATATAATTTCTTATATCTTAAATTTTTTTGGCAATAAGTAATTGCACATTACAAAAATGACTTTATTGTAAAATTTAAAAAACATCATTATACTCTCATAATTAAAATTTATATGGAATACAGAAGCACATCATATATTATAATTTTTTGCAAATAATATCAATAATCAAATATCAACTATTATGAATTTCAAAATGATAAAATTATCTCAAAATCTCAATAAAAAAATTATTTTATAATGATGAATTAATCATATATTTCAACCAATATTCCATAATCATAAAATCATTGCAAATCCAAACTATAATTTAAAGCTTATTTCTATTGTCGTAATTATAAAGTCATTCTGAATCCAAATTCTAAACTATAATTTAAAACTTATATTTGTTCCTTTAAACCAAATTAAGGCACAATTACTTAGTAATTATTAAAGATAAGTATATAACACAATTTATAAATTAAATAAAATTGAAGCAATTATGAAGGACAAAGCAACAATTGCCAAAACACAATTTACAATTTGATTACCAAAACAACAATTTACAATTTGATTACCAAAACAACAATTTCCACTACACAATCTATAATTTGATTTATGTCAAAAATAAATCGAATTGAGTAATTGTCTATACTCTAAAATATAAATTGAAACTTAAAACACTCACAAATCATAGCCACGAGTGCACAACCTAAGCAATTGACATTATTTGAATTTAAAACAATTCAAAATTTATATAACAAATTTAAGCAATATGAAACTAATAGGCTAATGCCTAAAAGTTATCAAATCAACAATTGTTGTAGTATTAAAGAGGAGCAGAGCAAGACATAATCAGATATTGGACTTAGAGACTTTGATGGTTGAGGAGAGGAGGCAACATTTAGGGTTAGAAATTTTTTTGTACCACAGTTTAGTCCAAAATTTTTCACAATTTATGAAATCCACCAGTGAATATTCGTATTGATAATTTTAACCTGTACTGATTGGTATTACAACTTTATATGGTACATAGTGGTTTCATACTGTTTACTTCCAAACATACTAGTATATAATGGATTTACAATTTTGAGAATAATTGATTTGTACTCTATTAAAATTATTAAAATAATGTTTTGAATATTTTAATAACTAAAAATATTATAAAATTAAAAATATCTTTACTTACTTTTAACTTATAAAAAAACACTAATGCATCTTTTTGGATTACTTTACAAACATTCATACTGCATCAAATGAATTAATAGTCTAGTTATATGTAACTAAGTTAAATTTTAGGATATAAAACAATACTATTTTATAAATATTAATATACAAAGTGTTATTATAAAGAATAATACAGATAAATTATATAGTATATAGTAGTTTCATACCATTTACTTCCAAAAATACTAGTACATAAGGGACTTAGGATTTTGAGAATAAAAGATTTGTACTCTATTAAAAATTATTAAAATAATGTTTTCAATATTTTAATAATTATAAAATTAACTTTACTTACTTTTAACTTATAAAAAAATCACTAATGCATCTTTTTGGTTTACTTTACAACATCAAATGAATTAATAGTCTAGTTGTATGTAACTAAGTTAAATTTTAGGATACAAAACAGTACTATTTTATAAATATTAATATACAAAGTGTTATCATAAAGAATAATACAAATTATCTTAAAATTTTTTATAAAATATTAAATAATGATTTGTACTTTAGGTCCATAATCATTACAAAAGTAAGTTTATGACTTTTATGTAAATTTTCCTGTTAATAAAATATCTTAATGTGTATGTATTTCATTTTTAGTAAAACAACTTAAAGGTAAATCCACATTTTTGAACATACTTTTGCTCATTGACTCAATTGCAGACCTATCGCCATCTTTGTTTTTGAAAAGTAAATTTAAATATATTGATAAAGAATTAATTACAAGAAGTGATTCTTGAGGGTTCCTTTTCAAATACAACATAGAACTATATAGCTACCACATTTCAGTTGAAAAATACTAGGAGAATGAATCAAGATACAATAGGCTTGAATGTCCTAGATTATCGATGAATTTACTAGTCTTCTATTGCATTTTCTTACAAGCTGATTGATGATAAGCTGCTCCTTTATGGTTGCTTTTATTAGCTCTATAAGAGTGAATAAACTTCTAGCCTTACCTTCAAATCTTCTATAATTTCTTTCCTTTTATATCTCTTGAAAATAGGTTGTTATTGCTACCATGTATACTTCCTTCTCTTCCTTGAAGGTTGGCTTATGTTGTATCCTTTGGATAATGTTAGCTAGTCTGTCTTTGTACTCCTGTAATCCTCTGCAACATATGATTAGAGGTACTACATTTGAAAAATAAATTATCATTATCTTCATCCTCTGAATCGCATAAAACACATACTTTAGGGATGGATAGGAACTTTAATCTATCCTTTGTGCTAAACCTATTCAACATTACTAACTATAGCAAGAAGTTGCACTAGGTTTTAGGCTTTTTCTCCAAATCATTATACTCCAATCCACCTTTGTACCAATCCTATAAATCAATTCATTAGTTTTCCTATTTGTTAATTCATCCAAAAGCAAGTCATTTTAGAGATAAATGTCTTCATTATTAGAATTTGAGTTTGAGTGACTAACAAGTTTCTCATCATCTTTAGAATTAGAGACCAGATTCCATTATCTATTAAGTCATTCGCTTTGTCTTTCTTGGAGAAACTGGATACACTACAATAGAAGGGACTTTTAACGATGAAAAAATTATCGTTAAATGTCCCAAAATTGCACAATAGTTATTAACGATGATTTACATTCATCACTAAAAATGTCATTAAATCTTCGTAGCCAAAAACTATAGGCAATGTTTTTCTGTAATTGTCACTAATGCTTTTTACCTACGCTTTATTTTCATAATGAAAAACTATAGGTAACGTTTTAAAAAATAGTCGCCAATATTTTTTTGTTACATATAGTTTTCATAGCTAAAGATTAGTAAGTACATTTTTTGAAAGATAACTAAAAATTTTTGGCTACATTTCCAGAAATGTTCCTAATTAGTTTTAGCTATGCTTTAAAAACATAGAAAAATAGTTTTAGCTACATTTTTTAAAATGTAGCTAAAAACTTTTAATATAGCCAAAAATTTTTAGCTATATTTTGTAAAATGTAGTCAAATTTTTAATATACATTTTAACTAAATGTTATACCATGTTAATTATAATTATTTGTAACATTTTTAATCCATATTGTTGTATATAATATTTGTTTTTCTGTTAATTTATTATACAAAAATATAATACAAAAATAATTGAAAATTAAAAGCATTGTTGTTGGGCCCCGAATTTTTTTCAATTATTATTGATTTATTTATTTCATTATTTTTAGAATTGAGTCATTAATTTGATGGGCATAAATGGAGAATTGAATTATATGCAAAGATATGAATTAAGTTAGAGTTAATATGGTATTTAAGAAGATTAAAGGAGTTAGGAGGTAAATGAAAAAAGGGGTAAATTGGGAAGACCAAAGGAGAGGAGTGGTATTTTTGGAAGGACAAGACCAAAATGTGGTCTTGTTTAAGAAGAAGAAGAAAAAACGTGAATTGGGAGAGAGGA
>JAOQMP010000003.1:18546208-18559796 GCA_027563575.1 Erythroxylum pedicellare | reverse complement strand
AATGATTAGTGTCATCCTTCAATATCATAAAATAATTGTTGGTTCGAGTTCAATGTCATATAATGGGATATACCTAACAATTTTTTGAGCTTCTCTTTAGTATTAATGTTTTTCATTTGTGTCATATATTTTAAAATTGTTATAAATTCCTTTCAAGTTCAAAATAATTGTCACTCACTCTCTTCATTGAATGTAAAAGTTTATTTATAACATCAAAATAAAGCTATATTAAAATTTAATTTCTTTTGGGAAAATGAATGAATAATTTGATTACTATAGCATAAACTATTATAATATTTCAATATTACAAAGGTTACCTAGTTGCAGCTACCTAGGACTTTCTAGCAAGATTGGTAGTTGTAGTTCAAATTTTGAGGGCAAACAGCAAAACTCAGCAACTGCGTTTACGAAATAGTTATTATATGTTCCATTTAGCTTTTATACTAGTGGTGAGAAGATGGCCAACATTTTTAGCTAATATGGCAACTCTAATCCGGTTCATAATTTTATTGGCTAGCTGGTACTTATCAAGCTCCATTAGTTTGTAGATTCAATAATTTCTCTCCTTTTAAATCATGTACATGGCAGTGATGAATGCCGCTTTACAGAGGAATGCACTCTCTTTGTTAGGTTTGAAGAAACTGATGAACCACCTCAAGGTATGATCCCATTCATAAGTAAGGTTAACCGCATCCACTATATATCAAATCCTGCTCCATATGATTTTAGTATATTCACAAGCAAAGAACAAATGATTTCTTTCCTCGTTAGCACTATGACATAGAACACAAGAAGTTTCAATCAACCTAAACCACCTGCATTTCGTCTTAAGCATATTTTTGATAAATAATCAAGTAATAATGGAAGCTTTTGGATTTAAAGAGTTTTGCCATATTAGATTGTAACATGGAAACTCCATTGTGTCATCTCCAAAGATCTTATGACAGGATTGGTTGGTGAAGTACCCTAGCAGATTTGGAGTCCAACAGATGACATATTTCATACTCTTATCCCCCATTTGCAGAAGGAGCTCACTCAATGTGGAGAAACCCCTGAAATTGCCATGCGATTGACCACCTTTGATTAAAGCAGAAACTCTCTACTTCATATACATTTGGTTTCTTAAATGTGCAAAAATTGGATTGTTTATAAGTAGACTGACTTCGAGCTAATTACTAAACTATATCTAGGTATTTTTCTCCTCCATTAACTCTATGTTTGAATAAGGGTAGATTAGGTGCCTTACCTTCGATATTTGGTTGAATAACTAAGAGAATTGATTGGACTCAATAATTTACTAGAAATTAAGATTTTTAAGATGGAATTCATGGATCCTTTTAGACCATAAAGCTTCTTTATCTAAAAGAAATATCCATATTCTCTTACTCAGTGACACTTTCTGCATTGTTGAAGTGGAAATGATGCTTAGCCCTCCATGTTTCTTAGGGATTGATATCTCACTCCATTTCACTTTTGCATTTTTTTCTTGTTACAACCTTGTCGGGCCAAAGAAAAGCTTTCATCAATCTATATTATTTTCATTTTAAAATATATAATAAATTATCAAAATATAATAGAGGAAATTTCAAGATAATTGTTATAAACGTAAAAGGAATGTGTGATAATTTTTAACATATAAAAAATTAAACAATAAGATTACAAGAATCATTGTAATTGCTATGTTTATCTTACTCATGCTCAATTATATAGATAATAAATATTAGATATATATTTTTGAGTGATTGTTATAGAAGAAGGGATAACGAAATGATTTCTCATCTCTATGGTCAAAAAGTTTACACTGAAAATCACCTTTAAACAAGGAAAAACATAGCGATGATTAGGCCTCCTAGTTTTCTATTATAAAATTATGAAATGGTTCAAGGCTCTTAAGGTGATCCATTGACATTTTAATTAGCTTACAAGTCCAGTTTTCCAAGAATTGAAAGTAGCACATATTAAGGTCTAATGGATTACAGTGTACATTAATTCAAAGCATGTAAACGAGAAGGAACAAAAAGAATATTTTACTGCAATGATGTTTTGAAATTCATGGTTTAAGAATTAAGGTTGGATTTCTTATCTAATGTATCTCAAATTATAATTTAAAAAATAACAAACAATGTCAACTTTGCCTACTCAAACATGGCAATAATTAATGTTGAATAGTCAGAGGTAAGGTCCAAAGAGTGCGTGTTACAGAATAGAGAAATGTTTAGTTGGAAAAAGAAAATGGAAAACATAATGGCACCTTGAAAATCAGGACGACTTATCTACAAGGTGTGCATTGTGTATTAGGATTATCGTAAATCGATCTTGGATTTTCTGAACCAAGATAAACGAAGTAAAAAGATTTTAAAAAATATAATTGCACCATTAACCTTTTTATCATAAACAATTTTAATTCTACTATCGTCTTTGATTAATACAATTTTAAGTATTTTATAATAACTAAAATGAAAATAATATGAATTATATTTAATTATTCTAAATTGAACTAGAATAAAATGACTAAATTTTATGTTCTTTGGTTTTGTATTATATCATTCATTTTAATACTTTATAAATTTAAGTCTAGTAATTTAAAATATTTAAATTTAATATTGTTCAACTTGAACTTGGGTTTATTAAGTTCATTGATTTGTATCCTTTAAATTAAATATATAGATAAACAAGAATTCTCAAGCATCTCAAATAACAAAAAACGTTGGGCTCTTCACTCTTCTAAAATCTAACACATAATCAAACTTCACTTTTTAAATTAGGGTGATTTACCAAATTGGATTTCTAGGTTAGAGTATCAATTTTAAATTGTCACAATATTTTTTTCTTACTATCACATTACCGTAATCACATTTGAAAATCTAAAAAATATTTATTTTAAAATTTCACAAAGCCAAAAAAGCTCAGGTTATGAGCATTTGGATTCATTAAGATCATTCATTTGTAACCTTTAGATTAATTATATGGATGAATAAAAATTCTTAAGAACATCAAACAATACAAAACTCTAGGCTTTCAATTTGTTCTCTCTTCTAAGACACTATACATGATCAAACTTCAGCTTTTATATTAAGGTGTTATACCAAATTGGGTTCTATTTTCAATTCTCATAATATCTCTTCTTACTATAACATTTAGAAATACAAAAAATATTTATGTTAACATTTTATAAGGTAAAACAACCTTACATAAGCATCAAAGATAGGAGACTTTATCTTAACTCTATGGTTACTACCACCACGACCACTACCACTACTACTACTATGGCTATTTTTACAACTACGACTACGACTATGATTACGACTACGACGACTACTACTACTACTACTATTAATACTACTACTACTACTACTACTACTATTACTACTACTACGACGACGACTACTACGACTACTACTACTACTACTACTACTACCCTACTACTACTACTCCTACTTCTACTCCTACTCCTACTACTAGTACTACTATTAATACTACTGCTACTACTATTACTACACTACTACTATTACACCTTTTAGGCTAATTACAAGAGACAAGAGTTCTCCTTACTAGGGATCTTTTACCTAAATCCTAGGAAGTCAAAATTTTCTATTGTGGGTCACATTCTCGATAAATTTCAACATTGTCATATCATTTTTTATCACCTCCCCCCAATTCTTCTTAGGCCTCCCCATTTTTTTCTTATATTCTTTAAGTACGATCCTCTCGTATCTTCTCACTAGAGTGTCTTGGTGTGCTCTTAATATGACCAAATCACCTAAGCCTTATCTTTCTAATTTGTCCAAAATATTAGCTACCTTTAATTTTTCCCTTACCATTACATTCTTAACTTCATCCCTTTTACTAAGGTTTCATATCTTACGGAGTATTCTCATCTCTATCGCCATTAGCTTATGACTATGAACTTATTTGATGGACCAACACTCTACCTTATAGAGCATGGTCAACCTAATCGCTCAATGATAGAATTTACCTTTAAGCTTAACAGTATCTTCTTGTAACACAAAAATCCTGAAGCACTTCTCCATTTAATCCACCCTATCTAATCATATGAACTATGTCATGATAAATCTCTCTATTCCTCTGGATGATAGATCCTAGATATTTAAAACACTCCTTTACGGTATAACTTATGAACCAATCATTACCTTTAAATATGAACACCATATGTCCCGAAAATTTACACTCCATCTCCTAAGTCTTAGTACTACTCATTCTAACACCCTTTGACTCTAACGTATCCCTCCAAAGTTTAAGCTTATCATTGACCCCCCTCTTTTATCTCATTTACTAAAACACTGTCTTAGCAAATAACATACACTAAGGCATATCCCCTTGGAACTCAAAGAAGAACCTTAGTGTAGCCTAATATTTATAGAAAAATGATATATATCTCCTCCTATCATCCTTACTCTAGTTTATACACCTTCGTTCAAGAATGTTGTATATTGTTCTAAAATAATCAACTACATAGATATTATATTAATTAATTTTTATATAAAATATAATAAAAATTCTTATTTTTAATACAACCTTGGATATTAAATTTTAAATTCTCAACACTTGAAATGATTTTGACACATTTTGAAAACTCTAAACTAGATTGGAAAGTGTATGATCTATTATGAAAAATGAAAGAAGGCTTGTTGAAAACCAATAATGTCTATATGATTTTATCGTACACAATTTCTTTAAGCTTGTGATTTATATACAATTTAAAGTTTTTTGGTCAAAGACTAACTATATTTTTTTAATTCATGTCATATCCATTTCTTTTATTATGAAATACATGAACTCTTCCATAATTTTAATAAATTTGAAAAGTATCTTTTGTTCAAAGTTACCTAAAAGTACCTTATGGTATCTGAAACAGTTTCCTTGTGCTATTTGTGTCCTATCATTATCATGAGAACTTCTACAACTTAAGCAAAAATATATGGTGATAGTGGATCATCATGCCTCACCCCTTTAGCTCCTTTAATTGAGTTGATTCTCCATTTACTAAAACACTAAATCAAGAGGTAGTTAAGCATTGTTGCACCCAATTGATGAATGTTTGAGGGACTCTAAAGGCTTGTAGAGAAAGTTAAATAAAGTTACAATTAAGGATGTCAAAAGCCTTAAGGAGTAGCTTTTGATAGACTTTTTGGACTGGTAATCCTTAAAAATTTCTTGAGCTAATAGTAGATTATCTCCTATACTTCTACTTGCCATAAACCCATATTGTGAGAGATTAATAAGTTATTTCATTATTGGTTTTAGTTTTAAGGCCAGTATTTTGGAAATTATTTTGTAAAGAATATAGCAACAAAAGATAGGACTAAAATCTTTTAAGGTGGAGCGGTTTAGTGATTTTTGAATTAGGAAAAAGGAAGGTTTCATTAAGCTTATTTAGTAATTTTCCTAAACTAAAGAATTATTTGAAAATTTGGTAATATATGGTTCAAATAGATCCGAGGATTCTTAGGAAATGAAAGTGTTAAACCCATCATGCCCTAGTGCCTTATCTAGATCAAGACTAAAAACTGCGTCATTAATTTCTATGTTTATGACTAGTTGTATGAGAATGTCAATCTATCTTTAGTTTAGACAGGGAAAATCAAATTGGAGAGAATATTGAGGGAGCTTAAAATTGTTCATAAAAGGGATTTAAAGAAGGTGAAATTTATGGATTTTAAGTAATCCTAGTCATAATAGAGAATCCCATTATGGCTCAAGATTCTTAAATCTTTTTTAGTATTTCTTCTATTTTGGATACTTTTATGGAAGAAGTTTCTGTTGGCAACCCCACCCATTATCCAGGAAGGCTTTGCCTTCTATTTTAGTAAGGAGTTGTAGTTATCCAGTGTAACATGGTAGGAGTTCATTTTAGCTTTTTCTTTAAATTTTAACTCCTCATTCAATGGATCCTCATAGAGGTGTTTTTGTATGGTGACGAGTTCCTCTCTAGCTTTTCCCACTTCTTTGTAAAGCTTATTCTTACATAGGTCTCTATAAAGCTTCTTCAGCTCTTCCTTTATTAGCTTTAGGCTTATTACCAGATTATAGGATTCAAAACTTTCTACTAGATGGTTTGGTCCTCTAGCAATTAGTTTGTTATCGCTTTCCTAGTTTGTGAGGAAGTTGAAAAACCTAAAAAAGGGTTTGTATTTTGCTGAGAAGTAGATCTAGTCTAATTTAAAGTGGTGAATGTTTTAAATTCCTGGTGTATTAAATAGCCTTGAGCTATTAGGGAACTTAGTCGTCCATTATTTGTTCACTAATCATCTATCTAGCTTTCTCCTGATGTGATATTGTCCTGCATATTTGTTTATTCTTGTGAAGAAATTCCATCTATGAGTAAGGTCCAATAATCATGAATTGTTCAACCATTCTCTAAATTCTTCATTTATTTTCCCTTATTTGTTTGTTAGTCCTTCATCATCATAGGAATACAAGATGCAATTGAAATCTCCTAGCATAACATATTGTCCTTTTTTCTTTTAGCTAATCCTTCTATGTCCCTCCAAAGATTTCTCTATCAAAAAACATGATTGGTGAACAAAGAGCAATATTTTTTTCTTAAAGGAAGAATGAGTAAACCTTTATATGGAGATATTGATCTATTTGTTCTAAGTTACTTACTTCCATGTATCATTTGTTGCTCGATGTCCTTATTATTCTGTAAATGAATGAACTGTCATTCCTTTCAATGTCCAAATTATTAGGCTATTTAGTTTCACTTAGCTTTGTATCTTAATTAATATTGATCTCTAACATCTATATATCCTTTTCTATATAAGTTCTAGAATTTCTTATCCATCAACATGTTCAGGTATGGTGATCTAAGGGGCATGATTAGAATTGGGAGGAGAAGGGTTGTGATTTTTGGTGTGTTCTTGGAAGTGGAAGGATTGCCAAGGTTTTGCTCCATAATTAGTAGAAGTTTATAAGCATTATGAGGCGTATCGATTGTTGATGTAATAGGGATTGTTTCTATTAGAGTTTATGTTATAAGAGTGTCTGGATCATTGTAAGTTTGGGTAGGATTGCTTAGCTTAAAGCTGACTGGATAAGAGGCTTATTTAGGTTTACAAATTTTATTTATAGTTTGCTCTGCTTTCTATGGGTAATAACTTGATATTTCATAAGGATAAAGTTCACCGTCATCTCTCAATCTATTCATGTTTATTTTTCTAGCAGTTTCACATTCCTTTCTACCTCTATACAAATTTTTGCAAACCCTACTCTTCTTATTTTGGTAGTATGTTCAACTAGTTTAACAAGCTTTCCATTAGCACTTACCAGGTAACTCAAGCCTATTATTGTCAAATACTTTAATAGAATATTATGAAAACATATCCATAAAGGGATAACATTAAGTGAATAATTATCTAGTGTCATACCTAGATTCCATTTCTTAGTGAATATTGGCTTTTGTCTCCAATTTTAACTAAATTTGAAAAAAAATATTCTTCTTCTATAACTAGTATATGCACCAAACTATTTTTAGACCATATGAATTATGCCTAAGATTTGATTAAGTGGAATGGGGGTCACTTATCTACAAAAAGCCCACAAGTTTAGTGCTTCACTTGACAGCTCCTACTTTTAGAATCTTTGTTATGGGCATATTATCAAGGAGTTTTTAGCCTTGGCAATCATTTTAAGTTTTATGATAGGTTCTCCATCATTAACTATAAGATTAGAGCTTTTTGGTAGAGTATGATGAGGTGTTGGAAAAGCTATTATGGTTGGAAAATCACATATTCTAGGGGCTGGAAGAGGTAAGGTTGTAAGGAATATCATAGGAGATTTCATTAAAGTGGTTAGGATTGAGAGTAAAACTAAAGGGGATGTAGAAGATGCAGGAACTAGAGCTAGAACTAAATAATTGGTGATCTTTGGCAGAAGTGGGGGACAGTGGAAGGGAGAGGTGATTAATAGAGGAAACGGGTCTCAATTAATTAGAGAGTTTGAAGGGATTATGATGCCTTCCTTTTCTATTGGAAATGCTAGAAGAGGGAGAAAAGGCAACTATAAAATTGGAAGGAGAGGTCAACGAGGTTAGGTAACAAATGATAGGTTGTACCCATACAATATATAAGGGGACTATCTAAGGAGTTCGAGTAGAAAAAGCAGTTACTAAAATTGAGGGAAGGAGTTAGTTAAGAAAAAAGGAATTCTAGTAGGAAGTTGGAGCTTCTCACTCTTAACTCTAATGTGTTATGCCTTTTTCTGATAATATATCACATTTACTAATAAGCAACTGATCAGTGAGTCAATATTGTTTGGTGATGTCATTATGAAGTTCTTACACGAAGCAATAATAATTAACATCAATCTTACCATTTCTTCAAATTATTTCTATCGATTGAGCTTCAATTCTTGATAAATAATAGCAGGTAATAAATATTTCTATCATACTAAGAGCATCTGCTACTAAGTTACACTTCCCTAGCTTGCATTTTTAAATGAAGTCATACTTGAACAAAAACTACATTCATCTTACTTGCTTAGAAAATAATTTCTTTTATACCTTGAAGAATGTATTTTTCAAGTTAACTATTTAAATTATAAACTTTGTCCCCAATAAATATAAACACCATACCCTTATGCAATGTACCACTACAACAATTTCCTTCTCATGTGTAAAATAGGTTTGTCTTTTAAAACATATTTTTCTTTTTTTTTTTAAGTTTCCTACTTTTGAATGCTAATAGATGTTCATCCTAAACTAATATATCACCAATAGCTTTTTTTGATTTATCGATACGAACTCTAGAGGGAAATTTAAAGTTTTGCAGTCTGAAAACAGATTTTGACATAATTAATTGCTTTTGCTTCTTAAACACTTCTAAACAATAGTTTAACCAATACCATGTTTTATTATTTTTCATCAAATTAGTGAAAGGGAAATTATTTAAAAAAATTGATGGATTGACAAGATTAGTTCAAAATCCCCAAGAATGACCATTCAGACACCTTAGCAAAGTTGATCACTCAGTAATGGCTTATACCTTATGAGGATAAATCTGAACCTTTTTTTACCAACACTATATTTTGTCCTTTTTTAGTAAATTAGTGAGAGGGGAAACCTTCTGAGAACAAATTTGGATGGAAAGCCAATAATAATTCAAAATTCTTAAGAAAAAACATAATTCAAACATTTTGGTAGGGCTAACCACTCCATAATTGTTTGTGCTTTTTGAGGATCCATTTGAAGCTAATTTTTACTTATAAAGTGCCTTGAAATGTTAATTTATAGCCTTGCAAACTCATACTTCTCCATCCTAGCATATAGTTATTTCTTTCATAAGTGTTCCAATACTTGGTGTGAATGGACAACATGTTCTTCTATAGATTTTTTATACAATCACAAAGTTTTCTAAAAACTCATATAGAACATCGTTAATCAAATTACTAAATATGGAATAGGAAATGATCAACTTGAAAGGCATGACTAAAAATTCATAAGAATCATACCTAGTTATATATGTGTTTTTGACTCTTCACCTTCCATAATTTTGACTTATTAATAACTAGATTAAAGATCTAACTTTAAGAATATTAAGGCCTTACTTAATCTATCCATCAAATTCTACATTAATAGAATATGGTACTCATTCTTTATAATTAGTTTATTACTTGATAGTTAGCACACATCTGGATTGTACCATACACCTTCTTTCAAAAGAGAACAAGAGCCTCATAAAGAGCTATTAAGAGATAAACATACCTTACTTCTAAAATTTCACTTAACTACTTTATAACTCCTTTAATTCTAATAGCAACATCTAATATAAGGCATATGTAGGATGAATAAAACATGGTTCCAACTTAGTTTAGTGATCAATAGCCTTTCTTAAAAGTAGTTTTTTAGGCAATCGTATCAGCATCACATCTTGATAGAATTTCAAAAAAGAATTAATCTCATCCAAAACTTCAATAACTATACTTTCCTTTAACCATGTTAACAATGTATCCTTTTTCCATAAGATTGTAACATCTAGTGAAACAAAAGATTTATTCATCTACGAGCATGATTATTCTCAAATGTGTATATATAAATCATGCCAACAATATCTCTCTTTTCAAATGTATATATATAAATCATGTCAACAATATCTCCCTTTTTCTTTCATTATTTTCTCAATTTTTACTCTTTTTAGATTTAATCATAACTTTATAATTAACCTATCTACAATGAATGTGTGCGTGATAACCATATCAACCATTGCATCAATATTTATACCACTTATTCAACTATTAGGTGTAATAAATAGCCATAAGAAATACTTACCTTTGTCAAAATAATTGTAGGCAATTAGAGTGGATATTCAAATATATGGCTACTACTCCTTCTATTTCATGTTCAACCATGATAACTTAAGTTTCTTCCAATTGAAACATATATGTGAGAAGTGAGGTCTATTGCGAATGAAACGACCCTTTTTTTTACCTATTAGATGGATCCATATTTCCATTCAACTTTGTTTTTCTTTTGTTAATTTACATGTGTTTTCCTTTATACTTAGGATTTCCATTTCCATTTTTCTATTTTTCATTGTACTTAGACTAATTTAAGGTATATTATCAAATCAACCAATTGATCAGTTGTTGCAATTGAGCACACTAGATTATAGACACCTTACCAATATAATTTAATATATGCCTAAATATGTAATATGTAATATGTAATATATATATATATGAATAGCTTATCTTCTTCAGTAATGTTACTAATATCTAGAATCAATAAATTAAAAACTTCACATAATTATAAACAATCCCTTTTGTTGTAATTGCTTTATAATTTATGACTAAATTATGATGTATTAAATTGAAGTAATTGTCCCTTTAATTCATTAATCAACACATCCTAAGTATCAATTCACTCCTTATCATCACTAAGATCATTAGTAATCTAAGATTATAACCAAATTTTTGCATCTCCACTAAATATATGCTAGTTAGCATAAATTTATCAACTTTAAAGACTCTTACAGCTTTAGAGTACTAATGCATGTCCCAAAGAAAATTTTTAACAACATGAGCTTTATCAAAATGCTTCATATCATGAACTTTAAGATAAGACTATTTTATGTTAATCCCTTAAGACGCATTATTGTACAAGAGAGCCAATGCATCTTTTAGCATACTGACTCTCCTGTTTTCCTTACTAGAACTTTCATCCAAATTCCTTTAGATATTAGTAATGGAATTGTCAATCTAATCAATGTGTGTTATAACTTGCATCCATGACCTTTCAAAATGGAATCAAACTATGATCTAAAAATGAGCAAGTCTCTTTTAGATTTCCACCAGGTTTTACCTACCAAACATTTCGCACCACAAATAAGTTTCTAATTCTTTTGGTTCCATTTTCCATACAAATCTATTTAAGGCTAACATTTGCATAAAATTCTATTATGTTTGCAACAAAGTTCTCAACGCTAATTTATCAAATATATTAGAAGTGTCATTTTTTCAAATTCCTTTTATATATAACAAAGCTTAGTAATTTTATAATAAATTTTTATAGAGCATAATATATAATTTGGGAAAGAAAAATATAATTTGTGAAGCTTAACGTAGCCTAAATATTAACTACATATATTACAAACATAATTAATGAAATAATCAATAGTTATAGTTAGTTTACATGTTACATCCCAATTACTAAGAGATGTATTTTAATCAAATAGAACTTATATAGAAAATTAGTGACTATTGTGTCTGGCCCATAAAAGGTGACTGTTGGAGGTGTTGTTTGACACGAACCAATATAACTGACATAACTGAATTAACTATCAATAAATAATTATTATGATAACTATCATTACTTAAGTCAACTATAGAGCTAAAGTGATTTTGAACTCTCTATAATTTGTTTATTATATTATCCATTAATGAATAAGGCTATTCATAAGTTACAAAAAACAAATGCTTGATGCCTTTACCAAGTTATCAAGTTCCTTACTAGAATATGTCACTACCATAACTTAATTGGTCAATAAGTAACAAGGATTCATCTTGTTTCCATATTCTCTTGAACATATAAGAGGTCTCACAATAGCTCTTAAAGCCCAAATGTTGATTAGCAAAATGTGATCCTAATTATATATAAAGGAATAGATTGAGATGGTCTCGATTTTACCACTTGTATATTAGAAGATTTCACTAACCTAATTATTGTAATAATTAATAAAATTGTTAGTGAAGAACTATTTAAGTTAACCTTCTAAATTATTGTTGAAAATTTTTTTAAACAATCTTAACAGGTCAATATATTTTTCTACAATAGTAAAATCATTGTTTATTGAATAATCTTCATAAAAGTGGTGGAATAAATAAGATGTATACTAGTTATAACAAATATCCGAAAGAAAATTAATATTATAAAAAGGGTAAAGTATTATATTATTTATTATGACCAAATTTTATCTGCAAAGACTCATTTCATGATATTTAATATTTTAAATCATTAAATTATAATTTTTCAATTTTATATAATTAAAACCAATATGATCAAAATTACAATAATATTTTCAATATATTTAATATTTAAACATGGGCGTTCTTTTTATGTATAAACATATTTTTATCATCCTCATAAAAGGATTTTTATATTATAAAAGATGTATAACTTTTATTTCTTAAATTTTATTAATAAATTATATAATGATCATACAATAAATATGATGTGGAGGGCATTAGGCTTCAACTCAAGTATAAAATCACCAAGATAATCACTCTTATATGTTTTGGTCTACTTTATCCTTCCCTCCTGTGAGAAGTTGTACTTCAAATTATATGTTTTGGATAAACTTGAGAGGCCTTTAGAATTTTCAATGACATTTCTTTGTGTGAAAATGTGAGGCCTAATTTTTATGAAGAGATGGAAATATGCAAAGAAAATATAAGGAAAAAAACTTTCTAGCTTTCTATCAAAATGTAATGGAAGAAGAGGTTAAGAATTGAAGAACCATTTCAATTTGCGTAGCAATTGTAATGATGTGCATATAAACAACAATGATAACTAAAGGAAAAGCCCAATATGCAACCATGTTTATAAATTAGCTATAGCAAGGCAGGAGTATGGAATAAATTATAGTGGAGGAAACTCGAGCTTCATGTAACTATAAAATATATATCTACCCTTTTCTCTTTCTCTATACCTACTACCTAATCAAACCCTTATCTTCCTCCTACATTTTAATTCTTTCTTATTTACCAAATCCTCTAATTCTCTCTTCCCTTTTTCTAGCCCATTTACCCATGCTCTTACTCTTTCAACCAAACTTCTTTGTTATTTTAGTGATTGTTAGTTAGAACCAAACATCTCAACCATATGCTAACCTAATCCTTACTATTTTTTCACTTCTTTTAGTCCTTCAACTTCTTCCTCATGCTCCTCCCTTTGTTTTGATTTGTTTCTCTACATGGTGTTGGATCGGGAAAAGAAATCATCCCATATTTGGAGAACCGGTAGATTTCAAAACATTTTAGAAGTCTTTTTTGCAGCAGAAGCAATATATCCAAATCATCATGCCAATCTATATATGATATGGTATAAGGATAATAATAAACATAAACAAGATAG
>JAOQMP010000003.1:18523277-18540520 GCA_027563575.1 Erythroxylum pedicellare | reverse complement strand
TTGTGTGTTGATGCAAGGAGATCAAGTGATTGCTTATGCTTCTAGGCAATTAAAGCCTTATGAGATGAACTATCCTAGGAATGATTTAGAGTTGGCTGCCATAATTTTTGCATTGAAGATTTGGAGACATTACTTGTATGGAGTCACTACTAAGGCATGTACGGACCACAAGAGTCTTAAGTATTTGATGAGCCAAAAGGAGATGAACTTGAGACAAAGAAGATGGTTAGAACTGTTAAAGGATTATGACTTGATGATAGATTACTACCCAGGGAAAGCTAATGTAGTAACAAATACACTAAGTAGGAAGTCCACTATGGCACATGTGGAGACAGTGCACCTTCCTTTACTGAAGGAATTAGTCAGACTTAATGTGACATTGAGGCAACTCGATCCCAACTGTGTGTTGGCTAACTTTAGAGTAAGGCTAGTAGTGAATGAGAAGATTAAGGAGTTGCAGAAGCAAGATGAATATTTGAGCAAGCTTAGAGAAGACGTTAGAAGTGGTAAACCTTCTGGAATAGAGATCAGAGAGGATGGATTGATGGTGGTAGGTAACCGACTGTATATTCCAAATATGTGGGAATTGAAAGAAGAGATTCTAGGTGAAGCACACAATGCGTCTTATGTTATGCACCCAGGAAGTACGACAATGTATAGAGATTTGAAAGAGCATTTCTGGTGGAAAAGAATGAGAAAAGAAGTTGCAAAATATACTAAAAGATGCTTAGTGTGTCAGCGAGTTAAAGCTGAACACCAAGCCCCTTCAGGCAAACTTGAACCTTTACTAATTCTAGAATGGAAATAGGAGAAGATTAAGATGGATTTCTTGATGGGATTGCCGAGTACTAGCAAGAAGCACGATGCAATATGGGTGATTATGGATAGTCTAACCAAGTCTACACATTTCTTACTAATTAAGCAGACAAATTCTTTGAATGCTTTGACCAAGAAATACATAGATGAGATAATTAGGCTTCATGGGATTCCAAACTCTATAGTTTCAGATAAAGACATCAAGTTCACCTCCAGATTTTTGGAAAGCTTACAGGAGGCTTTGGTAACTAAGTTACATTTTAGTACAGCCTTCCATCCACAGACTGATGGTCAATCGGAAAGAACAGTACGAACATTAGAGGCAATGTTAAAAGCTTGTGTTGTGGACTTTAAAGGTGGAAGGGATGATCATTTACCTTTCATTGAGTTTGCTTATAATAATTCCTATCACTCAGGAATTCAGATGGCACCTTATGAAGCTTTGTATGGTAGAAAGTGCAAAACTCCTATTTGTTAGGATGAGAAAGGTAAAAGGAGACTTGTAGGACCTAAATTGGTGCAAGTTACAGTTGATAAGATTAAATTAGTGAAACAGAGACTTAAAGCAGCTCAAGATAGAATGAAGAGCTATACAGATGCACATAGAAAAGAGATGAAATTTGAAGTTGGAGACAAAGTGTCTTTTAGAACTTCTCCATAGAAAGGAGTTTCGAGATTTGGTAAGAAGGGCAAGCTTAGTCCAAGATACATAGGCCTATATGAGATCAATGAGAAGATTGGGTCTTTAGCCTACAAGTTAGCTTTGCCACTGGAATTATCTAAGATACACAACGTCTAGCATGTATCGATGCTGAGGAAGTACCAATCGGATCCTTCACATATAGTTCAACCTTTTGAGGTTCAGTTGAGGGAGGATTTGACATATGAAGAACAAACAATAGAAATCTTAGATTTGAAGGAAAAAGTATTGAGAAACAAGATTGTGAAGCTGATTAAAGTCTTATGGAAGAACCATTCGAAGAAGGAGGCAACATAGGAGCCTTTAGAAGCAATGAGGGAGAAGTATCCACACCTTTTAGTGGACTCAGGTAAGAATTTCGAGGACGAAATTCTTTGAGGGGGAAGAATTGTTGGACCCCAAAAAAAATTTCAATTTTTGCGATTTGTTATTTAGCTTTTATTTAGGTTTTGGTTGATTATTCCATTTTTTGATTAATTTTGAATATAATCTTTAATTTAGTGGCATAAATAGAGATTAGAAATTGATGGAAGGATTTGAATTAAGTTAAAATTAACATGGGAAGGTTAGAAGTAAGTTAGCTTAAAGGAGTTAGAAGATGGATTAAATGAAAGAAGGGGAAAAATAGGGAGGACAAGGCAAATGAAAACGAAGGGTAAAATGGGAAAAGACCATTAAAATGCTTTTGTAGTATAAGAAGAGAGAAGTGTAGTGAGAAATAAATAGAAAGAAAAGAGCAACGAAAATAGAAGAGAACAAGAGAAGTTCGGTGAAAAGAAGAGAAGAGAAATCGAATTTGTTAAGATATGTGAATCCTCTTTTCCTTGCTTTATTAAAGGAATGGGTTGTATTGAGGATGAAGGAGTTTGAGAGAAAAGAAGTTTTGTGGAAAGAAGATGGATTAGGAGAACCCAATCGATTTTAGGGTTTCTAAACTAGATCTTGAGTTTCTAACCTAGATAGACTGTGGGTAGGTTAGGTTTGAGTTTTTATTTATATTTATTATGATCATATGATTTTTCTAAAGTTATGAATTCTATTGGAATGTTGGTTTTGAATGAACCCTTGGTTGTTTTAGGAGACCAAAGAAATACTACCCAAGAGTAAAGGGAAAGGCAAACTTGACTTAGATTTCCACAAGCTTCTTAGGTGGGTAATGTATTTATAGTTATTGTGTAAATAGGGCAAATTCTTGCCTATGTTTGTGTATGTGATGTTCTTGAAAATGAAATTGCTAAATTATGAATTACTATGATGCATTTTAAGTTATACATGGAAAGAAGTATGACATTTTTTTATAAAATTGAATTGTGATTTTGATCATGTTATGCCTTGATATTCGGTCATGGCTTTTTGTATAAACGAAAAGAAAGGAAAGAACATGAGTTAAATAAAGAAACTACAAAGTCCCTAGGTGTATGTGCATGTTTCTTTGGTAGATGTTCAGTTCTTGACCTAAGCTTTTCATAGGTGTAGAAATTGTGTGTTGACTTCTAGGGGAAACTAGACTAATTGAGGTTAAATTAGTTAAAGTTATCCTCTGAAAAGTTGTAGTTTAATTGTCTCACTTTCCATTAATTTATAGTATAGAAACTTTGGACTTTAGAGTCGAAAGTGATGGTCTTTATAAGGGGAAAGATGTATCATCTGTAAAGACGCATCGTCTGTGATGATGTCATTCGTCTTAAGAGATGCATCATCTGTAAAAATGCATCGTCTGTAAAGATGTATCGTCTATAAAGACGTATCGTCTGTGATGACGTCATATCGTCTATGATGATGTCATTCGTCTTAAGAGATGCATCATCTGTAAAGACGTATCATCTGTAAAGACGTATCGTCTATGATGACGTTATTCGTCTTAAGAGATACATCGTCTGTAAAGTTGCATCGTCTATAAAGATGTATCGTCTGTAAAGACGTATCATCTATGATGATATCATATCGTCTATGATGACCTCATTCATCTTAAGAGATGCATCGTCTATAACGATGTATCATCTGTAAAGATGTATCGTCTGTAAAAATGTATCGTCTGTGATGAAGTCATATCATCTTTGATAACATCATTCGTCTTAAGAGATGCATCCTCTGTAAAGATGTATCGTTTGTGATGATATCATATCGTCTGTGATGATGTCATTCAACTATAGAGTCGCATCGTCTTAAGACCATGCTTCATCTTAAATTGACCACGCATCGTCTTAAGACCATGCTTCGTCTTAAATTGATCCCGCATTGTCTTAGGACCATGCTTTGTCTTAAGTTGACTCCGCATCGTCTTAGGACCTTGCTTCGTCTTAAGTTGACCCCGCATCGTCTTAGGACCATGCTTCGTCTTAAGTTGACCCCGTATCATCTTAAGACCATGCTTCATCTTAAGTTGACCCCGCATCGTCTTATGATCATGCTTCATCTTAAGTGGACCCCGCATTGTCTTAAGACCATGCTTCTTCTTAAGTTGACCCTGCATTGTCTTAAGACCGTGCTTCGTCTTAAGCTGACCCCGTATCATCTTAGGACCATACTTCATCTTAAGTTGACCGCATCATCTTAAAGTGACCCTGCTTCATCTTAAGACTTTTGCTTCGTCTGTTCTTTTATTTCGTCTACCCTCTTTGCTTCGTTTGTTCTTTTGTTTTGTCTGCCCTCTTCGCTTTGTCTGTTCTTTTGTTTCATTTGCCTTCTGTGTTATGACCGAGACTTCTTCCTCTGTCTAATATTCATCTAATTCCATCGTCGGGTCCATTTTGACTTTTAAGATGATAGATTCTGTCTTCACGGTCTTCACGAAAGTGGTGGATCTTGAAGTCCTCATTTTAGGCTACCCCAAAGAACCCCCAAATCTGATACCTATGATGAGGGTTATTCCAGTGTGCCCAAAGCAAGTTTAGTATAGTGAGGGAAAGTATTGTTTTCCATCAATTGTCTCCGAATGTTTGGGTTCCGAAATTGGGATCCAACACTTGATCCCTTACTTCTTTTGTCTTTCTTAATTTTCTTGATTCTTTACCAAGTGAAGCGATACTTAACTCAAATGGAAGCTCTTCTCTTCCTTTACCTTTTTCCCTTCTTAAACAACCTCAAAATCTCTTTTGAAGGCTTAGAAAATTGAAACCTAGCTTGTCTTCTCT
Organism: Erythroxylum pedicellare; assembly: GCA_027563575.1. Classification (NCBI taxonomy): domain Eukaryota; kingdom Viridiplantae; phylum Streptophyta; class Magnoliopsida; order Malpighiales; family Erythroxylaceae; genus Erythroxylum; species Erythroxylum pedicellare. The sequence continues at coordinate 18,535,870 of JAOQMP010000003.1, read as the reverse complement.
TCTTTCTCTCTCTCTTCTCTTTTTCATGCTTCTCTCTCTTCTCTCTCTGTTTCATCCACACATCCAGCTTCTTCTCAAAATGCAAGACAACAAATCTTATCCCCTTATATACCCTTAACGATTGCACAATGTCCATTTTACCTCTCCTTATATGTCTTATGATCTTTATCCTTAAGTTTCTTGCCAAAAACACATTTGAATATTCTTACAACCTTAACACTTTAATTCAATAAACCTATATCATGTAATCCTTATAACATCAACATAATAATTAACTCTACAAATTTCATAAAGTCCTTATAATTGATGTAACTCATACTTATTCATAAAAAAAAGTTAGGGGCCAACACCTCATTACTCTCCTAGTAATAACTTTAAAGAACGCTTACACTATTTAGGGGACAGATCTTGGTAATTTATTGTTACATCATACAAGAGGTTGCTAATAGGAAACATAAAGAGGAACACCATATACAATCTGTTATTGGATAACTAGTTATCTCCTTCACACTCCTTCATATTTTGGTTAGTAGCACCAAATATAGAGAGAAAGAAACATTAAACTACATGAAGATCCCAAGACTTTATAAATCAAGAGTGAAGACATTAGATCACTAGTGCCGGAAGATAACATTAAGCAAATATTGCAGTTTATATCTAGGAAAAAGTATAATAGGAGGAAAATAACCTCCTTTGGTAAGGATAAAAAATGAAGATCATTGTATGGAACATAAAGGGAGTCAGTGCCCCAACTAGAAAACTTTTTCTCAAAGATTTTATCTTAGAGAATAAGTCTTACATAGTTGATAATTTGGAAACTAGAATTAAGTTTAGTAACTGTAATTATATCCTCTAGCTTTTACCTAAGAAGTGGAGAGAGCTTACTAATTACACCCATCACCTTAATGGGAGAATTCTTATCTACTACAATAATGATACAATGAAGATTCAAACTTATAATATTACTAATTAGGTTGTTCATGTTTTAGCTTAGAGCAAACTTTTAAGTCCTCCTTCATTTATGTTCATAACAATAGCTATCAGATAAGTAAAGTGTGGATCAAACTTAGAGAATTGACCTTGAATATTCAAATTCCATAGCGCCTACTTGATGATTTCAACTTCATTATACAACTTAAAGAAGCAGAAGGAAGCAAATTGTCTAGAACTAAAGCAATGTTTAGTTCATATTCAAGTGGTTGATCTTCCAATTAGAGGAAATTTATTCACTTAGCATAACAACCAAGATGGAGATAGCCTAACAAGGAAAATTTTGGGTTGCAACTTAGCAAATCTTAAGTGGTTCCAATCTTTTCCCAATTATAAAACCATGTTTTATGCATTTAGTCTCTCAAATCACTTAGCTGTCATCATCTAGGCTAAATCAATAAAAGTCAAGACTCTTTTCAGATCCAACAACTTTTTAACTGAATTTTTAAGCTTTGATGAAGCTATTTACAAAGGTTTCTTAGCTAACTTACAAGATCAACGTAGTTTGTGCATATCAGGAAGATGAGAATAATAAAAAAAAGAACTTAAACAACTTTTTATAAAGAATGTTGGAAACACTCACCATTTGCTTATCACTACTAAGCAAACTCTCCATAAGGTTCAAGCTAATTTGAACATCAATCTAACTTCCCCTTGTTTTGTAAGAAACTAAAAATAAGGGATACTTAACTTATCAAAACAAGGGATACTTAACTTATCAAAGGCACCAAAATTTGATCATGCTTTGATGAAGTAAAGATTAAGGGTTGCTTAGCTCAAAGGTAGTGATAGAAACTCTTCCTTCTATTATAGGGCATTCATTGCAATGAAAAACAAAAATAGGATCATCTATGTGGTGAAAGGCAATTGCATACCAAAATCTCAAAATCAATTATTAGAGGAAACTACTGATCACTTTTCTAAAGTCATGAAGGCTCCAACTAAAGCTCACTCTTCCATTCCATTTCATAAAGAAATTATGAAGAGTAGTTTAGCACCCTAAGAGATTGAAACTCTTGCCAAACCAGTCACTAAATAAGAGATTGAAATGGTTTTAAATTCTTCCAGAAATGGCCCCTAGCCTTAATGGTTTCAACTCCTACTTTTTCATCAAATGCTGGCCTCTCATTAAAAAACATGGTCAAAGATGCAATTATGAAGTTCTATAGAAACAAAGCAATGTTGAAAGACTTAAACATAACCTTTGTAAATGTTATTCCTAAAATAGGAGAGCAAAAAACGTTCAATGAATATTACCCATTTGCCTGTTGTAACACTATATACAAAACGATCCCCAAAATATTAGTAGAGAAAATGATGCATACAATCCACTATTATGTTGATCAATCACAAGCAACCTACATCCTTGGGAAAATAATAGTGGACAATATCTTTTTAATGCAAAAGCATCTAAAAAACTACACTAAAAGGAAAGAAGGAAGAGATCGCATGATTAAAGTGGACTTTAAAAAGGCTTATGATAATTTAGATTGAAGCTTTATTAGTAACATTCTAGGAGCGATAAAATTCTCTAAGAACTGTATACAATGTTGGAGCAATGCATCACTACAACTTCGTTGAACATATTAATCAATGGAGAACCTACTATAACCATCAAAAGCACTGATGGAATAAGGCAAGGAGATCCATCTTTTCCCTATTTATTTTCCTTGGTTTGGAAGTTTTAAACAAAGTGCTCAAGATAGAGGTAGAAAGAAGCAAGTATTTCACATATCACTCAAAGTGTAAGAAACTCAAGATCATCAACTTAAGTTTTGTTAATGACTTACTCTTACTTTCCAAAGTTGAGAAGAACTTAGTAACCATTCTCATGAAAATTTTAAAGATGTTCTCTAGAGTGTCTAGTCTTAAAGCCAATCGTAATAAAAGTGGAATTTACATCTCTTTCAGTTAAGCTAATCAGGAAAATGTGTTGATAACAATTATTAGTTTTAAAACACATCATCTTCCAATATCTTATCTTAGCATTCTAATCTTAGCCTCAAGATCATCCAACATGACTTGAAGCTACTTATTGACAAAATCCACAGTAGGATAGCAAGTTGGATCTTAGTATAATGTCACACTACAATCTCATTACAAGGTTAATTAACATCTCCCTCATAGCCAATAAAGATGAAAAATCATATGGAAGAATTCAAAGACTAGAGATTTCACTAATGTAACATGCAAGTAACTTTTTAAAGACTCAATAATTAAAGTTCCTCAGGTAATAATTATATGGTGCAAATATCTTCATGATTGCTATCAAATGAATTCTTTCAATAATTGATAGATTAAAAATACATGATGATAGAAAATTTATTACATACTATGTAAGAAGGCATAGGAAAGCATTTCATACCTTTTCTTCCAATGTGATTTCATCAATGAAGATTGGAATATCATAATTGTAAAATGTAATCCTATTGAACCACCTAGTTACTAGGATGATATAGTGCAATGGAGCTCAACCAACAAGTATCAAAATGAAGTAAGTGGATGGTGCTACTATCTAGCTTTATCCCACCTGGTCACTATAATTTGGGATGAAAGGAATAGACAGATATTCCTTAACACAAGTTAGGGCAAAGAACAATTCCTTGAAGAGCTAGTTGACATGATTAGATTCCTCATTTCATGTACATTGATAAATTCCAAAAACATCACATATAATAGGTAGTTAGTGTATTTTAGTTTCCATGTCATACTGCTTATTTTTAGTATATATATGTAATGGTCTATAGCTTATATGAAGGAACAATATAATGTGAGCAGGAGCAAGGACCACCATGGAGATGGCATGCGTAAAGGGGGCGGCCTTGTCATTCCTGCTGGACCTATGTCCAGAGTTAGGGCCGAGAGACTCGAAGAGGCTCTTTATACGCATGTGGGCCAATTTGTGAAGAGGATAGAGTGCACCAAGCCTATTGGAGGAGAGCTATCTGAATCACAGCCCAAATTGATTCATTTATCTCAAATCCTTTGATTTAACTCCTTTAAGACTTGGAGACCACTGTATTATGCTGTGCATCATCACTTAAGCCCAAAAGGAGAGGCGTGCCTACGATCATACTTGGGGGTGTGTTGGACCAAGTCTGGGTATGTTTTTATTATTCTATTTTGGACTTGTTTAAAGTTATATTAATTTTGGGCTTCCATATATTTTTTTAGTCCAAGTCTTTTATTATTTGACGCAAGTAAAATACCCTCTTTAAGGTTAGGGAAATACAACTTGGAGATTAGATTATTCTTGTGATGCCACAGGCCACAAGGTGAGGATTCTCACCTCTTGTTCTTGTTACATTAGGAATCAACAATTCACTTATCAATTTTGTCAAAATTGTGGTGTGTTTATTTGGTTCAATTTCTTGGAATTAATTCTCATCATCTAGGTTGCTTGGAACAGGTTTCCCTGAGGTCTAGTAGGAGCGAATTCCTTGCATATCCCTTTCTTTTCAATTACGTTAATTTTGTCCTATTAAAGAACATTATAGCTGAACCTAAAGAATCAAGAAATCTTCATCATTGTACAAAGTCAACGCGTCTTCGTTCATCTAAAGAGTCACAAACAGACCATCATCAATCTACGCATCTCTTTTGCTCGCGTTATTTTGGTATCAGAGCTACGGCTCAAGGTAAATTCCTATTTACCTCTTTTTGCATTACAGATTGTTCACCTTTGTTCATTGTTCTTCTTTGATACCGTCGACTGTTCGACCAGACCTAGGGTGTGAAAATTTTGGCCTAGGATTTCTTGGATTCTTGATTTATTTATCTTCTTGTAATCGGTCAAAAAATGAAAAAAAATGAAAAAAAAACAAAAATGATGATGAAAAGAATATTAAAATGAAAAAATGAAAAAACGAAGAAAAGAAAAGAGAAAAGAAAAGAAAAGGAACACCTTACATATATTAAAAAAGGCCTTAAAATACGATTGTTACTTGTTTGATTTGGATTAAATTATACATTGTCTTATCTCAGCTTCGTGTGTTACACATTGTAATCATTACTTGGGAATATTGTTGTTTGTTAAATTCGAACTTGCATTCCACATTTTGGGTTATTGATCGGTTGATGCTTGAATTATGAAGTGTAACTTGGATATTAGAGGAGATTGAGAGATAAAAGGTTGTATGTGTGTGCTTATTTTAGGGTGTCATTGTCGTGACTTAAAACACGAAGAGAGTGACCTCATTTGAGTGAAACATGTAAGGGAGTGTGTGAGGTTGTTTTATGTTTTATAGGAAACTAGCCATTAAAATGTCTCAGGAAGGAGCTTAGGAGGTAACCAAGGAGGGGAGTTGAATGCTTTCACTTTGAAAGCTATGCAACAACATTTCGAGAGAATGAATATGAGATTTGATGAATTGAGGGAGGATTTGGCGAGACATGACCAAGAGCTTGTAGAGATTAGGCATAGAGGGTGAGGAGAGCCCCAAAGAAGGTGTGATGCACGACGTTAGCCCCCACGACCACCTCATCATCAACTACCTAGGTACGAGTATAAAGATGATGTGTATAATGAGGAGGAGGAGGAACCAGAGGTGTGTATGCCTAGGAGAGCACAGCGAACTAAGCCATATGATAGGCGAGATGGAGACCTCAAATCCATCAAGATGCACATTCCAACCTTTAAGGGTAGGAATGACGCCAAGGCTTACCTGGAGTGGCAAAGCAGGGTGAACTTGATTTTTTAGTGTCACAATTTCTCAGAGGACAAAAAGGTAAGGCTTATTGCTGTTGAGTTTTATAACTATGCATTGATATGGTCTGACCAGTTGGTGATTTCCAGGAGGCGAAATGGGAAGAGACCGATTACTACTTTGCTAAGCATGAAGGCTTACATGAGGAAGTCGTTTGTACGATCATACTATTATAGGGAGATGCATCAGAAACTTCAGAGACTCGCTCAGGGGTCTAAATCAGTGGAGGACTACCACAAGAAGATGGAGATAGCTATGATCCGAGCCAATATAGAGGATGACATGGAGGCAACCATGGCATGTTTCTTGAGAGTTTTAAACAGGAAGATAGCTAATGTGGTAGAATTACAACACTATGTAGAGATTTATCGACATGGTGAATATGGCCATAAAGGTGGAGAAGCAAATCAAAGCTAGAGTGGCAGCAAGAAGTGGGGAAAATTCTAACCAATCATGAAGTTCAAAATGGTCCAAGAGAGATGAGAAGTCGAAAGGCAGGGGGCTAGACTTCAAGGAGACACCCAAAAATCAAATGTAGGGTCTGACCTTAAAGGTACACCTAACACCCAAGGTTCTTCTAGTAAACATTCAAGCATTAAATGTTTTAGGTGTTTGGGTCATGGACATATTACATCATAATGCCCCAATAAGAAAATAATGTATATGAGGGATAATGGGTTGATAGATTATGATGATGATACATATGAAGCCAAATTATTGCCTTATTGTGATGATAGTGATGATGATGATGATTGTGTTGAGAGGGCTGCCACGAATGAATTCCTTATATTTAGGAGAGTGTTGAGTACTCAAGCTAGAGATGAGCTTTTAGATCAGAGAGAAAACTTGTTCGATTCGAGGTGTATAGTTGGTGGTAAAGTGTGTAACCTGATCATTCGTAGTGGCAGTTGTACAAATGTAGCTAGTGTGACTATGGTGGAAAATTTGGGATTATCTTATAGGAAACATCCAGAGCCATAAAGGTTACAATGGTTTAATGATAGTGCTGATGTGAAAGTGACCAAGCAGGTGTTAGTGTCATTTTCAGTAGGTAGATATGAGGACGAGGTGTTGTGTGATGTCGAACCTATGGAGGCTAGTCATATGTTACTTGGGAGACCTTGGCAGTTTGATAGGAGGGTAGCATATGATGGGTATACCAATAGGTAATCTTTTAAGTTTAAAGGTAGGAATTTCATTCTTGTACCTTTATCACCTCATAAATTGTACCTAGACTAATTAAAAGCAAGTAAAAGTGAGAAGGGATCGAGTAGTGAGCTTAAAAAATTGAAGAGAGAAAAGAAGCTTAAAAGAAAAATGAGACAGGCCCTAAGGGGAGTGGTTGTACAGATGAGGAAAAGAAAGTGGGATGTGCAAGAGAGAAGAGCTTAGTGAATGAAAAGAAGAGTGGAAAGAAAGAGAGAAAAGTGAGCTTGTTTACTATGGGAAGAGATTTGCGAATAGCAACTAAAGAGAAAAGAGCACTAGTGGTTGTGAGTTACAGAGAGTGTTTGTTTCTGAAACTAACCCTCTTGATACTTTGCCTAATGTATTTGCTTCTCTTTTTTAGGATTATACTAATTTCTTTCCTAAGGAGATGCCTAAGGGACTGCCATCCTTGAGAGGTATAAAGCATCAGATTGATTTTGTGCCTGGAGCTCAGATTCCGAATCGCCCAGCTTATAGGAGTAATTTTGAGGAGACAAAGGATCTTCAAAAGTAGGTGGGTGAGTTACTAGAAAAGGGGCATTTGAGGGAGTGCTTGATCCCTTGTGTAGTGCCTATGTTGCTAATGCCAAAGAAGATAGGACTTAGAGGATGTATGTAGACTGCAAAGATGTCAATAAAATCACTGTAAAGTATCACCATCCTATTCTTAGGTTAGATGATATGCTTGATGAATTGCATGGTGCATATATCTTTGCCAAAATTGATTTGAAAAGTGGATACCACCAGATAAGAATGAATCTAGGAGATGAATGGAAAACTGCTTTTAAAAATAAATATGGGTTGTATAAGTGGTTAGTTATGACATTTGGTTTAGCTAATGCACCCATCACTTATATGAGGATGATGAATCATGTGTTACGTGCATTTCTTGGAAAATTTGTGGTTGTTTACTTTAATGACATCTTGATATATAGCACTAATTTTAATGAGCATGTCATGCATGTGAGATGTGTTTTGGATGTATTGAGACACGAGAAACTATATATGAACCTTAAGAAGTGTACTTTTTGCATTGGTAGGCTTGTATTCTTGAAGTTTGTAGCCAGTTTTAGAGGAGTTGAGGTTGATGAGGAGAAGGTGAAGGCTATCCAAGAATGGTCGATGCCTAAGGTTGCTAATGAGGTGAGGAGTTTTCATGGACTTGCTAGTTTCTATAGGAGGTTTATGAAAGATTTCTCTACCATTGCTACTCCTTTAACTGAAATAGTCAAAAAGGAGAAAGGGCATGCATTTAATTTGTTGAAAGCAAAATAGTGTTCTGCTCCTATTCTGTGTTTACCTAACTTTGAGAAAGCTTTTGAGGTTGAATGTGATGCTTCTAGTATTGGTATAGGTATTGTGCTTTTTTAGGAAAACAAACCAGTAGCTTATTTAAGTGAAAAAATGATTGGTGCATAACTCAATTATCCAACCTATGACAAGGAGCTTTATGCTGTGGTGAGAGCATTGGAGGTGTGGCAAAATTACCTTTAACCTAGAGAGTTTGTCATTTGGACGAATCACAAGTCCTTACAGCATTTAAAAGGACAGGGCAAGCTAAGCAAGAGATATGCCACTTGGGTGGAGTTTCTAGAGACATTTTCGTATGTGCTACGTTACAAGCAAGGGAAGGAAAATGTGATAGTTGATGCTTTATCTAGGAGGTATTCCTTAATTTCTACTTATAGTTCTAAATTACTAGGATTTGAGCAGCTTAACGATATGTATACTTCTGATGATGATTTTGCTACTGTGTATGCTGCTTATGAACATATTGCTTTCTAAAAATTTTATAGGCATGATGGATATTTGTATTGTGGTAATCAGCTGTGTGTGCCTAATTGTTCTTTGCATGCTTTATTTGTGCATGAGGCCCATAGTAGTGGTTTGATGGGTCATTTTAGGGTTACTAAAACTTTGGATATTTTGTATGAACATTTCTATTGGTCTGGTATGTGCAAGGATGTTGCACATGTATGTGCCAAATGTAATACATATAGACAGGCAAAATCTACTGTTAAACCCCCATGGATTGTATACCCTTTTATTGGTGCCTACTGAACCTTAGGTTGATATTTCTATGGATTTTATTTTAGGACTGCCTACAACAAAGAACGGGTATGATAGCATCTTTGTTGTTGTTGATCGATTTAGTAAGATGGCACATTTCATTGCATGCCATAAGACTGATAATGTTATGCTTATAGCTAACTTATTCTTTAAGGATATTGTTAGATTGCATGATATTCCTAGGTCTATTGTTTCGAATAGAGATGCCAAATTTTTTAGCCATTTTTTATGTGTTCTGTAGGGAAAGTTGGGTACTAAATTGCTTTATTCTACTACTTGTCATCCATAGATGGATAGACTAAGGTTGTTAATAAAACCTTAGGTACTTTGTTACGTACTGTAGTTGGTAAATTTTTGAAAACTTAGGGTGATTTTTTTTCATTTATTGAGTTTGCATATAATAGATTTGTGCATTCCACCACAGGTTATTTACATTTTGAGCTTGTATATGGTTTTAATCCTTTGACTGTCTTAGATTTGGTATGTTTACCCTTGCATGAGTTGTCCAGTACAGATGGTAAGAGCAAAGCCAAGATGGTTAGGGACTTGCATGTGAAGACGAGACAGCATATTGAGCATAGAAATAGGGTGTATACGAAGCAAGTCAACAAAGGGTGAAAGTTGGTAACTTTTAAACCTAGAGATTAGGTTTAGGTGCATTTGAGGAAGGAGAGGTTTCCTACCCGAAAAAAATCCAAGCTAGATCCTAAGGGTGATGGTCCGTTCCAGGTGTTAGAGAAGATAAATGACAATGCCTACAAGATTGACCTGCCAAGTAAGTATTCTATTTCTACAACTTTTAATATTACTGATCTCTCCTTTTGATATAGATTCAAATTCGAGGATGATTCTTCTTGAGGAGGGAGGGACTAATGTGAGAAGAAGCAAGGACCACCATAGAGATGGAGTGCATGAAAGGGGTGAGCTTGTCATTCCAGTTGGACCCATGTCCAGAGCTAGGACCGAGAGACTCAAGGAGGCTCTCTGTATACATGTGGGCCAATTTGCAGAGAGGATAGAGTGTACCAATCCTATTGGAGGAGAGCTATCTAAATCATAGCCCAAATTGATTCATTTATCTCAAATCTTTGGATTATACTCTTTTAGGACTTGAAGACCATTGTATTAGGCTGCGTGTCATTACTTAAGCCCAAGAGGAGAGGCGCGCCTACAATCAGACTTGGGGGCACGTTGGACCAGGCCTGGGCGTGTTTTTATTATTCTATTTTTGACTTGTTCTAAGTTATTATATTTTAGGCTTCCATATATTTTTGTGACCCAAGTCTTTTATTATTTGACCTAGGTATAAATGATTTCTTTAGGATTAGGGAAAGACAACTTAGAGATCAGATTATTCTTGTGTTATTGTAGGCCACAAAGTGAGGATTCTCACCTCTTGTTCTTGTTACATTAGGAATCAACAATTCATATATCAATTTCGTCAAAATTGTGGCGTGTTTGTTTGGTTCAATTTCTTGAAATTAATTCTCATCATCTAGGTTGCTTGGAACAGGTTTCCCTGAGGTCTAACAAGAGTGAATTCCTTGCGTATCCCTTTCTTTTCAATTGCGTTAATTTGTCCTATTGAAGAACATCATAGCCGAACCAAAAGAATCAAGAAATCTTCATCATTCTACAAAGTCGACGTGTCTTCATTCATCCAAGGAGTCACGAATAGACTATCATAAATCCACGCATCTCTTTCGCTCGCGTTACAACACCAAGCTATATTTTTGGAACCTTATTGTATCACTTTTACTCAACCTTTATGGATTAATTAAATTAACATTTTTAAAAAGAAAAGGTTGTTAGAAATAAATGCAAGTTAGCATAGATTTTTCTTAAGCTTCGAATGGCAATTATAGTAAAGAGGAAAGACTTAAAAGCTACTTCAGTTTTGTACTTTTCTTTGATTATGTAAATCAATGGAGTCTTATACTACACTTTGGAAACTCTTAGTATTAGTCAAAATATATCAATAGTACGATGGAACTTGAATTGGCTAACAATTTTTCAATAGCTGTTAAGTGCACATTTCAGTTATTCACTTTTAAATTAATACAATCACTTATTTACCATTCAAAAAAGAGAACTTGTTTAGTGCATTAGATGTTAAATAAGCATTATTAAGCCTTAACCCTAAAAAGAAACCAGGTTTAAATGGGTTAAATGCCTTCTTTTTCCAGAAACCTTGGTATTTGACTTGAAAACTTATCTCCTATGTAGTTCCAAAATTTTTCTCCTTAGGCTTCATACTTAAGAAACTAAACAAGAAATTTATGAGCCTCGTTATTCACTAAATGATTATAAGCTCATCTCTTACTATAATATCATCTACAAAACTATATAAAGAATGCTCGCTAATCCTCTTAAAACTACACTAGAAAGACTTACTAATGTGAGCTAAGGTGCATTATTAAGGGAGAGAGTAATGGAGATAATCTACTCCTTGTTTAAAAACTTTTTAAGGGATACAAAAGTAAGAAATTAATGAGAAGTTACTAAATGAAGATATACTTCAATGAGATATTTGATTTAGTGACTTAAAGATTCATATTGGACACTTCAGTTGCTTTTAATTTCCTAGATCAGCTTATGACAAATTCAAAATTGTATTTCCACAACTTCTTTTTCTATCTTGGTTAATGATGATGCCACTCATTACTTTTAAAGAGCTAAAGGTTTACATTAAAGAGATCCTATCTCACCTTATTTTTTCTCATTATACATTTAAGTTATCATAAGACTAATATCTTATATGATGACCAATATTATAAGTTTAAACACCACCATAGTTTGTGAGGAAAAGAAATTGTTTATCCTTACTTTTAAAGGTGAATTACTTCAATTTAATAGTGTAGATCTGAACTTCGTCCATTTACTTATGGATTCTCAACATATTCAACTCCTTATCTAGTTTATCTATGAATAAGTTGAAAAATCCTTCTACATTTAAGCTAACTCCTCAAACCAGATTGCTCATTTGTCACATATCACTGGCCTACCATACTAAAACTTACCTTTCAAGCATCTAGGCATTTACATATTTGGAAAAAAGATTTCCCTATTATGAGTGTCAACCTCTCTTTGATGCAATCAGAAAGAGAACTAACCATTAGTATAATGACTCTGTCCATGAAAGTCACTAATAAAATGTTCTTAGAAACAAAAATATGGAAGCTTTTCACAAATGCTCAATCTATATAGTCATATAGGTTCACACCTGCATTATCAAAGATCAAAGCTTCTAGTACATAAAGTTTAAGCCCTCAAATTCTTGGTATTTTAACTAAACTATCAAGCTAAGGATGGAAGTGAACTAGGTTATCAAATTATAATTGATAATAAAGAAAGGATTTAATTTTTTAATGATTTTTAAATTAACTTAGGATCCCTATACAATATCTCAAGACTGGAAAATCTGAAACAAATTATTCCCCTTAATGATAAGGCCAGTAGAGTTATAACTGATGAGGGTTGGAATTAGAGATCGTTTTTGAATGATTCATAAAAAGTAGGAATAAAAATAAATAAATAAAGGAGGATAATAATAATAATAATAATAATAATAATAATAATAATAATAATAATAATAATAATAATAATAATAATAATAAT
>JAOQMP010000003.1:18496951-18523177 GCA_027563575.1 Erythroxylum pedicellare | reverse complement strand
CAAAGCACAATATATTAATTATTATATAATTTTAAACCATATGAAACATAAATAAAAATATATCTAACCAAATTTTTTATATAGATTATAACATAAATAAAACTAATATCAAAAATAAATATTAAAACATATAAAAAGCTAAATAATATTATATAGATCCGAAAATAAACATAAAGATGAGTTTGTGGGTATTGTGAAAATTATATATAAAATATAAAGACAAAAGGAACTAAAAAATAGTGTTCGTGAATCGCAAGTGCACGGTTGTCGAAGTAAGTAATAAATCGGTAAGAACCGAGTCGTGTCTATAGGGATTATGAGAAAATTCAATTCTACGCTAGCTAACGGTATTTGAAATCGAGTTGGACGAAATTTTAGAAAATTAAAATTAATGTAAAGAAATTTTTTTCTCTTTTTTAAAAACAAAATTAACTTAAATAAATTTCTAAACAACTACCCAATTCAATGCAACCAAAATAACCATAAATAAGACAAATTTATGTAGTAATTAATTAAGAAAAGATTGCAACAATTTACTAATTAAAAGTTTTAACAGCAAAGGGAAATGATATTTTTGTTTATCTTAATACTGAATTAGCTATCCTCCGCAATTGAAATATTCTAACCTTGTAGGTGATTTTTAAGAGTAACTAATCCTCTTTTCTCAAAGATGAATTAATCTATCCACTCTAGACGTCATTAAGTAATCCCTTACTTAAGTTTTTCCTAGAGTTTCTTAAGTTTTAAAACTTCAATTTTCACCTTCTAACTTTCTTGGGTCTCCCAACTCACAAGAAAATCTTAGTCAAAATTTCCTTCAATCTTATAGCAAAAACTTCTTTTTTCGAAAGGCGAATTTATACCAAGGCAATTTCTAATAGTCCAAAGGAATAATAAATAAATCCAAGGAAAAATCAACAAGCATACGAATATTTAGTCATGGATTCTAGCAAAATTTAATATTAAAGCATCAATAAAGATATCAAATCCTTAAGAGAAATTAAAGTTTTAACTACAAATCATCATGCCAAACAATCCACAAATATAAACGTTAGGCAAACTCATGAAGGAATAAAAACTAAATGAAGAACAAAGCTCCAAATATGCAGCAAAATAAAAATGCTTTCCCAATTCCTTGTGTGGCTGATTGCATGAAGACGCTGCTTTTTGTGTGGAGAGCTGTGTCTTGTGGAAGATTGATGTGCGTGAAATAAAAAATGGAGGCTTCTTGGTGGAATGGTGAGTGGAAGTGTTGGTTTCAAGGCTTGAGTGTGGCCTTATTTTTTGAGGTGTTACGTTTATGGAGAGATGGTTATGAAGGCTTGCGTTAGTGAGAGGATGGAGGGTTGCATATGTTGCTTGGATGTGTGTTGCTTTGATTGAAGTAGCTGATGCCTGTTTTGGTGGAGTGGAGGTGTATAAGTTGAGGCTTGGGATGTGTGAGTCTGTCCTTGCATTGGCTGCTGGAAGATGCTGCCCTTTTGGCTAGTGATGCGTTGGTGAAGTGTGGAGGCTGCTGGAGATGTTGCGTTGATTTAGAGTGAAATGGAATAATTGGCTGCGTGACTGTCGTGAGTGAGCGGTGGATGGGGATTGTTTGGTTAAGAATGGAGAGCATTTTTTCTTACTTTGGAGGTTGGCTGTTGTGTGTGAGTGTTGAAGATTGGAGAGGAAAAATTCAAGAATTGCGTCTATGGTGGCTCTTGGGTGGAGGCTATATTGAAGATGTCCAAGATTGGAGAGGAAAAATTCAAGATTTGCATGTATGTAAACGTAGGCTCGTTAATAAAGTGGGGCTATCTTGTCTTTTATGTGTGGAAAGTGGAGGCTTGATTGTGAGTTGCTTGAATGTGGGTTGGTGGATTAAAATGTGAATAGAGGCTTGGATCCTTGGCTGGTTGAAATAGATTTTTCAAGGTCAAATTCGACAGTGCATAAAAAATAAACGACAATGATTTAGGAGCTTAAAATTTAACAGTATCTTTCCCTTTGAGTTAGCTTCAATATGAGACTTGAATCACGGGATTTTGCCATCTGAGTCAAAAGTTATGATCGAAACATCTTTGACACGTCATTCTGGCACTCCAAAATTTGACGTGAATTTCGTTATTTTATTTCTCCTAAATTCCAGCTCATAAAAATCTACAATTAGTCCCAAAAAATCCATCAATAAGAATTTAAGTATGAAATTTCATAATTTTTGGCTAAGCCAATCTCGAGATAAAAATCCCACAATAACTAGAGCTCAAGTCTTCCAGAAACTCAAAAAACAGTGCAATTCAAGTCTATTTGTTTCATTTATGCATTTTACGTCAACGAATCTCGAATAATGCTAAAACATGATAAACCAGCCATAGATGAACATAAAATGAATGTAAATGACTCTAAATTAAGTCCTAAACATATATGAAAATATAAGTGTATCACACATCTTAGTTCCTCAAAATTTTCTATTATGGTTATGTAGTTCTAGCTGAGTCATGTCTTTCTTAATTACCTCTTGCCAATTTTTCTTAAGCCTTCCTTTTCTCCTTTTATGGCCTCTAAGTATAATCTTTTTGCATCTTTTCACCAAAGTGTCTTATCTCTCTTAATTTTTTAATAATATTAGTCACCTTTAATTGGTCCCTCATCCCTATATTTCTGATCTTGTCTCTTTTAATAAGATTGCTCATCTAATAAAGCATCCTTATCTTTGCTACCATTAATTCTATTTGATGGGTCAACACTCTACCATGTAGAGTATGGCCGACTTAATTACTAAATGACATAATTTACCTTTAAACTTGACTTGTATCTTCTTATCACCTAAAACTCCTAATGCATTTCTGTATTTAAGCCACCTTGATCTGATATGGTAGACTATATCTTCATCAATCTCTTCATTACTCTAGATAATAGATCTTAGATACTTAAAACACTCCTTTTGTGGTATAACTTCTGAACTAATTTTTACCTCAATATTGGTATCCTCCTTATGTCCCGAGAAGATACATTCTACATATTCAGTCTTAGTCCTACTCAATCTAAAGTCCTTTTACTCTACCGCATCTCTCTACAGTTCAAGTTTGAATTTGATACTCTTTTTTGTCTCATCTATTAAAATAATATCATCAGTAAACAATATATACCAAGATATATCTTTTTGGATATTGTTGATAAGCTCATTTATAACTATTACAAACGAAAAGGTGCTTTATATCATCGTATCATCCTTACTCTAGTTATTGTGCAAGTAAGGGCAATGATTCTCTTTCTTCATCACATATTCTAAAGAGAATTTGTTTTCCACAACAAAATGAAGGGTTAAATTCATAATTTAGGTCCTCAATTTAAATGCTTCCTCCAATTTAGTTCTTCTTAAGATTTTTTTAGTTTAATAATGTAACACGCAAAGCAATTCAACTTGAAAAGGTTTCAGGTTTAAGAAGGCTTATATGAACACAATTCATGATTTATATGATAAGAACATAATATTGCAAAATTCATTTTCCTCGAAAAGAAAAGGATCATTTGGAGTTGGAAAGCCTCAAGAGTCTAGAGGTATTACATGTACTAGTGTCGTTTTCCTATTGAAACTTTCCCAACAACAATAAGTTAAGTTTGGTTGAGAGTTTATTAAAGAAATACAAATGAAATATAATATTAGTTTATCGTTTAGGATGAGAGTTTATAATAAAATAGAATAAAATAAGATGGAAGAGAAGAGCTTCATATTGCATCTCATTTCATTTTAAATAGTAAAAATAAAAAATCTCTAATTTGAAAATTTTAGGAAAAATGTAAAATGATAAACAACTTTTCACTTTATTAAATTATAATCCCTTCTTTAAAATAATATTTTATTATAAACTTTTTCTTTTCTCCTATAAAAATAACTTTCTTATATTACATTTATTTATAAATAATTTCGTTACATTTTATTAAAAATCTCGAGTCCAACTAAATATAACTTGTACCACTCCTAGCCCCTCCCTCCTCTCTCCCTCGACCACGCGTTAAGCGTTCATATTCCGTATATGTCTCTTGCAGACCTTCGTAACAGCACAAGCACAGCTCAGCTACCCACCCATCTACTGCTACTACTCCTACCGGTAGTACTGTACTATTCCTCTTTCTCTTTCCCTCTCTTTCTTTCGTTTTTCCTTTTTAGTGTTTTGCCTATGAAACTTAGTTTTAATATCATCCCCTCATCATCGCATTACTACTCTTCTGCTTTTCCTCGTCAACTCCACTTCCGTAAACCCTGTCGCCCCCACCCTCTCCGAGGAGTCCGCATGGACTCCTCCTCCTCCTCTACCTCCAACGGCCGCAAAGACAAGATCGTCGTTATCATGGGAGCCACCGGCTGCGGCAAATCCAAGCTCTCTATAGACCTAGCCACCCGCTTATTGTTCCACCGTTCTGAGATCATCAACTCCGACAAAATGCAAGTCTACAACGGGCTCGACATTACCACCAACAAAATACCCCTACTCGACCGCCGCCGCGTGCCCCATCATTTGCTCGGCGACTTCGACCCAAACCGCGGCGAGTTCACTCCCTACGACTTCCGCCTAGCCGCCGGTCTGGCCATCTCCGATATAGTGTCCCGGCAGAAGGTGCCCATCGTGGTTGGCGGGTCTAATTCGTTCATCCACGCTCTGGTGGTAGACCGCTTTGACCCAGACGTCGACGTCTTCAACGGGCTGGACCCACACCCTGGTTCGACTGAGCTGAGGTACAAGTGTTGCTTTATCTGGGTGGACGTGTCGTTTTCTGTTCTATGCGATTACTTGTGCAAGAGGGTTGACGAAATGTTAGAGACGGGGATGTTGGAGGAGTTGGCCGAGTATCATGGGTCTCGGGGTCAACCAGGCTTGAGAAAGGCCATTGGGGTGCCGGAGTTCGACCCATATTTAGACAAGTACCCGCCCGGGAGAGCTGGAAATGGAGGAGAGTGGGATTTGGTACGGATAGGTGCATACGAGAAGGCGGTGAGGGAGATAAAGGAAAACACGTGTGAGCTGGCCAAGAGGCAGATAGGGAAGATCATGAGACTGAAAGGGGCCGGGTGGGACCTACAGAGAGTGGAGGCAACGGAGGCTTTTAGGGAGGTGTTGTTGAATAGTAATGGTAACATAGAGAATGAAATTTTTAATAATAATACGAAGAAGAATAGAGATTACAGAAATATAGATGATAAAGTAGTTATTAAGAAAAGAAAAAAAAAGAGGAAGAAGAAGAGGTGGACTGAAGTTTGGGAGAGAGAAGTGGTGGAGCCAAGCGTGAAGATTGTGAAACGTTTCTTGGAGGAGTAGGTTTCGATAGCTATTCTTTAACCACCGATTCTTTTTTCTTTTTCCTAATATTGGATTCACAGAGGGATTTTCAGAGTAGATATTGTTAGACAGCCAGTTTTGCAGAGGATTAGTAGTAGGGCTTTCGGTTTTAGTTTATTAGTCTTCTTCTTCTTCTTCTTCTTCTTCTTCTTCTTCTTCTGTTTTATGACATGAACCAAGGAAATGGCTGAACTTTTGGAGGTCTCATTTTCGGCAAAACAAATGGGATTTTTTTATTTTATTTTATTTGAATTTTTGCTTGTTTGGTGGTCATTTATGGGTTACGTTCATATCTCACACAATCTAAGCAATGGGTACAAGGTACAAACTACAAACTACAAACTACAAAACAAAAGTGACCTTTTTGTCTGGTATTTTTACCCCCCAATATCATCTCCTTTCGCCCTTCTTATTCCCTGTGCAAAAGTAAAAGATCGTTTCTGTTTGTCATGATATGGCAGTTTTAGAACACTATCACTAATCCAATTAGACTTTATCCTATTAATTAGCAGATCAAGTAAAACTTGGGTACAAATTGAACCATCTTGGTTTTCGGATAGGGTATTATATTTTTTTAAAAAAATTTTAATGGAATAGCACGAGAATGTCATCCGTGTACAAGATTGCTCAAGAAGACATCTCATGGTACAAGATTTACAAAATCTGCCATTCTGCCTGCCTCCTACATTTGATACTTTTATCAGATTTTGCATATCTTTTAAACTACATTGGAGATGCACTCTTCCCTTAAGTAACACCAAACCCAATATTAAATTAACCATCACGTTGAATTAGCACTTCCTACCCTTTTATTGTCTCAACTAAGGCCAAGAATTACTACTGATTTGATTCTCAAGCATCAAGCTGCTACTAAGAATTCTTTCATTATATAAACAGATAATGTCTCTCGCACCATTTAATTGGGGCCTAATGTTAACATCTCCAATAAATGAGTGACGAGATTAGGTAGTATATGGCGTGGTGATCCAAATCGCTTGAAGCTTAGGTTGGATGAAATTTGGTTTGTGTCGACGAGGATGCCTTAGTTCCAATTATGGCATGATGAGAATACCTTTCTTTGCTCTTGTCTCCGTCAACGTAATTGCAGCTGTGGCTCCGATACGACATGAGTGATGCAATGAAGAGTCAATTTACTGGCAGAGGAATTGATTTGCTGCAGATGAACTCGTCAAAGACCCTCTTTATGTTTCAGAAGCGAAAACCGATTGTTCCCGTTGTACGATTGCTCTGCAGAAGCAATTCTATTTTTCAGTATAAATTTGACGGAGTTAATAACATTTCCCATCAAATGCTACAAGCCACAAACTTGGTTTTTCTATCATCACTTACTAGGTTTACGTACATTTTGTTACTAACTGACTTGACTCCGGTGTTCGACCTTTCTAATGTTAATAAATAAATAAGAGAAGAGTAAGAGGTGGGAGAGTACTATCAAAATTCTTCACATGGAAATGAAATATAAAAAGAACCATCTGCTGTTATGAGGAATTTGGTATTAATAGATTCATTTTATCATCCAGCTTATTCATTGCCATTGTTTAGTCCCTAAGGTAAATAATTGAGTTAATAATGGACCAACACACTCAGAAATAAATTTATTTAAATTAGTGATTTCTACTTGAACCATTATTTGAGGTTCAGAGACTTATTCCTCGTCTAGTAGTTAAATTTATTTACTCGTTCTCCTAATAATGTAAATTTTCACGGTTATAGTACAATTGAGTACTCATTTTCAACAAGAACGAGAGGAACTGGGCACAGTTTGAAGATAGGATAC
The DNA here is from genome assembly GCA_027563575.1 of Erythroxylum pedicellare. Lineage (NCBI taxonomy): Eukaryota > Viridiplantae > Streptophyta > Magnoliopsida > Malpighiales > Erythroxylaceae > Erythroxylum > Erythroxylum pedicellare. The sequence goes on along the minus strand of JAOQMP010000003.1, from coordinate 18,516,058 downwards.
AAAGCGGCGCGAACTTTTTTGGGACTCGGTACTCGCAAGTAAAAAAAAAAAAGGCTAAGGAACATTGCCCGAGCCAATAGTTAGAGGTTTAAATTTCATCGCATACCATGGCAGATATTTGGAGTCTTCGTTTCAGATTTCCGGTGTTTTGTTTCTTATCGATTGCTAAAAATGAAATTTAGAGCTCAGTAAGTTGGCGTGGGCGTTGGTGTCTTGGGGATGTAAGCGGTTAATACTTGTTAGCAATTAATCCAGCTCATGCTGTCGGACTAAGCTCAACTCCAACTGCTTGGGCCTTCTTGTGATAGTGGTCCTAAACCTATATACAAGTATGTTGAGCTCTAATTGGTAATTCATAATATTTGTTGATTAGGTACGTTTAAGAATGAGTGAACTTAGTTATTTAGAAAAGAAAACTTTCTCTCTCTTCAGCCTTGCTGCCACATAGGCCCTAAATTACATGGTTTTTATTGTTAATATTTATTTTAACTTGAGAGCTTTGCGTAAAAGAATATATTGTTAAAGTCAAATGTGATTTAATGTTTATCTAGAATTAAGTAAGTGTTTGAACACTAACTCAATTTATCTTAAAGTCCGTTTGTTTAGTCAAAAGAAAATGGACCTAGTACTAGAATACTTGAGAGTTCTAAAACCGTAGGATACTTATCAACGTTTCCATCCAAAAATGCATTGATAGGGAAACAAAATTCACCAACTTGATTCAGTACGCGTGGAATGACTCGGTCTTCAATATCAAGGATTATAACAAAATGTACATATTCGTCTACGTCACCAGAAAGCTCGAGTATCTGTATTGCACAACTGAACTTATTGAACAAAAATGAGAAAAAATAATTACACTATAGAATTGAATTAGTCTAAGACACTGTCTGGCTTGAAAGTGCAATTGTCTCGTGGGCCGAGTAAACTATACATATATGTTAAAACTTGTAGTTAGCAAAGCATGCGCCGAATGAACACACTGAAAATGCTCAAATTGCCATGTTTGCATGTGCAATGTGCAGAACAAGAAAATGATCGGAAATTCAAGAGAGATTAAATAAGGTACGCAATTGGGGACTATGGAGAATCGTAACTAGCAAGAAACAAGCCTACAAGCCTATAGTACCCATAATTATCTTCCAGGAGTATGTCTTGCCTCCAGACAAAGATGAAACCTACTCAAGAACATCGATCATAACAAGGCAAAATAATATAAAGGATACAGCTCGTCTTCTTAAAAGTATAAAACTATATACATGGGATTGCCTGTGGTTACAGATTGTCCATTGTTTTAGGGTCGTCTGTGAATTATTAGAAGCAACCAAGGGCTGTTTTATCTGGTTGGGTAAGGTACAGGTCATCAAAAGAAGTTTCAATGAACCCATACCATTTGCATATTAGTTTGTGTAAAAGAAGAAAAACCATTTGACAACTTGCAGATTTATGGCATTGCTTGGAATCAAATAATCTACATGATTTATGTAAATGTCATTGCGTGGAATCAGCTGTATTAATCCTCTTTCTCTTTCAGCATAAATAAAACTTGAATGTGAGATGCTGGTTTTGATGAAGCTGTCTTTTGGTTCAAGAATATTTTAACCAAGTAAAGTTAGAACGTTCACTAAACAAACAATAAATCAATGACAGGAAAGGAATGATAGAAAGTGGAGAAATGGGAGATCCGAGGGGGAGTGGGAATGAGTAAGGACAAGCATGGAAAAAAAAAAGAAGAGAGTATCAGAAACGTAAGAAAGAAATAGGTCACAATCATAAACAAATGCATATAGTCCATTGATAGAACACAGGAACCCGCATTTCAAAATACACATTTAGAGGGAAGCATGATGGGTTTCTTCGTAGAAACCAAGAATAGCAGCCTGAAACGCACAGTACGCGTGCGCTTCCTTTTGCGGACGATCCTATATATCTCTGCCTCAAACATCCTCGGAATTTTCAGAATATAATAGGAACTTTTTTTTCAATGTACAGTCAGTCATTCCACTGTTTTTTGGGCTCAAAGCTGAGAGAGCAGGGAATTTTCCATGTCCAAATTTGGTTTGTATATTTGATTACAAAAATGTCATTTAAGACGGATATCATTGACGAAAAATTTAAACATTTCATCGACAAGACAATTTAGCAACGAAATTTATTGACAGATCAACGTGTCGTAAAAATGATCTTAGGTGACAATTTTCAACGAATAATAGAATGTCTATCGTTAAATATACCTACGGACAATTTATGTAACCGTCGGTGAATATACCAATGATTGTTTGTGCGGTCAACCGTCGGTAAATTTTCGACGACCAAAATTTGTCCGTCGGTAAATTTGCAGGCGGTATTAGTTATTCCATTGGTAATTTTATTACAATATTACCGACGGTTATGTTTATTCCGTTGGTGAGTATACCGATGGCTATTCTGCAGCAAATCCTATTGGTAAAGTTGGCAACATAATTGATTATTCCATCTATTACTTACTGTCAATATTACTGATGGTTTGTTATTTTCCGCTAGTAAATAGATTGATTTTACCGATGCACTTTCATTTTTTCATCGGTAAATTAACAAAAAAATTTAAAAAAGCTCATCATTAAATTTTATTTGATGTTCTTATAATTGATGCACAATTTAAATAGTTATAAATTATCTGTGCATAATATTTTGACTTGTTTATATATTGAATTTATTTAAACAGAAAGTTGATTGATGATATAAAATTAAAATTATCATAATTGATAATAAAAATATTAAATTGTAGATAATAAGTATTTTTAATTCAAATGAAATGACTACAAGTACATTATTGATTTGGTGATCGCGGATGCTTTGATTTTGCGATAAAGTATTACCCCTCCCCTTCAACTCATCCATCTCATTACAGAGCTAAGCTATGTACTCCATCGACTGTTACAACTGAGTTGTCAATGTATGTAATGTGCTTCAAAGCTCATAGACTTCATTGGTTGTCGACTACCTACTAGATATTGTTGTACTGGACATGGAAGATTGCGAATAACATGTGTTCGCAAATAAATCTAAGTCGAATATCCTTCCACGACGGTCCCTACCACCTACTGCACAAAGATAAGTTTGAGTCTCATCAACATCTTCAGATTGTTGAGACTGTCGTTGAATACTTTCTTGTATTTGGTCCTAGCAAAGGCAATGTTTATAGTAATAAGTGAAAATTATTAAGCATTAATATTAAACCACAAATTTCACATAAATTTAGTTCTCTATGTCGAGTGTTGACGAATGTCACACCGTCATACTTCTTAGTGTGAGTGTGCAAAAAAAGCTGACGAGATGTAAGCCTCATGCCCATAGGCTTTTCTTGCATAAGAATAAAGCGTAATAAGTGAACTAGAATTTATAAAAATTTTGGTAGAATTTCCTCTATTTTTATGACATTTACCACTTGTTAAAAAAAGAAAATAACTTAACAACACAACCATATATGGCACCGGACATTTATAACATTATCATTATCTATAATACACATATTTTCATCCCAAAATTTACACATCAATTTAAATTGAAATACAGCAAAGTAAAAAAAATCAGAATATAGATGTAAAGTGTAAATACTTACAAGTTTCTCTACATGCTCGCGGTGGGTAATAGATTCTCCCGTATCTATGGGAAGACTATCTCCCCCCAGTCCTCCACATCTGTTGGTAAAATTACATTTTGAAATGGACATTGCCTCAGGTGATGTTCAAAACTGTTGCCAACGACTCCATATTTGTTCAGAAATATAAGGCGATCATACACCAATCTTGTGTATCGCACCAACAAAGTCCCAATAACGTGTACATGCTCGTCTCTTCCATGCTTTATTAATGACCGCGTCAAATTCAGAATCCCAAAAAAATTCTTTCTGAAACAAAAGGAAAAACATTCGATAAATACTTATAATGTAATAATATATATCTAATTAATGTATAAAAATCAAATAAAAAAGAAAATAACCTCATAGTAAAATTTGTGGCCTGAGAGATATTCTTCCATACATAACCCTCAAGATCAATCTTCTCCTTGAATTTAGATGTCATGTTTCTTGAGCATGGTCCAGACGGATTCAACCTAATATAAAAACAAATAATTTTATACCATTTTTAAAATTTAAACCTATAACTTCATTATAAACATATAGTGTTTCATGTATTTTCACTTACAAGTTATTGACAATTGTGATATAAGTTCTTCCATCAGGTTCCTCAGCTCCAGGATGGCAACCACCTCCTTCATCCACATTGTTTACCCCTGATATCTCTGTCGCTATAGGGGTAGTGGATGATTTAGGAGTGGTAGATGGTGTAGTAGTAGGTACGAAAGGTGATGTCTCATCTGCAAGTGAGTAGCTAAAGGGGGAGAAGGTGATTCAGTTCCAGCTGCAGAAAGTCATACTTCACTTGGACAATAAGTAGCTTCGAATCGTTGTCCGAACCTTTGTCGCATTATATTCTGTTTTCTCTTTGGTGGCATATTTCAACCTGAATTTCATATCTGATTGAATTTTCTAGAAATATAACAATTTGAATTCAATATTTTGCACAATATATTGAAAGGAAAATAATTGATTTATTGAATATAATATTCAATTACAAACACAAATTAATCAATATCATCACTTAATTATAAATCAAAATCATCTTCTTTTTCTAAAGAATTAGAATCAAAGTCAATCTCCTTGTCAGATCTCTAGCCTTTGTCATCCTCTCCAGATGAAATTTCAACATATTCATTAGATGGAACATCCAAAGGGTCATTATTGTCATATGTGACAAATGCATTTATTTCATAAACATCTTCCTGAAATGCTTCACTTTCAATTCTCTATTCTCCTTTTCCATATGATTCAAAAAACCCTCTAGGATTAACTTTGCAAACGGCCAACCAATCTGACTTATCTTGTGGTAAGTTGAGAAAAGGGACACAATACACTTAGATCGTTTGCATTGCCATCACGAACCTATTGCAAAAACTACTTTGCATTTGGGTTTGGTTCTTCTTCAAGATTTTCTATATTTTTCTGAAAGATATAACTGGCTACATCATAAACCATTTACATATAAGAATTTTCATTTGCATCCACATTATTTTTTCTAATTCCAATTCTCCCTTCAAACTCATTTAAGTTCATTGACAATTGTACTTCATTACCCCTTGAGGTGCTATAAATCAATGGTTCTCCATGTCGTGTCCACTCAAAATAATTTGGGACAAGCCCTTATCTCAGAAAATGCCCATTCACTTTATCAATAGGAAGGAAACGAATGTGTTTGCACTTTTTACATGGAAATTTGATCTTTGGGCCATCCATATATGCAGGTTGAGAACATGCATAATGAATAAAAATTTCAACTCCCTCAACAAACTCAGGATTAATGAAACCATCAGCTGTTAATTGTCTATACATCCAAGATCTATCATCATTACTCATATCTGCAAAACTGTTAATTGAAACAATGATTCCATAGTTAATATCCTTCATATTCCCTAAAGTTTACAGAACATCTAAAATTTATATAACATCTCCTAAGTATTAACCAATTGAATTAATCATTGACAATTGATTTCAAAACTATGGTATGCGATATTGTTTACACATGTGAATCAAGAAAATAAGTTCTCGTTGTGACTCCTAAGCTCGTAGAATTTTTAGAATTCTAGGCTCGTGAGATTTAAAGAATTCGATCAATATGTTGACTTTGTGTACATTTAACATAAGTCAAATGTTAAAGAGTCTTATTTGTTTATAAATCAATACATGAAGTTCCCGTTCCACCAACTCTCCTATTTGATGGAATTAATGAGTGGAATTCCTAGTTTTTAATATAATAGAGTTTCTCTTAACAATCTAGAGGAGCACAAACCTATTGAAAATGTATATATATCACATAGTTATAATACAATAGCTTGTCTTAATTGATATTCACTTTATGACAGTCAAACTTAAAAGTGTTAGTATATAAAGACATGAAGCTACTTTTCATTATTAGAGTTTTCTTTCTACTAGTGAAACTATGGCCAACAACATTTAAGCCACAAGAGCTCAAGTGCCAAGTAGCAATTCCGATAATAATTTTACCAATTCCAGCATAAATCAATAAAAACATAAGAAAATACTAGCAAACTACGCAATGTAAATTTCTAGAATTATGGTAAGGTTTATAGTCATTACTCAACTACTTAAAATATGAAGAAGTAAAATAAATTACTAGAACATAAGAGACTAATGATTCAACCATCTCTAAATTCCTAGAATTATGTACTTTAATATTGTGTAATATTTAGTTGATTTGTTTTTTAGTTAAAGTCACCTAGAGTATATAAACAGGTAGATATACATCACATTATATACACACAAAAATAGTACTTCTACATTTCTTCTTTGTTCTTTATTTCGGTACCAACTTAACCAATATCCTATATTAAAGTTCCTCAAAACCTTAAAATCATTCATTTATCAATCCCATCACAAAACAAATATATGTTCATACCATAAACTTAAATTTAGATTAACAATAATTAAAATTTAAAGCCACAAACTGAAGTTCATACGACAAATATGTTTCGGTTGGTGTAGGCTATTTACATTAAAATTGTAGCAAGTTCAAATGGAAGGTTCAAACCACAAATAAATACCCAAATTAAACCAAGTACACAAATTCCTAGTAAATAATAAAACCCACTTACCTCAACCGACATGCAGAAGAAGTCACTAAAGCATATAAAGGAAGAAGATGACGGAGCTAGAGTGAGTTGACGGCTAAAGAAGATAACCAAAACAAAGAAAAGAAGACAATGATAATCAAAGCAGTACATAAAACAGATAAAACTCAATGACGTCGTTAAAAACAATCAAAGAATAAAATGTTACCTCAACCAGGGATTAAAGGAAGACAATGACAATGACACGCAATAGGTGAGTGCTGGCGAGGAGAAAATATGGTTAACTATACATGAAAACAAAAGATCATCCTTAAATGATATGTTGTACATCTTCGATTTCTCACATTTTATTTTTAAAAAATTAGATAGGAAATCTTAAAGTAAGCTATATAGGACATCCTAAAAGTTAGAATGAAGTTCCAATTGATAGAATCAAAAGCTTTGTAATAAATAATCTTCATATTGTAACTTTAGTTAAATGTTTTCTTATAGTAGTTTATGGGCTTAAATCTTCTCACCATGATTTAAAAACTTAAAAATTTAACAAATTAACTCATAATAATGCTATATATTCTCATATTAGCATAAATGAGTGATGTAACACCTAATATTAAGTATATGTAAAATGGTAATTTAGCAACAATAAAAATGTTAAAATTTATGGATTTGGCATAAAAGGCTTAGACATACAAGCATGGACCTTATCTCTAATCTCAACGCTAAATAAAATTTCAATAAAATTTTAAGGGTAAAATTTAATAAGGACAAGATTTATGGAGCTTTCTAAATAGGAAAACAAACCAAAAGCTCTTTTAAGAGTAAAAAGTTGATAACTTCCACTATACTTTCACAACTACTTCATATGTATTTATTTAGACCAGCTAGAGTTGCTAGTCCAAGTGGAAAATTTTATGCTTTTATCATAGTTGATGACTTTAGTAGATTTACTGGTGTTTTATTCTTAGCTAAAAAAGATTAATGCTTTGGGGAATTTCTTAAATTTGTAAAGAGGGTTCAAGATGAAAAAAAAAAACTCTCTATTACATCTAATAGGAGTGACCATAGTAGGAAGTTCGAGAATGAAAGATTTGAAACCTTTTTATAAAGATAATGGTATCTTTTATAACGTTTCTAATAGAAGATTCCCTCAATAAAATGGGCTTGTTGAGAGGACTTTGTAAGAAATAGTTAAGACTATGATAAATGAGTATGATCTCCTTACATATTTTTAGGTAAAAATTATGGCTACAACATGTTACAGTTTAAATAGAGTCTACATAAGACCAACTTTGGATAAAACCCTTTATGAGATTTGGAATGGGAAGAAGCCAAAAATTAATAACTTTAAAGTTATTAGATGTAAATGTTACATTTTGAATACTAAAGATAACTTAAAATGTAAATGCTACATTTTGAGATAACTGCAGTATAAACATTCCACGTAAAGAACTAATCAACAATTTAATTCAAATAAGAAATATGCATAACCAAGCATGATAAATAGAACAACTTCATGAGCAATAGTTTGAACTTTGAAGTGTTATGATTGATATCTCCATCACTTTTCTACAAAGTGGTGGTCGCATCAAGCAAAATATGTCACTTTCCACTATCTAAAGCCACTAAATTACCCACTCCATTAAAAGGTGCCCTTATTATTCACCAAGCTTTCATACAAGATATAAGTCACTTCATATCCATATAGCTTTTATAGCCTTGGTTAACTAGTGAAAAGAAAAGTATAGCAAAATCCATTATACATATATAAACCCAAAAAAGATCAAAGAACTTGGCACTTGACTGTGTGAAGATTACAACTTCATCGGCTTGTTCAAATTTATGAATCACAATATTAGGAATAAAAAACAACCTAAATCTTTATGTTTAGATCAAACTTCTCAATTCCAATCTATTAAAACATCAATATTCTTGACAACTGCAGTACAACTCCAAAATGACAATCAATAGAACATTATCCCCATAATTATTCGTTGGCATAAAAAGACAAAAAGATGATGACGTTTATACAATACCTGAAGTAGATGCGACGATGATAGTAAGGACAATCAGCGATGAGGTGTGGTGACACGACAAGCGGTAGCCTTCAGTAGTGACAGAGACAACGATGTTGGCTCACCGAGGATAGTGGCATACTAAGGATGCACGGTGGCATGATGATGACACACGATGGCACGACGATGACACATGGTGGCATGACGAGGAGGCGCAGTCGAACGGCGATGACAAAAGAGAGAAATGGGGTTGCGATGGTTAAGGGGAAATGGGGGGAGGAAGCTGCAGGCGATTTAGCTTAAACCAAATGACGTTATTTTCGTTCTTTTTCAAATGCCAAACCAAAAGCAAATGACGACGTTTAGGACTAAAATTTACCGATAGACTACCGTCGATAAAGCTTTCTTTACCGACAAATATCTCTTACCATCGCTATATTCCGTCAAAAATTTGATCAAGTTGATTTCCCTCCATATTTACCAACGGATATTTTTTCCGTTGCAAATTGAAATTTTTGCTAACCATTTTAACGATGGAATATGATTTTTTATCAGTAATTTTCAACGGTTCCATTTCCGTAGATAATTGTCCATTGCTAATAACTAATTTTCTTGTAGTGAATATTTCGTCACAAATATGATAGTCATTGTGACCAAAAATTTGTAAGTCGCTATTACTTTCATTATTTGTGATAAATTATTACATAGTCATTAATGGTATAGTAATTATGACACTATCGAGACTTTTACAATTGCGTCGTCAATAATAATATATTATTTTTGTCAATAATAGCTTTGTCACTCTTAAGTTGTTACTAATATTATTAAATATTTAGCATCTACACCATTTTAGAATGAAATGTAATTGTGACAAAATAAATTGTTGTCATTATTATTATTCGTTATTGTGATGAGAAAATTGTTTGTCACTTAATTGATATATTTTTATGATGACGATTGTCGTCAATATAAGTAAAAATAGTTAATGGCAATAATATATCGTCACAGTAGCATATGAACTACTATGATCATTATTATTCAAAATGATAGTGACAAGAAATCTTTTCATCACAAAAATTTTAAAATAATTGTAACCAAAAATCTTATCGTCACATAAATTTCAAACCTTTTGTGACTAAAATTATAGCTAATATAAGCTCAACTAATTAATTTTGATTAAATATCGTTACAATAATAAATTTAACCTTATGGTCAATATTATTTAAAATATTATTGTCAATTTTGGGAAATTGATTCATATGTAATTTGTTCTTGTTAAACTGTATCGTTTTTGGGAAGTTGAAAACCAACGACTGCATTTTCAACTAATGCTACATAGGTAGAAAAAAAATAAGAGACACAACTGTGTTTTCAACTGGTGATCATATGCTACATGGGCTAAAAAAAGAGACAAAAAATGTAGAAAACTTTAGAGTTGAAAGATAAAACAAAACCCTAGTTTACAAGCAATGCCTATTGTTTTACTACTCTCTTACAAACAACATTCTTCCACTTAAAAAGGAGAAGTACTCTACAACTTAAAAGCAGAAGTACTCACTACGACAAAAAGTGCTTTAGGCAACTCTAAATTTGTAACATTTTAAAATGTGTTATTTAAAACTAATATAATGCAACAATTTTTAAAGTGTTGCCTTTAGTAATATTGATAGGCAACACCAATAATAATTTGATGCCATATATTTAAAAAGACAATAAAAGCAAAATATCGTTGCTATGAAATTATATAAGCAGCAATTAAATTTGTTACAACTTTAAACAATAATTAATGGTTATAATAAGTAGCGTCTGACTCAGACCCAGTTAGGCCGAAGCCCTACCTGAAATTTTGCGTTTGAGCTCATGCCTAGGCTTCTGGTCCGAGCTCGAGTACAATCAAGTATAACCAAACTCTATTAAATATATTATTTAAAATTTTTAAATAAAAACACTTCATTTTTTAAAATTTTAAACTTTGAATCAAGTTTTTTAAAATTTTAAACTTTGAATTAAGTTGGATCAGACCGTCTAAACTTGACAAGAAACTTAAAAATATTAAAAAGCTAAAGATGGTCTAAAATCTGATCAACTCAAGATAAGTCTAGCCAAATTAGATCGGAATGGCAAACTTTGTAATGATTAACAATAATTAAAGTATTATTATTTAAAATTATACATCATATTATATATATATAACAAATAAATAGTTTTTATGCATATATTATACCTTTTATAATATTAATATATATAGTTTTATACATATCTTAATATTTTAGAGAAAAAAAAAGTGATATATAATAAGGCTTATGAGGGGATTATAAGACTATTTAAAGAACAAAGATATAGTTAAATCTAGTTTTTTGAGGGCCATCATAAGTTCACCAGTATCGTTGATTGTTAGCCCTCTAGCCTCGTTGGCGGTTTGCTCATCTTCGTCTCTAGTAACCTCTAGCTCTTCGGTGAACAACATACCCTCAAGTTTAGTCGGGCATCTCTCGCTTCTCTTTATAATTTGATTTCATAATCTGTGCTTATATGAGTGCGGTGCTTGCGATTTTAATGTATGTTTTGACTTGTTTTTTCATCCATCTGATTCTTAAAGGTTTTGATTATGCTTTTTGATGAAATCAGGAGCTTTATTATTAACTTGTCAATTTTAAAAATCACAATTAGGAATTTGGGGATTTCATTTAGAACTTATAGATCTTCACTTTGTTGTTGTATTTCTGATTATAATGTTTATGCACTAAGATATAATTATGTGATCTTATAATGTTTGTGCTCCCGAATGTTGTAATGTTTTCAGTGAACGCCGAGTAGCACTGCTCATATAAAATTGTCATATAATACACCTGGGATATTTTGTACTGAACCTCTATTCTAAGAAGTTTGGGCATGAATCCTACAGTGATACTCATGTCCTTTCAGTTCAAAACATTGCATATGAATCATCTTGGATTATTAGAGTCTTACTAAAATGAATAATTATTAAGTGAAAGCAATTAATAGATGAATAGGGTAGGATTGACATATAGTACTTTACGATAAATTAGAATTTCACTGTATTCCATTTATGTAATCTTTTTAAAATCAGGATCATGATTTAAACACCAACCCTTTATAGTTTATTTATGATTCATAGCACCAACTCCCTAATGGACATAAGTTGCCAGGAACTCTAACCTCCTTGAAATTTTGTGTTGAACATATCTTTTAAGATTTCTATTTAAATTCTAGAGTTTTAGATCATTTATCTAATGCGCATGATTATAATGACTATATCATTAATTCTCCTAAAAAAGAGAAAGCAACAGGCCTGTTAGGCCAATTGGGATCCAAATCTTGATATGCACATTTAACATGCATGTGACCCCAACTGCAACCATGTATGTCCCTAAATTATCATAGCAATTAATAGTAGTTATATGCAGTTGCCACCATGAAAGAAGGAAAAACTTATCCTTTCATTTCTTTTTTCAATTTGTAAACCAACTACTGATTAAATTTAGATGTCAATTGTATGGTCCTATCACCAATATATACCACTATTAGATACATAATGAATATTCACGATAAATAATTAGAAGTTATACATTTGCTCCGTAGTCATCCTTATCTTCTGATAATAAACTTAATTTATCAAATCTTTTACAACATTATAAGAAAGATGCTTGCAATTATTTAAATAAAGACTTCAAGTCGCTCATTGTAGAATATGCCAAAAATAGGGACTTCAAGTCGTTCATAGTTTTGTATGCTAACCGCAAGGAACGAGATTCTCTTCCAATTGGCTTAATCGATAGACTACTGCTCACTTTAAACTCTCATTGCTTGTTCAGCACAAGGATATTAAGGTTTATTTCTTATCTCTTCCTTTTCGAAAGTAACATAAACTCCATGTTTTCCAAATGTAAATTGATTCTCAAGTACAATGCCTTAGAAACTGTTAACCGTGCATCACGCTTCACTATTATTGCCATTCTCATTCTAATGTGTATTACTGGTTGTTTAAATGGACATTCTTAGCCTGGTAAATGTCAACTTAATGAAGATAAAAGCATAATTTCATCATTTATGATTAACTTTGATGTTTTACATTTTTTAATGTAAATCTTTATTTTTGGTGAAGTTGATTTTATCAAACTAAAATCTTTAATATAAATGTTCTTACATTTTTTGTACTTAGTATTTCATTTCATCTACATTTTTATACTAATGTTATTGATTACGTCATTTGCAGAATCATGGAAATCCCAACAGCCACTAACTAGAGCTAGTTTTAGATAACTTTACAACAGGCTAGATCTTCTTATGGCAAGGTATACCATCACCTTCATAACTGCTTGCAACTTATGGTATCAGTTGGTGTAAACCTTCAATAGAAACAAATTTCCAAAAGTCATTCAATCAATTAAATTTGTATTTTATATCTGAATATACAGAATAAAATTCAAAAAGATTACAGAATAAAATTCAAAAAGAGGGTGAAGTAAATCATGAGGTAGCACCATTACCATTGGTTGAGCATTTCGCTCATGTTTTAGGAAGAAGGTCAAACTACTCACGTGGTGTAGGTGTGACTTGAAACAATTTCAAGGAATTTTTGCACATTTAACAAATACCAGAGTGACTCCTAGCATCTTACTTAATCTATCTTCACCAAGTATATTTTAATTAATTTTTTTGTTTGTTTTGCAAGATAATAATCCATAATTACCAAGGTCAATCTTTAAGGCTTTGAGTTTTATTATTTACTTTGAGTTTTAAGTTTGGCGGACAAAGAAATCTTAACTTTAGTGTTTAATTTTGTTCCTTGTGTGGCATTACCATGAGTTTCAAAATAAGTATTATCTTCAAAATTTTATGTGTGGCAATAGTCAACATAGTAGTGACAAAATTGTTGTACGGTATAAATTTAAATTTGTGGGAAAATTTTATTGACGTCATTAATAAAAGTATTGGTGACTATATTTTTCTCACTAATAATAATAATACATATGAACATAATTTGTCAATAGTAAATAATAATATTAATGACAAAATATCATTCACAGTTAAGACTTAGGTGACAATATTTCTCTATACAATTTTATATAATTTTAGTGTGAAAAATATTGTCACAATATAATAGTGTTTGTGACTTTTCAATGTACCACTATCAATGATTGTGATGTTTTTGATGTATCATTATCTTTTTTTCGACACAATCATCACAACTGAGTAATGTTATTATGACCATATAGTTTTGTCACTTATGCAAACAATTTCAGTGGCAAAAACACAGGTCACAAAAGCCATAAGTAATTTTGACAATTTTTTAAATATAGTCACTATTTCATTAGTGATGGAGGTATTTATAACGACAAGTGATGACTTTAAAAAATTGTCACAAAAATTAATAGTGACCAAAATTCATGCTTTTAGTGACAACTTTAGCTTCCACTAAATGTCTATTTTCTTGTAGTGCCACTTAACAAGATGAATAGGGAAGACAATGGCCTGAGTCCGGCCTGGTTGGAGCCTGACACGGTCTAACTCAACTTGATTTTTTATTTTTCTAAACTAAAAATAAAAACAATGCCATTTTTCTTATAGGTGTCGGGCCATAGGCCAAGCCAATTAGGACTTAGGTAGCTTGAGCTTGAGCCCAATCCAAGGCCCAATTTTTAAAAAAATAAGCTCGAAGCTCAATCAACCTAATCTTGGCCCATTGACTATGATTCGGGGCGCATCCAATCCCAAATGCCAACCTAAAGATGAAAACCCATAAACATGCAATCTCGTGACCGACAAGTGGCAGAGTCGCATACATGTAGTCTCTAATGAAAATTAAGGACTTAGAATTTTGTTCAGCTATCTTTCTTTTCTATTATATTTTTTGGTTATTTAGGCTATTAATGAGTTTGTTAGAAATTTCTTAATTTTTGCCTGTGTTTATAGAACGGTTATTGAACTTGATGTTTTATAAAGCAGTTTGTTGATTATTCTTTAACAAGAAGCTTATTTTTTACTCTTCAAAATCAACATGACATCAGAGTTGAAAGGAATTTTCTCTGTCCGTGTTGCTATTTCTTCTTTTGTATTTAAAATTTTTTAATCTTTTCTTACTTTTCCTTTATTCATTAATTGCGAATCAATAACCTATACCAAAAAAGCTCCATTAAATCCTTAGTATGTGAGATCCCACATCAGTTGGAGAGGAGAACGAAGTACGCCTTATAAGGGTATGGATACCTCTTCCCTATAGACGCGTTTTCTTAAGCGTGGGTAAAGCAAAACCGTGAGGGCCTTAGCCCGAGGGATAACCCAAAGTAGACAATATCTGTGCGCTAATGATCTGGACTGTTAAAAACAGTATCAAAGTCGGTTTCTAACCCGTTGTACCAGCAAGGATGCTAGGCCCTAAAGGGGGTGGATTGTGAGATCCCACGTCGGTTAGAGAGGAGAACAAAGTATGCCTTATAAGGGTATGGATACCTCTTCCCCATACACGCGTTTTCTCAGAGGTGGAAAGAGCAAAACCTTGAGGGCCTTGGCCCAAAGGGCTACCCAAAGCGAACAATATCTGTGAGCAAGTAGTCTGGGCTGTTATATAGTATCTCCATGTAAATGAAAATCCATCACTGTTCTTATTTTACCAGCTATGAATGGATCAAACTATCATTCTTAGTTTTGGTCTATAAAGATGGCCTTATTATCTAAGAACAAACTTCATTTTATCGATGGTATTATTATTATAGTAACTAGTTAAAAATGATTCAATGTTTAAAGCATGGTAAAGATGTAATACAATGGTGCTCTCATAGTTAATGCATTCATTGTCTCGTTTTATTGCTCAACCTATTAGCTTAATGGATAATGGAATAAATGTATGGATGGATCTTATACATCGATTTATACAAAGAGATTCTTTCAAGATCTTAAATCTGCAACAAAAGATTGATAACTTGAATCGAGGTGAAAGCTCTATCATATATTACTTTTACATGACTAAAAATTTTATGGATGAACTTATAAATTTGAGGCATATTCCTAATTGCTTGTATGTACTTACTTATGCTTGTGGAGCCTTAAAAACTATTAGAAACTATATATAGTTAGATTATACTAGATAATTTCTTAAAGGTCTCAATGAAAACATTGCGCCTGTCCCCTACCAAATTGTGTTCATGGATCTTTTACCACCGATCAATAAGTTCTTTTGCTTAGTTTTACAGCATAAATGTCAACTTACTAATCCAAGATTGAATCAACCAACTATAGAACGAATGGATTTTCACTAATAGAGCCTTTAATCCTTATAATAATAAAGGTTTCAATAGTAGCAATGTTAGTTATAACGAATCTCGTAGTTATCATTTTGGGGAAAAAATGACCATTTTTGTAGATTTTAGGTTATAGACAAAAGAAGTTCCATAAAAATCATGAATATCCTCCATGTTTTACTTTTGGATTCAAGCCAAGGTAATTGCTCAACTATATAAAGGCAAATCAAGTTTAAAATCTCCTGTAAGACAAAAGAGAATTCAACTAGTCAGATTGAAGAACTAAACTCTTTTAATAGTTCTTTTGAACAAGATATCAATCAATCATTAGATTCAATCACTCCTAATGTTGCTTTTACTAAAGAGCATTATCAAAGGCTTTTAACTCTCATTCAGCCCTAATCATCAATAGTAACTGCAATATTTGGTGTTTTAACTCTTATGAGCCTGGTAAAGATTTTACTAGCTGATGGTCTTCTGTCATAGTTAACCCTATGAGTTCTACTTGGATTATACATTTAGGAACCCTGGATCATATTTATTGGTCATTAGCTTCATTCTTTTCTTATCATCTAGTGCATAATTATTTTATTAAGTTACTAAACAATTTAACTCTTCCAATTACACTTATTGGCAATGTTACTTTTAGTTATACTTTCTTACTCATTAATGTCTTGTTTGTTCCATAATTTACTTTCAATTTAATATTTGTTACAAAACTTGCTTCCGTTCTTAATTTTTCCATACTTATGTTATATGATCATTGCTTTGTTCAAGATCTCCATACTTGGATTGTATTAGCTACTTCATTTATCGATTATACCAGTTACTTTGAACAAATGACTGCCTCTCCAACTATTCTTAAACCTTTGGCATTATCGACTTGGACCTCCTTGTCCATCCAAAATTCATCAACTTAATAAATCAAATCAAGTTTTTTTATATCCAATAACTTAGTATGTGACATTTGTCCTTTATCTAAGCAGCATAAGTTACCTTTCCCTTTAAGCAAAATTGTTGTTGGATTTTGTTTTAAAAAAATCAATGTTGACATCTAAGGACCTATTATTAGCTTTATGCATGGTCATAATATCTCTTCATCATTATTGATGATTATAGTAGGTTAACTTTGGATTTTTTTCATATAATTAAATTATAAAGCTAGAGTTCTTTTACAAAACTTTTGTTCCTCTATTTCTAATCAGTTTAATAAAAAAAAGTCAAATTATTCATTTGACAATGGTGTATAATTTGTTATCCCTTCCTTTTATCCCTCTAATGGTATAATTCAACAATCTTGTTTTGTTAAAAACTCTACAACGCAAATAATGTTATGGAGTGTTATGACCAACGCATCCTTAATGTTACTTAGTCCTTTAAATTTTAAAGATATCTTCATTTGTCTTATTGGTCTGAGTATGTTGCTCATATTGTACATAATAGATTACCTTCTCCAATCATTTACAGTCACACCTTATTTAAGCTACTCTTCCATTACAAGCCTGATTGTAGCTAACTCCATGTATTTGATTCTTTATGTCTGCCTCTACTTTATCTCAATTAAGATCAAATTTTGATCTTAAAGTTGATAAGTGTATCTTCCTTAGTTTTAAAATAAAAACAAAAGGTTTTAAATTTATGGCTTTAAATATGAGGTGAATTTTTATTTCTCAAAATTTTGCATTTCACTAACACATTTTTATATGCATCTTTAAATCAACAGCAATAACAACTTGTACTTACAATTCCTTTAAATGATGTACTAGAATACTCGTAACTATTATGTACAATTCCTCCACAAAATCACATACCATCTTCTCTAATCCAAACACCATCACCTTTACCTTGATATTTACCCATGTCCAATTCATCTTAACCTTTAAAGCGCTTTCAAGTAATATGCTAGCTACCCTCTTCTTACAAGACTACCATTATCAACTAATAAATCCATACAGTGTATGGTCAATTCATTCATCCTATTCTTAACTACAATTATCAGGTACTCCCCATCCTCTTTCTTCTGTTCTATCTTATTCCAAACTTTCTCATAATCACAACATTTTTCCATATCACTCTCTACCATAACAGAACCTAAAAATTATAAACGGGTAGTTAAATCATTAGAGTGGGTAGTTACCATGGAAGCTGAAATTCAAGCTCTTAAAACTAATAACACTTAGGAGTTAATTACTTTACCACCTAATAAACAACCCACAAGCTACGAATGGGTTTATAAGATCAAGCATATATAGCTCCATTAAGAGACTTAAAGCATGTCTTGTAGCCAAGAGATACATACAACAACATGGTGAGGACTATCTTGATACGTTTAGTCTTATGGTTAAAATGACAAAATTATGTATGCTATATACACCTGTCGCTATTTGTAACTGACATCTTGAATAACTTGACACAGATAAGGCCTTTTGCATGAAAATTTGATTAGGAAGTGTACATGAAAATTACTCTTGGTTTTTTAGCTCAATCTCTCAAGTTTGTAAATTTAAAAAATCTCTTTATAGCCTTAAAAAAGCTAGTCAAAAGTGGTATTCAAATTTATCAACTACAATTTTTTACAAAGGGTTTCAATAAGACAATGTTAATTCCTCTTTGTTCCTTCAATTTAATGGCTTTAATTTTATTACCCTGCTTATTTATGTTGACACTATAATCTTAGCCAGTGATAAGTTTGAGCTTATAAAACACATTAAGGTTATTGAACCAAGGTAGGTTCCAATTGATGTTTTAATGATAACAAAAGATAATTACTACTAATGAGTTTATTATTTTGACAAAAAGCAATATAAGAACAAAATGAAGTCATAAACTCAAGAAGATATCTTATAAAGTTGATAAAGAGAACTTGAAGTTTACAACCATTGAAAAGAAGATCAAACTAAAGGCAAAACAAGTTCAAGGCCTATCAAGGTCATTCTTTAGTTTGTAATATTTATGGTAATCTCAATTTGTTAATTTGATGCCTTAAAAGGCTCAACATACATAAAAATTTTATTTCACTTTATTGCATAAGTCTTTATATTCATCAAGTGTAACACCCCATTACCCTATGGTACGCACCGGGACGCCCGTAGGTCATTCCGATACATATCCTAAGATAAGGGAGTGCTACGTGCGATCACTACTGA
>JAOQMP010000003.1:18473686-18487743 GCA_027563575.1 Erythroxylum pedicellare | reverse complement strand
TACGAGTGCTCCATGTATTATAATTGTTATTGTTTAATTTTTTTATACCACTAATAGTGGTGCTCATGTCTGCCATAATTACTTGATCCCTGATCGAATAATTTCACAATCCTAGATTGTGACTAAATTTTGGCAGAATCTCGGCTAAGACACGATCCCTGATCGTAAAAAAATTGGACAATGGAACGACGACTCTAGACAACACAACCTAGCTCTGATACCATTTGTTAAAAAAAATGACGATAATTTTATTAATAAAAGGACTCAAATATAAAACTCAAAACACCAAAAGATTTGTAAAAACAAGAAGAATAGAAGGACTTTGGACACACACTATACTTTTCTCTCCTTTATTTCTATATCACAAAATGTTGCTTGGATTGCCTATAAATAGGCAATCCATCACCGACCTTGCAACTTGGACAAGTTGCAAGGAAACTCTGGATTGCCCAAGTTGCCAACTTTGGCGATTTTTCCAGAATTTTCTTTTTTTTTTATTTTTACAATTCTAGATCTAATTTTAGAGTTTTCTTCTTAGATTTAGAATTCTTCAAGTTTCTAAGAAATTCGTTGGTAATTTCTAACATTTGTAGCACTCAAGTTCATTCATAATCGTTCGTTCTGCCCGTGAACTGGTGGGTGAGTATATACTTCCAACAAACAGTAAGTAATAAATAGACTTCTTGGCCTGCTCAAGAGAGAGAGATCGCAGATCCTATCAGGTATAGGGCAGTTGGAGGGCGGCGAGAATCAGAGCTAATTTCATTTGAATTGGAATTCAAATACGAATGGTTCTGGCAGGATACTACGCCCCCATCCATTCCTGTTTATTATCCAAGAGCTTCATGGATTTTAACAGCAAGTTGCTTCATAAACACCCTTTGGTGCCTTATGGTCCGGGAGTTCTATAAAAAAAAAAAAAAAGTCTTTGATTATGTTGTGAAAACTTTATAATTATGTTATAGAGTCCGCGGAGCATGCGAGGCATACCGCATTATCCATCCGAATATCCCTTTCCTAGCTGCTGTCGAGTACTTCCTTTGGTTCAACTTGCCACTATCAACAAGCTATGCCAAGGCTGTATTATAGGTAATAACATCTAGAGCAATATTCACCCGTTCCAGCACACTAAGCATTATCCATCTGCCCCGCCAGAAGAAATCGTCAAGAAAGAACACTATATTTTAAAGATCTGTTAGTTAAAATAATTTTCCAGCTGAACCAGAGTGACATACATGGAGGGTTGTTTTCCTCCAACTCCATAGCAACCAGCCTCGGGGCGTAATTGTAGCACGATGAGTAAACAATGAAGATGACAACGCCACAGTCGAATTGTTACCCCGTTAACATTTTGTTCCAAGAAATTGCCCTTGGTATCTCGCACTGAGCTGGTTTCGGGCTAGGTCCAGAGTTTTTAAGGCTGAATGGAAAGGACCATTAAGCTGATAGTTAACTTATTTCCTTGAAACTCTAAGGCCTATAAGTTCCTAAAATCCCCTGTACTGCAGATGTACATGTTCGATTAATTTAATAATTATAAATGTGTGCCCATATTATTTGGGTTCGTTCTAACATGAGATGGTCCAAAAATTATGGTTATTAGATTTGTAAAGAAAATTAGAGTCGGTACCTTCCCCTTCAGTCATGTAATATTAACAGTTATTAAAGAAACATACATTCTTATACCATTGCAGAAGAATGAAGAAAAGTACAAAGAGAGAGTGGATAAAGCTTTTGCTTAATAATGAATCAAATATACACATAAAGAGTACCCATGAGGAGTATTACAGTAAGTCTACTTTACATAACTAGCAAAGGTAGTTAAGGTGTAGCATTTAAAAAACAAAAGAACACAAAGTCTTCATCTTATCTAACGAATGAAAATCTTCTGTAGATGAAGAAGTGCAGTAAAAGAAAATTAAGGTCGTTAGAGTTTTATTCTATTTAATAAAACTCTTCCCTCCCTCTTCAGTCAAGAAATATTAACAGTTATCAAAGAAACATACGTTTTTATACTATTGGGAAAAAAATGAAAAAAAAAAGTAAAAGGAAAGAGTGGATAAAGCTTTTGTGTAAAGATGGTTGTTTGCGATAAAAAAGGATTACATATATTAAGTATGAATTAAGAATAATATTTCTTTCTTTTATTTATAGCATGAATTTTATGGTTGAAAATGTTGAATCAATTGTGTCATAGATAATTTTGGGTGAATTCTAGACTTAAATTATTATCATGAATATTAAAGATTAAATTTATACGTGCATCATGAGAGCAAATTATAACAATTACGTTTTGTTCGTATAATAATAAATGAATATGCATAATAAAGCTTGTTAGTTTTGAACTTTACATAATGATTTTTCAACAGCATAATTAAATTCCTAAAATTATTTTATACTTAATTAAATGTTTACTATATAAAAAACTTGTTAGTCACCAAATTGACCTTGCTTGAAAAGATATTTAGATATTTAATTATGCATTCTTTCAATTGTTCATATTATATAATGCTAATAAATGATATAAAAGATGAATCGAACAAATAAGATTATTAATTATAATGCTAGGAAATCGCCCCAAGATAGATCATTGCTTATAGTTAATGACATTAAAGAGACTTATCGACCTACTTGGTGAATATGTTTATATATCCAAAAATAACATACATACTAATTTGAGTATAATTGACTATATATTAAAGTGTATATATTTTTTTTGTTGGCATCATTATGGATTAAGGATATGTACTTAACTATCACCCAAATGTGAGCTAATAAAAAAATATATATAAAAGCTTATTATTGTTTGAATCCATTAATTATACTTAAAGCACTAATATGTGAGTTTGTTTTTATGTTTGCAATTTCTAATAATTTGTTAGCTATAAGCAATGATCTGATCAAGTTCAATGTGCTAAACTATGCCAATTAGTCTAAGAAAATCTAATTTCATTTGGGTATTATGGATAAGGACTTGACATTAGTTACTGAGAAGTCTGCAACCATTACTAAGACTAGTATATATGTCGAAAGGACATATTTTGAGGCTTGGGAAAATTCTAAAAGGTTAAGTATAGACTTGATGCGATTGATAATGGCTGAAAATGTTAAGCCATCAATACCTTATACAGGTAACGCAAAGGAATTCATGATGAAAATCAAAGAGTACTCACAATCAAACATAGCTGACAAGTCTATTATAGGAAGCTTAATGCAAGAACCATTAGTGGTTACTTCATCTGTTATTCATAAAAGTCTAAAGGGTACATATTTTATTGTCCTAACCATGGTACAAGAATAATTGAGTATGGTAATACTAGGTTCATTGAAAATGGACAAATAAGTAGGAGTGGGGAACCGCAAAAGTGGATATTTAAGAGGTTCAGGTGGAAAATCCTTCACCCAGTGTCTCTTCTTAAGTTGTTGCTCCTCTTATTGTATAACAGTCAAATGATCAAGTGATACCATAAGAAATAGTACTGCGAAGTTCTAGAAGGGAGAAAAGACCTACTATATTAGATGATTATATGGTGTATTCACTTGAGCACGGGTGTGACTGGAGCATTGATAAGGATCCAGTCTTATTTAAAGAAGCCATAAAATGTAATGATAAGTGTAAATTGCATCGTGTTTTAGGGCATAGTTTGATATGTGTTTATCCATTAATCCAATCATTTAGTATGTGTTTAGGTTAAAATTGTGTGAGTTTGTTAATTATTTTTTTAAAGTATTTTATGGGTTAGTACAAGGTTTTGAGCTTACATATTATATTTTTTAGGTATCTTGATGTATTTGCTAGTGTTTTAGGGTCAATATAAAGAACGAAGGAGTTTCTAAAGACATTTGGATCCTGATAGAAGGATTAGATGCAGGTGCGCAACCACTCCCAAACTTTATGTTTCGAGAGATTTTTTGGACCTTTCGAACCCCCAAAAAGTTCAACCCTAAACACAAAAGAACATAAATAGAACAAGAAGAACAGAAAGAAGGAGCTTTTACATTAGCCACCATCACGAAACCCTAAAGAGAGTTCATCGACAGGTTGAGAAAGAGACGAAGGAAGAGAGACATGGAGAAGAAGCTTACATGAAGTACTTTCTGGAACAGAAGGTTTCCCGTCGTTGCTACCTCCATCATCCATTCGAATCTGTTTTCTAGTGTATTTCCATTTTCATCTATGTATAGAATTGGAGTAACTGTTGAGATAAGATTTATGAATGTTAAAAGTTGTCTAAACTCACCTTCGAATTATTTTTATCTACAATTTAATAAAAATCTAATTGTTTATGTGACTTAGATTCATTGTGATTGATTTTTGCATTTTCATAAATCATTAATAGACTAAGAGGGTGAACTGATGGAAAATAATTAAATGGGGCTAATGAGAGTTAGGTAATTTAATAAGAACAAGAAATCAACCAAATTGGTAATTGTGTGACGAGAGATCTCACATAAGTTCTAGTAATCTAGTGGAAAACTTCAAACCTAATTAAGGTTTGGATAACTTATGAATTGAGAAATTATAATTTTCATAATCTGATTAGGGTTTATAATTTAGGGCTTTTAGTTATAACTCGAGAGAGAGTAACCAACCCTAGGATAGTCCAGGACCAATAATCTGACATTTCATAATTAATTAGGTTAGTGCTGAAGATAGGTAAAATGTCCCCTTTCTCTCAATTGGTAGCTCCTTAGGTTGATTCTTGGAGTGTGCATTGCAATTTGCTGATTTATTAATATTTCGTGATTTATTCTTGAGTTGAATTGGTTGATTGTGTTATTATTTTAGCTTAGTTACAGTTGAATTTTTGCAATTGTTTTGGCCTTAGAGTTTAGGATTAGATGAACCCTCCTCGTGGGATCGACACCTTAGATACTACGTGAACGACTCATACACTTGGGGAATATCGAGGTTTAAATATTAAAACTACAAATATCGAAAAACTGTGATTAAGTTTTTGGTGCCATTGCTGAGGAGGTGATTAGTTTAATTCTTTATTCTAAAGCTTTTTCACTATCTTTTGTTTTTCTTAAATAAAGAAGGAGTTTGGGGAGTAAAGTAAGACACAATAGTAAATCTTTGAGTGAGAATGAGACATCTATAGAGCTAAATGCCAAGAAGAAATGGAAAGAACAATGATGGAAGATAAGTATTATAGGTAGCAAGGAACTTTTGCGAACTACAATAAGACATAATATGGTTGGGGAAGTAACGATCCTTATTAGAACATGTACACTCTGGGGTGGCAAAACCACCCAGATTTCTATTGGTCCAACAATGCAAATACTCACATGGGACATCAAGACCTATTTTAATTTCAACAAGATGAGCCCAATTCATGGGATTTCAAATTGGAAAACATCATGGATAAGAAAAAAGACATGAAAGAGAACCAGAAGAGATTGGAAGAGTAATTTGATCAAGAAATGAAAAATCATGTCACTTTTATTCACAACCTGGAGATTCAAGTAAGACAGTTTTCACATGAATTTTATAAGAAAAGTGTGGAACTCTCTGAGCAATACGGAATTATATCAATGAGAGCAATATGAGGCTATTACACTTAGAAATGGGGAAGAGCAAGAACTAGTGGAAGACCATGCTGAACCCTACCTTATAGGAGACCAAGAAATTAAGAAAGAAGATGAAGAAAAGGATCAAAACCCCTTATATTATCCTCCAAATCTTTAATATACCATGTGTGAACATCAAAAAATCTTTGGTATATGTCCATAAAAAGAACCTTACCATTCGGATTAAAGATGACCAAGTGACATTCAACATGAATGATGTGTTAAAGAATCCGAAGGAGAGTAGCTAATTTAGGATAATTGATGTGCTCGAATCTTCTAAATAATAAAACGATGAAGAACAGATGACAACAAACATCGAATTTGAAGAAGCTATGAAAGTCTCTGTTTGTGAAGCAGAAGAAGTAGAGGAGACAAAGGTGACTAAGGAAGAAAGAGAGCAACTCACCTTCTTACAGGACAAACTGTTGGATTCGATAGAAGATTTAGGAAGTTTCATTATTCCCTATTTTATTGAAAGTTTGTTAATGAAAAGGACGTTACTAAAATTAATTGGTTTTCTCAACTTTATCAATATGGTCCTTCTAATCACTTTGTAATTTGTAGCTTACTTATAGGCTACAAAATTGATGTTGAACAAAAAGGGTGGAAGCAAGCCTCTTATAATTGATCCCGGCTGAGTTTCTAATAATATATGGTCAAGCTATTGACCATAAATTAGCACGTTATCTAGTTATGTTTAAATTGTTTTGTAGTTAGATTTGTTTTAAACTTCAAAAATAAAAATTTAATGATTTGAAATGATCTGGGATTACTAACTCTGTTATTTTCTCTCATTCAATTATAAGATAGGAAAGCTAGCTCGACATCAAGCGCAGTTGGTCTTCATCTCTAACACCATACTACCTCAGTCACCTTTACTGTTTCAAGTTCTAACCCTTTTCTTTTCATTTTTGTTAGTATTTTCTTTTTATTTTTTTTCATATATTGTGTTTTATTTCCCCTGGGGTGTTTGTGTACCTTTCTTACATTGAGGACAATGTGTTGTTCAAGTATAGGGAGAGTTCTGTGTTTTTACTTTGTTTAGGTTACATGATGTGAATTGTGTGAATGCGTCAATTGCTAGGACTTAACGAGATAGATTTAGCCTTAAACATATCCTTTTAGGTTGTGAAGATTTATTATCTTGTGAAATTAGTGACATAAGTTACTTAGGGCTAAATATGTTGGTTAATTAGGATACGATGTTAGTCCATTCACCCTAAGAATTTTCCATACTCATTTATAATTTTATGTCGATCAAATAAGTGTCATTAGTAGTACATTTTCATGAGAATGATTAGCTAAAGCAATAAGGTAGGCAAAATTTTGTGTAAAAAAAAATAAAGGAAAAGAAGAAGAAGAAGAAAGTTGTATAAATTTAAACTAAAAAAACTATTCCGCTGGCCTTTGGGTTATGAATAAAGCTAGTAGCTAGTTAAGAATGTGATGTAGCTGAGTAACCAGATCGATATGCATCATAAATGTGTGCCTTCATTTAAAAAGGTTATAATGACATTCCAACCAAGCAGCTTAATAACAACATGACTTAGTTGAGTAACCGGATTGGCATTCACCATAAATGTTTGCCTTCACATAAAAAGACTAGGTTCATGCCCTTAAAGAAAAATCAACAAAAAGAATGTTTTCAATTAAAAAAACTATTAAACTTATTGGTAGCTGATTTTTCATGAAAACCTACTAAGGAATAGCTATACTTTGTTTTGATAGAATGATTATCATTGTGTTTGTACAAGTGATAGAGGTGAATAGACTCAATATTAAAATTTGGATTAGTTGATATATTTAGTCCAAGTTGCATATACATGAATTTCTTTTATTAATAAGTTAGAACGACTTGAAGGATTGTGTTTATAGTTATATTTGCTTCGTTAAGTTGAAGCCATTATCTCATTATTTCATATGAATGTTTTGCGTTTTCTTGTGTTGTTAACGTTTAATTGTTGGGATGTGATAAGTGTAAATTGCATTGTGTTTTAAGGCATAGTTTGATACATGTTTATCTATTAATTCGATCATTTAGTACGTCTTTAGGTTATAATTATTTTAGTTTGTTAATTGTTTGTGTTTTAAGTGCTTTATGGGTTAGTACTAGCTTTTGAGCTTAAGTATTATATTTTTGAGGTACCTTGATGTGTTTGCTAGTGTTGCAGGGTCAAAATCGAAGAACGGAGGAGTTTCAGGAGACATTCAGACCGAAACAATGACCCACGATCGTGATAGAAGGCTTAGATGTAGGCCACAATTGTGGCCTGCGTAGGGTAGACGCGTAGCCACTCCTAAACTTCACATTTAAAAGGAATCTTTAGACCTTTCATACCCCAAAAAAACCTAGTTCAACCTTAAACATAAAAGAACATAAGTAGAGCAAGATGAACAAAAAGAAGGAGCTTTTGCATCAACTGCCATCACGAAACATTAGAGAGAGTTCATCGAGAGATTGAGAAAGAGATGAAGGAAGAGAGACGTGGAGAAGAAGCCTACACGAGGTACTTCCCCAAATAGGAGGTTTCCCGTCTTTGTTGCCTCCTTCATCCATTCGGATCTATTTTTCAATGTATTTCCATTTTTATCTATGTATAGAATTGGAATAACTATTGAGATAGGATTTATGAATGTTGGGGATTGTCTAAACTCACCTTTGGGTTATTTTTATCTTTGATTCAATAAAAATTTGATTGTTTATGTGAATTGGATTCATTGTGATTGATTTCTGCATTTTCATAAATCGGTAATAAACTGAGAGGGTGAACTGATGAAAAATAATTAAATTGGCTTAATGAGAGTTAGGTAATTTAATAAGAACAAGAAATCAATCAAATTGGTAATTGTGTGACAAGATCTCACATAGGTTCTAGTAGTCTAGTGGAAAATTTCAGACTTAATTAAGGTTTGGATAAATTGTGAATTAAGAAATTATAATCTCCATAATCTGATTAGGGTTTATAATTTAGAGCTTTTGGTTATAACTTGATAGAGAGTAACCAACCCTAGGATAATCTAGCACGAATAATCTGACATTTCATAATTAATTAGGTTAATGATGAAGATAGGTAAAAATTTCCCCTTTCTCTCAATTGGTAGTTCCTTATGTTGATTTTTAGTGTATGCATTGCAATTTGTTGATTTGTTAATATTTCGTGATTTATTCTTGAGTTAAATTGGTTGATTGAATTGATTCAATGAATTTCATTATTGTTTTAGCTTAGTTATAGTTGAATTTCTACAATTTGTTTTGGCCTTAGAGTTTAGGATTAGATTAACTCTCCTTGTGGGATCAACACCATAGATACTACGCGAATGAACCGTATGCTTATGAAATATCAAGGTTAAAATATTAAAACTACACATATCGAAAAACCAAAATTATATAACAATTCTAAAAAGTGGCTTAATGCTATGAAAGAAGAGTTAAAATCTATGGTTGGTAATCAAGTTTAGGAACTAGTTGAGTTACCTAAAGGCTCAAAGTAAATGGGTTATAAATGGGTCTTTAAGACCAAAAGGGACTCAAAAGATAATATTGAAAGGCAAAAAGTTAGACTTGTAGCTAAAGGATATACTCAAAAGGATGGTATTGACTTTAAAGAGACCTTATATCCAATTTCGAAGATGGACTCTTTAAGAATTGTTATGGCATTGGTAGCTCATTATAATTTAGAGCTTTACCAAATAGATGTAAAGATTGCTTTTTTAAATGATAAATTAGAAGAAGAAGTTTATATGGACCAATCGGAAGGTTTTGTGGTTGAAGAAAAGGAAAATATAATGTGTAAATTAAAGAAGTCAATATATGGTTTAAAATAAGCTTCTCGACAATGGTATCTTAAGTTCAATGATATCATTACCTCTTATGATTTTTTAGAGAACATTGTTGATAGATGTATCTATATGAAGGTTAGTGGGAGCCAGTTCATTATCTTAGGACTATATGTTGATGATATTCTTTTGACTGCTAATGATTTGGACTTGTTATATGATGTGAAGAACTTTCTCTCCAATAACTTTGAAATGAAAGACATGGGAAAGGTATCCTATGTGTTGCAATCGAAATATTCCATAACAGGGCACAAGGATTGATAGGGTTGTCTCAAAAAGGATATATCAGTAAAGTATTAGAGAGATTTAGGATGGAAAAATGCTTAGCAATTGTAGTTCCAATTAAGAAAAGGAATAAATTTAGTAAAATACAATGTCCCAAGAATGATTTGGAATGAAAGGAAATAAAATTTATTCCCTATGCATCTGTAGTTGGGAGTCTGACATATATTCAGACTTGTACTCAGCCAAATATCAATTTTTTGTTAGAATGCTAGGTCGATATTAAAGTAATCCTATATTAGATCACTGGAAAGCTGCAAATAAAATTATTTGGTACATGCTCACATACAGAAAATCAGATCACTTAGAAGTGATCAGTTTTTTAAATTCAGATTATGTTAGTTGTGTAGACTTAAGGAAATCTACCTTTGGTTATCTATTCCAACTTGCAAGAGGGGCAATTTCTTGGAAGAGTGGAAAATAGTATATCATTGCTACTCTCACTATGGAGGCTGAACTTGTGGTGTGCTTTAAGGTCACTATTCAAGTATTGTAGTTGTGAAACTTTGTCTTAGAGCCAAGTATTGTCGACAGTATAGTTAAACCGCTAAGAATTTATTGAGATAATTCCCCAATTGTCTTCTTCTTTAAAAATGACAAATATTCTAAGAGTGCTAAACACATAGATTTGAAATAATTGTCAATCAAATAAGAAGTGGAAAAAACAAAAAGTGTCAATTAAGCATATTGGAATTGATCTAATGGTAGTGGATCCGTTAACTAAAGGATTACTGCCTAAAACATTTACTGGCCACATTGAAAGGATGGGTATTATAGATAAGTCCTTGTTAGCATGAGATCATGATATATATATACATATGTTTGGATATTTGTTATTATTTCTTTGATACTTATGAATTCATTTAAAGTTATGTTTTTGCTTATTTGTTAGTTGTCACGTTGTGTTATGGACACATATTGTTTTATTGCGATGACAAATTATGTTTTCGAGAAAACATTAAAGTTGAGAATTATAGTGTTTCTTGATTACAGTTAATTTAAGTTGAGTTGATTGTGTGATGCTTGGAAGGAATCATGTCGTTAGATGACTTGTGATCGCTATGATCTCATCATTTCAATTCATTCAAGTTTTGTGACTTGATAGATTCAATATATGTTGCACACTTATATTGTTGGATCATCAAGTCATAACATGAGCTAAGTAGGAGATTGTTAGATTAATTTAATAATTATAAAGGTGTGGCTCATATTACTGGGGTTGATTCTATTATGAGGTGGGCCCAAAATAATGGTTATTGGGCTTGTAAAGAAAATTAGAGTCCTTAAGGTTTTATTTTAATCAATAAAACCTTTTCCTCTTCCTTCAGTAAAGTAACGTTAACAGTTATCAAAGAAACGTATGTTCTTGCACCATTGGAAAAGAACAAAGAAAAGTTAGGAGAGAGTGGATAAAACCTTTGGCGTAAAGAAGTTGTTTGTGATTAAAAAGAGATTACACATATTAAGCATGGATCAACTTTAGTATTTCTTTCTTTTGTTTATAGCATGAATCCTAGGGTTGAAGGGGTTGAATCAACCGTGACATAGATGATCTTAGGTGAATTCTAGACTTGAATTATTTTCAAGAATATTAAAGATTAAATTTACAATACAAAATTTATCGATTCATTGAAAACACAGTGACGGTCACATTATCGCAAAAAACCACACCAAGAGCATAAATTACTGTTGTGAACACCATCCCGTTGAAGAAATATGTTAGCCACATTGCTAAATGAAGCGTTTTAGGGACATTAACGCTTTGCCTTCATCATTCTGTGCTGAAGCAAGAGGACAAAGTAGCATGAAAACCATCATTAACAACCACAAAACCAAAATCCTCTTCCCATGATCTTTATCCTTTTATTGTTTGTCAATTTTCTACAAAAGAGAGAGAACCCATTGATAAGGATTCTTTCTCCTCCATTATGACTCCTATTTTTTAATCATCTCGACCTCTCTATCACTTTCTATTTTTTTCTTGAAAATAGAAGGATTTTATTAACAAAAGCTAAGCTTTTACAACACTATAAAGATCATAAAATTACTAATTAGGAATAGTATCACCTATTACTGGTTAAGAGATTATGCTTTTTTAAGAGATTATTTAGTCGATTGGAGCTTTATCTTAGTATTCAGTAAGCTTTGATTAATGTTTTCGACCTTTCCTTAACTAGTTGTAGCTTCCTTATCAATTGATAAGCTTGGCATGCCATCATATTGGATTCCTAACTTACCTTATCCACTTATTTAAATCCCTCTCTCTCAAAGAGAAATTTAAAGAATCTAAATAGGGCTTTAGAGATTGTGTAAGAATTAAAGTTAAGGACTTATATCAATAAATGGTCTGAACACAAGTAGGGATAAAACTTGCATAGGAATCTTTAAAGTAACAAATGCATTTATTGTTAATAAATACCCTATCCAATTTTTTCCTAATGTACCAACTTCCTTACTATTTATTGCTCGATGTGAACAAGTCACTAATATACCTCAATTTCTAGACCTCAAATAGAGTATAACATGGGATAACTTACTTTTAATTCCACTATATTTAACTCTATCTCCTTCTACTTTTGAGAGATTCATAACACAATTTAGGTCCCCCTACTAAGTTCCAAACATTAGTTTTGGCCTTTTTGGATCACTTCTAGCTGTTCTTATAATGTTGCTCTTTGAAATTCTAGATTAGTAGCATAAATGCATGAGATATCAATAGGATATAAGGACCACATCAATTTGCACGTAAGATCAATTAAGTGGTTTGAATAGAAGATATTGAAGACTTGCACAAAATCTGTATTGTATACTATCACTGTCTTCCTATTGTAGTGTTGTAAATGGTTGGAGACAATACCATAGTTTGCTTTTAAAAAGTTGAAACTTTCCTTTAGCCCTTTAGATTTTTATTTTTTTTTTGTTAGCCCTAGCATCAAAGACTTTTTCTCTAAAACTAGGTCTTTAATAGTTTACATTTTTAGAGGACTATTCATCCCTCTAACATTTAAAGAAAAAAGACATAGGACTTAAACTTGGGATTATGCCCCTTGTAGTCTAGCCCTTCCCTTGCACATAGAGGATCTTTTCATTGAAAAGGAGCCCACCTCTATAAACCCCTATTCTTTACTATTTAATAATTCACTTGGATCTTGATCCCTATCTAATCCCAATTTCTCTAACTTTCCTTCCTTTTCCTCTATTTTAGTCATTTCCCCTCGTTTTACATTCTCCTTTCTATGGTCACTTGGTTTAGTTAATACTACAACATAAATCGACCCAAAATCTAGTAAAAGAGTATTAGCAGCTTCAAAATTTTTTGCAGCATTAGATTTGTCTAAGTTGTTTGACTTATATTTATCTAAGTGTAGCCCTTCTGGGAAATTAGAATGCTCCTGTGTATAATTTGCTCTATTTGTCTTCAGAGACTTTATGCGCTCCATAAGTTAATTGTAGTTTCTTGACTTAAACATTCTTTTTCTAAGTCTCTAAGCTTCATTCTATATTGTAGGCCTTTAATTGTAGGAGAGAGACATTTTTGCTCTCACTAAGTCCCCAAAGTCATCCAACTTCATGATAAGCAATGACTTAGGGGGCACCCCTCCCCTATTTCACCTTTACACATATCTTGGTATAACATAGTATATTCATCCTGGAGGTTTATGTATCTAGCATATTGGTTTGCCTAATGAACTAGCAATACAGTATAAGCTTTCCACTATATCCAATATTCCAAAAGGACATTGTGGATGTTAATACATAACTGAATTGGTTTAATTTTGTCCCTATTTAATTCTAGTCCTAGCCTCCATTTTTGAAGAAACATCGGTTGTCCACTATTTGTAGTGGATTGATAGGTGTATATTATAATGTATTTTTTAGAGGTTTAAATGTGTTTTCAAGTATTTTCTTAGATGATAATCATGTGTTTAAGACTTAGAATTGTGTTCTTAGTAATGTTTTTATATGTTTTAATTGTTTGATTGTTTTAGACTAAGGACTTGATCATAATATTATGTTTTAAGGATTGTTTAACAAGTTTGTTAGTGATTGGAAATAGGAAAAATTAAAGAAAAGATGAAGAAGGACTTGAAGAATAAGAGCATGCACAATTATGCATGATATTTGCACGCTTGTGCATGTTAGCTATAGAAGGATAAGCCTCTTACGCGATGCACACAAAGAGTCTAGACAGATGTGTTATCTACCTTCAAGAACTCTAAAAAGTGCTCCTCTATTTATTTTTTTATTGAATATATTCACTCATCGTACTAACAAACTTATTTGTTCTTGATGGCTTAAATCTGGGGTACAATCAAGAATAATAGAAAAGTATTTCACCTCTTTAACCGTAACACCCCATTCCC
>JAOQMP010000003.1:18441924-18454318 GCA_027563575.1 Erythroxylum pedicellare | reverse complement strand
TTATTATTAAGTTAATTAAGTACTATATACTAGGGGTCACAAGCGAGCCTCTGATACATACATTTTTTATTTTTAATTAAAAATAATTAATTAAAAATAATTAATTGACTAATTAAAAAATAATTAATTGATTAACTAATTAAAATATAATTAACACATATAAAATATAATTAATTCTAACAACCACTCTAATATCGCTTTATTAAACACTATAGGGCAATAATTCACAAACAAAAATCGAAAAATGGCTCCATTGTTGTCACGAATTAATAACTCTTTAACTTGTTCTAATAAATGGTCTCAATCATGCAATAGAGACAACAGTAACAATCTCTCTATCACCGTTTAATAACTTTTACCTCTCCACTTCCTCCTAATCTCTACTTCTTTCTGCAACAAAGCCCTTTTTCTCTCTCTACCTCTTTCAAATTTCTGTGAAATGTCTCTCCAACAAAGCCCTTTCTCTCTCTCTACCTCTCTCAATTTTCCCTGAAATGTTTTCTCTTTTATTCTTCATAAACAACCCATAAAGTTAGACATAAAGCGGGAAGAAGGATCCAATGCTCGATCTTACTATTACTCCATCCTCGACATTCGCATTGACGCCTATCAACCTAAAATTTGCACTTGCCTAAAAAGAGAGAGTCCATGTTATCATTTTTCTCTCACATATATCATTATCTAGGGTTTCATAAAATTGGGGATAGAGAAATTGGGTTCTTCTCTCTCCCTCTCATCTACAATATATATATATATATGGGCAAGCTGAAGAAATCGATTTAGAATTCAACACGGTAAGTAGAATCGATTCATGATTCTTCTTTCCTTTTGATATATCTTATTCTAGATCAATCTAAAATGTCTCTTTCACCCAAACTATCAAACACGTTATCAACAACAATAACCTCTCCCTTTTTGTTTGTTAATACATCAAGTAGAAAATGTGAGTCAAGTTTAAGATTAACCGTATCTGTTTCTCAAGTAAAATAGTCTAACACCTATATGCTTCGTAAGGAAAAGAAAGTTTGCTATAGATGTCGACACATTTTGTTTTATAACAACTTGATGAATTTAATGGTAGACATATAAGTTTTTATTTCAAACGTGGGAATTGCTTTTTGTGTTAAGATGAATTTCATGCTTGTTGATGTTTTAATTATTTATTTTTTCAAAAAAAATTTATTATTTTTTGTTGAAGGGCATACTGATGATAATTTAAGTAGGTAGGCACTTTAAGAGAACTTCCGAGACTCTATGATGAGATTAAGTTAGCTGATGCTTGCAAGTTGGATCGTTATTCAACTTCAAAAAAATCTAGGAATTAGACTATTCGAATTTAGTTCATTTAATATTATGCCCCTGTATGAAACTCAAATTCTGAGACTTCGGGTATATATACACCTTGAGGTGGTGATCCTTTATGTCCCTTTGTAAACCAATGTTTTTGATCCTAAGAAAGAATAAAGACTTGTATGATTGACACATTGTGTGACAGGTTTCTTAAGAATTCAAACAATTACCATTCTCCTATCGTCGCACAACCCACTTTGAGTTCAATTACTTCCCTTCTTAGCTCTCTCATAACTTCTCTTGAAAGAGCCACAGAGGAGAAATCCCTACTACTAAACAAGGTGGGATAATATTAATATAATTACATTTAGCCTTCTTTTTGACTTTTTATTCTTGTAATTGATTGAAAGTGAATTTTTTTAATTTTTGATTTTCCAGCTTCGAGATATAAACGATTTATCCAGGAAAGAACTGGATGAAATTATAAATAGTATGTTCATAAATATCATGTTTTATCATATGATGACATACGTAATCAGTTCCTCTCTTTACCAACTTTTTGATAATATAGTGTGGTCTCTAAAATATTAAAAGGAACTAGAACAAAGATTTTGATTTATGGATAATAAAAATCGAGAATGGTTTAGTACTTTTCCAAACTTTTACTTTGAAATTTAATCCTTTTCCTTTTTAACATATGAGTAATAACAATGGTTTTTTTATAACTAAAATCATAAGTTACTTTAAAGGTATATGGTGCTACCAAATCTAAATATATAATTAAATAGTGATTTAAACTAAATGTTTTAATATTATTTAGGACTGAACTATGATTCAGTTAAAGGTTTGGAGATAAAAAATATATATCTAAGGCTTAAATCAAACAAAAATAAAACGAAAAGAAAAAGAGCCTTATCTGTACCTGTTGCATGGAACAAAAAGCTAAAATTTTCCACAGAAAAATATGAGATAATCAATAGGAGAAAGCACAAATATTTACTGAATATGTTTTTGATTCCAATTTCAACAGTCTTCAATTTGCTAACCCAACCTTCTGTCTGTTTCCTCTTAGTTAAATCTAAAGTAGTTGACATTTACCAAGTTTACTACTGTGTTTATATGATAATTAAGGAATTTTTTAGGTCAAGTTTTGTTTTAGATCCACAAGTCACCACCATTATACTTATTTGTGCTCATAAGTTTTTAATTTTCTGAGACTATATCCTCTGATACATATACAAGAGACAGATTGATATAAGGAAATAGAAACAGAGCAGATGATCGAAACAAAGACAATGTGCCAAGTTCTGCCTCCGTTTCCAATCTTGTATTTAATATAAGGATAAACCGAGGTCACTTCATCATCTGGATAGAAATTTGTTTTAAAAAAAAAAGCAACCTAAGCAAAGCTAAAAAGAACTCAATTCTTATTCTCTTAATCGACAAATACTTGGTATCAATGTTTCACTTCATTTGAACAACCCAGTAGATACCGCGCTCATAACAACCAGCTCATTCGTATTTACTATATAATAATACTTAATTAATTAATAATTAATAATGATATACACGGTTGTGAGTGTGAATAATTAATAACATACAAGTTAAAGTGAAATTGGATACGTTAATTCTTAAAATTAATTCAACATTATACATTTTCAAACTTTACTTATCCTTTTGGATTATTAATTTTTTTCTTTCTACTTTTATTAATCCAATTTAAATATTTAACTCTTATACTTTTTCTCCTCTTTTTGCTTACAAAATTTTGGCCAGAATCAAACATTTTTAATTTTCCCCTAAAAAATTTAACTTTAACAATAATCATTTATAACAAAACCTATAAATACATACTCTTTAGTTTAAAAATAATTGGGTATTATACGTTTCCAAATTACCGCTGCTTATTTGGACATTAAAAACCTGCTAGTTACGCACCGAAGGATAAAAAAGGCTGCTGATTCGCACCGTTGACACCTATTGAAAACAAATACGTTACAGGTTTTGAGCTAGTTACACACCAAAGGATAAAAAAGGCTGCTGATTCGTACCGTTCACACCTATTGAAAACAAATACGTTACAGGTTTTGTTTCCTTTCTGGCATTCCACAGCTATAAAAACATAAATATAGGGCAGTTAAATCACAAGCTAATCTCTAAGTGCAGTGTTTTCGTTGAAAATGGCATACTGGTCTCCGGAACTGCACATATGTGCCACAGTCTCACTTCTACTTCTCGTTCCGGTGACTCATGGATGGGGAACAGATGGGCACCTCACAATTTGCAGAATCGCTCAGGTTCTTAATTACTCTTTATCTTTTTTATGGTTTGTTCTTTTGGTGTATTCATCTCTTATTGTGTTCTGGTGGTTGTGACAGTCCCGTTTGAGCGACGCAGCCGCAGATGCTGTGAAGCATCTGTTGCCAGAATACGCAAGTAACGATTTCGGAAGTCTATGTTCGTGGGCAGACGAAGTGCGGTTCCGTTTTCATTGGTCAGCTCCTCTTCATTATATAGACACGCCGGATGATCTCTGCAGCTACCTATACAAGAGTGAGTTCCTTTTTCCTATTACTTGAGGGTACCGGTTATAAGCCAGAGGAAGCAGCTATAAGGAACCAAATTTCTTTCAGGGGACTGCAAGGATGAAAATGGAGTAGAAGGAAGGTGTGTTGCAGGAGCTGTCAACAATTACACTTCCCAGCTGCTTACTTATAACAGTGATTCTGGGTGTACTTACCATGAACCTAATGTTTGATTTTGCCTCTTTTTATTTCCTATTCACTTCTTGACTAACCAATGATGAATTGAATATAATATAGATAACCTTACGCAAGCCCTTCTCTTTCTTTCTCATTTTTTGGGGGACATTCATCAGGTAGGGAAACGACATTGATTTTCTTGTTTTAATTAATTGCGTTAGATCATCAAGTTGATCGTTTTTTAATTTTCTTCCGAAAATATATAGCCTCTACATGTGGGTTTCACTACAGACAGGGGAGGTAACACGATTGATGTCCACTGGTACACAAGGAAACAAGTCCTTCATCATGTAAGTGCTAATTTGATCCCATCAACCATTGAGCTCCACTTTTTTCCTAACTTTGAAGCATCATCAACAGATCTGGGATGCCAGTATAATTGAAACGGCTGAAGAGCAGTACTATAACTCAAATGTGGATGGCTTGGTTGAAGCAATTCAAAAGAGTATCAGGGTAGTTTACTCCCACATTATCTCTTAACAAACTTCCTTAGTTCAACTGACTCAATACAATGCGAGAATAAATGTTACCAAATACTTATATATCATATTGTTCTATCCTTTTATTTCCTTTACTTAATTTTCAGTTTTTTTTAGCTCTTTCCTTCTAACTTGTGTAATCCTGAAGCACAGAGTGAATGGGAAGATCTAGTCCCCAAATGGGAAACTTGCAGCCGCAATAATACAGTTTGCCCAGACATGTAAGTTCCTTAACTTGGATGTTGGGATACATACTATGAGCAGGAATATGTTCAGATAAGTCAGCAGAAAATGGCTGGGACAGAAGATTTTGATTGTATCATACGAATGAAGCTTTTGTTTACCTACCTTACAATATTATACATCTCATTACCTGGTAACATTGGTGGTTTAATTGTTTGTCACTTTGCATAGATATGCATCCGAAGGCATCAAGGCAGCATGCGATTGGGCATACAAAGGTGTATCCGAGGGCTCAGTATTGGGAGGTAAGCAAAACATTCATCTGATGCAATGTCCATTGGTTGATAAAGGAGTGAATCTTAAAGCAAAACCTGTTTCAGATGATTATTTCAAGTCCCGTTTGCCTATAGTAAGTCTTCGGTTAGCTCAAGCTGGAGTTAGATTGGCAGCCACTCTAAACCGTATATTTGGATGACTTACCTTGATCTATGAATTGGGATTGCAAACGGCGTGCGGAATGCTTTAAAGCATATTGCTTATCATTCATATCGTTGTTGTAAATCCGTAGGCATTGCACATGCCTCCAATAATTTAAACAATGTCATTTCCAAGAACCATAGCTAAATCTAAATACTTATTCGCCTGAAACTTCCAACAGCTCGCTGAAGCAGTATAAGAACAATGATCAGGCGCCAAGTTTTACTATATCCTCCTCTCTATCTTCTCATCCACCTCATTAATAACATTTTGAGAAGCAATTTTACATTAAGCCTTTGTGACATTCACAGAGGCACTAATCACAGAAAAATAAATAAATACCTGCAACGCATCGCATAAACTAACATGGAAATGTAGCTGCTTTCTGGTGCATACTCTCTTTCTCATGGTTTCCTCACAACAAGAACGGGTTTCGTGCATTATGAACACAGTAATTGCTACACTTCCTAGCGGAGCCCTTTATATCTGTATAATTACATCAATACCAAAAGAAAATGTAGCTAGGGAGAAAAGAAACCAAGTTAGAAGTTGAGATTAGATACCTAATAATTTCTTATAGTGCATCATTAGTGGCTCCGGAAATCGATTTGGCTTGTAAGTATTTCGTAAATAGATTAAACGGATGTCAGAAAAGCTTTATGCTTAAAACATGACGCAACAATTGTGAGTACTGAAAGAGAGGAAGGTTCTTGCGAAAGATGTTAGATACCGACCTTTCTTATCTTTCCAAGTTCACGCTCTCCTATGACAAGAAAATGGATATTCAGCTTTTCAATAGTACAGCATGTAGCTGTTTTAGGATCCTCTACTTGTGCAATAGTTTCTGCTTTCACCTGTAGAAGCATAATAAAACTCAACCCTTAATTTCACAAACTCAATCCATGCAATAGTGCATGGATTCTGTGGTAAGGGCAGTTCTTGTTCAGTGCCAGTCCATACCCTCTCATCTTTGAAGCCCGAATGGTTAGAAATTTTTTTTTTCCATTTGGTAGACAACAATTAATTACATTTTATCAGTTTTTGATGACTTATCAGTTACGTTACATAAATTTGATCTAGATAAAGATAACAAAGTGATTCAATAAAGGATTTAGATTAGTAGGCTGAAGTTCAGGAAGAAAATAAACCATAATTAGTGTGGACAGGACCCCATATTGGTTTTGTGATGAGAAACCTCGATATGGAAGCTATATATATAAGGTTAAGGTCTCCTGTAGCTACTCAATTCATTCGTGAACGTAAAGTTACTCTAGCCCATTCAGAGGTTTACGTTTTAAGAAAACTGCAAAAGACGTTAACGACACTCCGATGACCTACTTTCGTGTAGGTCGTTAGAAAAATGGATTTGTTTTACCATCGAAAAGCTCATTAAAAGTCATGGAGTCGAAATAAGATATTTTTCCTGTTTTCGTTGTTCATTCTCTTTCACGTTCGATCTTGGATGCGTAATTGAGGTTTATGTTACGCACTACACGTGATATCAAAGCGGTTACATGATCCGATGAAAGAAAATGAACATTTGTTTGGTTTTTTTTTCCATATGGAACTCAGAGAAAAATGATCCATTTTCGATTTTTTCTAGTGTATGGTTGCTTGAATATGTGTTGAATGTATTTAGCATTGAAAAATAGGGTTAAAACGAGCTTTGGAGGTTAGAAAACTGACCTAAAACGAGCTTTGGAGGTTAGAAGCCAAAATTGCCTGTTTCAACAAGGAGAGAGAAAATGTGGGGCATGTGTGCCTCCTAAAAGTCGCCAAAAATCACCTACTCCAGTGAGGACACATGCACCTGATGGTGCTACAATATCGACAAAGAGCCAATGTGTCTGGCGTATGGATGGTTGGAGTGCAATTATGTGTCAGTGAGTGCAAGACATACGCTAGAGGTGATTGGCACATCATGCGCGTCTAAAGCGTGCATGTCACGCGTCAAATAGGTTTGGGCGCATTGGTGCACGGTGCACACACCCTACAAGTTTTGGGCCCGTCCATTGCATGTGTTCTTTGCTGTCATGAGCAATGACATCATTCACGTCACGTTGATGCCAGCACTACAGTACCATGCTAACGACTCATGTAAAAAAATTCAAAATTTTAGAAATCTTATAAAGGTATTTCGGGGCATTTTACGTCAGTTCCCAAGTTTGGAAAATTCATAAAGTGAGTTTTTAAAAATTTTCTAGATTTATTACATTGGTAATAAATACGGTTTAACTCCAGAAGACGAAATAAGGCATGTTAAAGCCATTTTTGAGTGAAAATTCGTGTTACAAACTTGACATAAGTGAGATACTTGAGGTTTTCGTGTCTCGTGTGGTAGGCTAAGTGTTTGATAATACACGATAGTCACTCGAATTAAGATATTTTCTACAAGAGTTTTAAATAAAGTTTAAAGATAATGTCTTTAGCATTAGTATGTGATAATTTGACTATGCATTTGGGTTTAGCATTTATTGATGATATTTTATCGCATATTATATGCCTATATAGAGTGTG
Source organism: Erythroxylum pedicellare (assembly GCA_027563575.1). NCBI lineage: Eukaryota > Viridiplantae > Streptophyta > Magnoliopsida > Malpighiales > Erythroxylaceae > Erythroxylum > Erythroxylum pedicellare. The sequence goes on along the minus strand of JAOQMP010000003.1, from coordinate 18,446,610 downwards.
AGGATAACATAAAGACGTATCCCTTGTGCTTGTGGATTTTTTGGGTACTGATGAGATTGTAGTCACTATAGTGGCCTTTCACGTTAGTGTTTGAATTGTTCTACTTGCATGTTTGGGGATATCTCTGGTATTGTATTTGGTTATTATGCCTACAAGTGTTAATCTTATATGAGATTTTGAGATGTGTATAAAGACATTAGAAGGAGGAAAGCCATTACTGAAATGATCTATTTGCCTATAGGTGGTAGTATCATGAGAGTTGATAGTACACTCTGATCGCTTTTATATAGAGGTCTGGTTGCATATATTATGTATTCAGCTCACAGGTGTTTCATAATATGGTAATCGAATTCTTAGTATAGATACTATTTTATGGCTTTGAGTATTTATGTTATCCTGCATTTATATTGATTTTTACATTGTCATTTTTTAGTCACCTTTTTGGTTAATGAAATAGTATCACTATTGAAACCCTGATTGGTTTCAATTTGAAGTTGATACTGGAAGTATTAAGTGCATTGGAGATGGCAAATATTGATATGGCCATACATACAGATAGGCCATTTTCACCTACATCCTGCAGCTCAGAGGTTGATAGAGCAGCTTATGCCTTCTGGGATCGATTAAACAAATTATGTTTCATGACCATTAAAAGATCAATCCCTGACCGTTTACTTAGTGGGCTTCTGGAGACAATCATAGTGCGGGAGTTTCTTGATAATGTCTCCCAGAGGTATTCAATCTCGTCAAAGCTAGGATAAGTGTCTTGATGAAAGAATTATTCTCCATAGAGTACACTGAAGAAAGGGGAGTGAGGGAGAACATATCAAGATTGATTTGTCTCCACAGTTCTCACAAATGCCAAACATGTCTTGATCCAATTCATTTTTAACTTAAATTTGAAAACAAGGAAGTTTTTTATTGTATAGTAATTTACATTTTTTTTAAATATAGGATTCATTTTTTATTTTTGTTTTCTAATTACCTAAACTGAAGGCGTTGAATATTTCTCTTCTTGATGCCTTCATAATTCACTAGGCTCTAAGCAAACTCCCTATAGAGTTTAGTAATCTGGTGACGACGTATTATTCGTAAGATGAGGAATGAGACTTCGAGGCTTTGATTGCCCATTGTGTTGTCGAATAGGAGAAGTTAAAGAATACTGCTCATAAGGTCCTCTTAGTAACTAAGGGAAAAAGAAATGGTTAAGCCGCAAAGATATAGAGGTAGAAAGTATAAATCTTCTCTATATGTTTATACTGGTCAATCTAGTGTTGGTAAAGGTCCTATGGACATAAAGAATATAAGGTGTTTCTTTTGTAAAAATAAGGGACATAAAAAGTGAGATTGCCAGAGGTATATGGCCTGTGAGGAAAGACAGAAACCATCAGGGGTTCATATCCAAGAAAAAGCCAACAAAAGAAAAGGAGAAACTAATGGTTGCCAACAATAATGAAGTGAATAAAATATATAAATGTATGTTTGAACCTTGATACAAGGTTCATTTTGGTTTTTACACAACAAATTTTATATCTGATATCTATATCAGTATTAGATAAAGAAGGTTGTTGTCTGGAAATTGATACTTTAGTTGTACAATTATCTTTCAATACAAACAAGTTAGTACAATTTTCTTGTCATATGGTTTATATAGAATGTGTATTGCCTCGAATAAGATACATGCTTTTTCATATCTTGCCGAACAGGTCATAAAAGGAAAGCCCTGATAAAGGATAAGTCATACATTTTGTGGCATAAACGGTTAGGCTGCATTTCCAGATATAGAGTTGAGAGATTGATAGAGGAAAACGTTCTCCCACCTTTAGATTTTAATAATCTGGAAACATATATTGACTACGACAGGGGTAGGTTGGTTAACATAAGGAGAAAAAGGCGTCAACTCGTACTTTTGGCTTACTAGATCTCGTTTACACACACTTATGCAGACCTTATATAGTTACCTTATGCATTTCTAGATATTTTATGAAATTTATTAAAGATTATTCTCATTACAGTCACGTGTCCTTGCTTAAGAAAAAGTTTGAAGTTCTTGATTAATTCAAGATCTTTAAGGTTGAAGTTGAGAACCAATTGGAAAAATCTATCAAGATTGTCAAATCTGACCATAGAGAAGAATATTATGACAAACATGGAATTTCAGGACAAGAAAATGGTCCGTTTGCCAGGTATATGGAATTGGGTGGAGTAGTGACTTAATTCACTATACCAAGTAGTCTTGAGCAAAATGGTGTGTTTCCAAAAGGTATAATCGCACCCTAAAGGACATGAAAAAGTCAATGCAGAACATGACTAATCTACCTAATTATTTGGAAAAGGTGGAAGTTTAACCATTCACAAATTCGTGTATGGGACTGCCCTGCAGAGATACAGTTGTATAATCCTTATGAAAGTAAATTACAAGCTTGTTCTATTCGTTGTTATTCATTTGTATATCCCGACCACTTTAAAGGCTATAGATTTTACTGTAGAGAAAGGGGAGCTAGAATTATGGAATCACAAGCAGCTAAGTTTATGAAATATGATATCTATGATGAGAGCAAGGTGGATACTACAGTTATTTCATATCCACCACTCTTACAGTAAGTTCCAATGGATAAAGGTCTTAGTACCATACCTATATAGGAACAGAAACTCATAATTGTACAAATAGAGGTTCTCATGGTATATGAACTAATGTAATTGTGAAGACCTACTAAAATGAGATGACCTATTATCTCATCTGATTACATAGTCTGTCTGGGTGAATAAGACTATAATATTAGACATATTGTAGATCTAGTTACTTTTACAGAAGCTATTTCTGGACCACATATAGGTTTTTGGTGGGATGCAATGAAGGATAAGATGCCATCCATGAAGTATAACAAGGTATGGGAGTTGGTTGATTTGCTTCAACATTGCAAACTCGTCAGTTGCCGATAGATATTTAAGACCAAGAAGGACACTCAGGGTAAAGTTGAGTGATTCAAGGCTCGGTTGGTTACTAGAGGTTCCACTCAGAGAGAAGGGATTGACTTCAATGTTACCTTTTGTCCTGTATCCTTTAAGGATACATTTAGAGTGATTATGACAATAATATCATTATGATATGGAGCTACATTAGATGGATGTCAAAACTGCTCTCCTGAATGGTGAGCTTTATGAAGAGGTCTATATAAAGAAACTTGAAGGATTGTAGGATCAAGTAGAGACTGACAAAGTTTGAAAATTGAGCAAATCAATATATAGTTTGAAATAGGCTTCTAGATAGTGATACCTAAAGTTTGATGAGGTTTTAACCTCTTTTGGCTTCATGGAAAATAAAGTTGGAAGATGCTTGTACTACAAAGTTAGGGGGAGCAAAGTTATCTTCCTATTGCTCTATGTGGATGATATATTGTTCACATCAAATGACTTAACCATATTGCATGAGGTTAAGTAACTTTTGGCCCAAGCATTTTGACATAAAAGAGCTTGGAGAATCATCTTTTATTCTAAGTATTCAGATTATCCGGGACAAATCTCAACGCTCTTTAGGCCTCTCACAGAGTGCAAACATTGAGCGTATGTTGTAAAGGTTTAATATGGCTGCTTGTAGACATATTGTGACACCTATGTCTCATGGTAAGAGATTATGAGATACTTAAAGAGAACTAAGGATTATATGTTGATATACAGAAGAGTCAACAATTTAAACCTCGTAGGGCATACAAAATCATATTTTGCTATATGTTTGGATGATAGAAAGTCTATTTCATATTATATTTTCATGTTAACAGATTGTGCAGTATCATGAAAGAGTGTCAAGCAGACACCGATGAATTCCTCGACTAAGCATGCAGAGTTTGTAGCATGCTATGGGGCTACTACATAGACGGTTTGGCTCAAGAACTTGATTTCTGAGTTATCTGTGGATGATTCAATAGCTAGACTCATTCAGTTGTATTGTGATAATCTTGTTATTGTGTTGTTTAGGAACAACAATAAAAATATCACAGGGTTTAAGCATTTGTAGGTGAAATACTTGACCATACAAGAGTTGATACAAAAAGATGATATTATGGTGGAGCATTTGAGAAATGAGAATATGCTTGTTGATCCTTTAATTAAAAGACTTCACCCACTTGCGTTCGAAAGACATGTACACTGTATGAGTGTATTGAAGTCCTTAGACATTTTTAGTTAGGAATCGTTATATTTGCTCCTTGTATGTTTATACATCTTGACATGTTATGACAATGTGGTTGTTATCGACAAAGATGATCATTGTTTACCCTTAGTCATGCTTGTCACTATACATTATCATAATACGTATAAAAGTCTTAAAGTTTGTGTCGATCTTAAGTTTTGTTAAGGTTATCGGGCATATATATGGATTGACTTTGTGCCTATGTCATTAGGACACTTATAGTTAAATATGTATATTCATAGATTTTTATATGACATAGGAGGATATAAGTGTTTAACCCTATAAAGGTTTTTTTTTTTAATGATGTTTAGTATTTGGTGAAAGAAAACAAGATTTCTTTGATGCAGTTTAGATAAATCGAGACCTACAAACAGAAAGATGATATATATCAGATTATACAAGTATTATTCTAGTTTGTCATATTCTATTTTCTTATTCATGTTAGTGAGGTATTAGATATGTGTGATTATATTGGATCTGTGTCACACATGACACAC
>JAOQMP010000003.1:18430895-18441824 GCA_027563575.1 Erythroxylum pedicellare | reverse complement strand
GAGACAAAAGAAGGAATGGAACTTAGTAAGGAACTCAAGAAGAATGTCATATAATTACACTCTTTAAAACCTAGGCTGCGAAAATGTAATTTTTGTTTTATAAATATGCTTGGCTCTCATTAGATAGTGAGTAAGTCTAGTACAAGTGGTTCCTGATAAGTACAATGTTACAGTGGTTCAAATTAAGACAATGAATTGGCTTCACAGATCGAAACTAATTGACTTATTTTCTTTGATTATAGGAAGTTGAATTGAAAACCTAGAAAGGATCACTTTTTACTAAACCTTAGACATTCTATATTTTCAAATCAAAATCTAAAATATGCTCAAGTTATAAGATCCAACTTAAGTATTTTATCTTAATTTCAATGTCTAAGACCTAACTCTAGGCATTTTATCCTAATTTCAAGTCCTAAGGGCCAAGTCTAATAATTTTAACTTAATTTCAAATCCTAAGATCTATTATAGGCATTTCTTTTTAACTCAAGTCCTAAGACTCCAGTCTAGGAATTTTATCATAATTTTAAGTCCTAAGAACCAACTCTATATATTCTTTCTTAATTTCAAATTCTAAGATCCATTATAGATATTTCTTTTTAACCCAAAGCCTAAGATGTAATTCTAAGCATTTCATCTTATTTTCAAGCCTTAAGGCAAGCTTTCAGATTTTATGTTAATTTGAAGTCATAAGACTCAATTCTAGAAATTTTATCTCAACTTCTAATCTTAAGATCCATTCTAGGCATTCATCTTGATTTCAGACCCTAAAATCTATTCTAGAAAATTTTTATGGTCTTTTTGAAATAATTGCTCGCAATTCTAACCATACATAAACAAACTCATGCCCATACAGAAACATTTACAAAAAAATCAATTTGTAAATGAAACTTCATGCCCATACACAAACAAACGTAGAGGAGAGGACGGAGAAGATGAAAGTACCTCCATGAAAATAGCCAGAGAAGACGACAACAATTGCCAGAGAAGATGACAACAATGACTGGAGAAGACATAGCAGCTCTATAACGCTAACGACAGATTGGAGACACCGCAGAGAACACCGGAGATGCAGCAACTCTCGACAAAGAAGGAGACGATGAAGCAGAATAGATCTGGAGGAGAAAGAAGGAGGATCGGTTCAGGGGGGAGGGGATTCGAGGGTCTGTTTTAAGTATAACAAAATGAAGTCGTTTGGTTTAAAATCGTTTTGTTGAACTTAAAAACGTTCAAGCAAAAGCAGACAACGACGTATAGCTTGAGATTTTACCAACGGACTTTATCGATGAAACATTTCCATCGGCAAACTGAAAAACTTATTATTCCGCTAACAATTCCCGCCTTATTTACTGACGGGCATTTGATATCGTCGCTAAATTCCGTTGCAAGTTCATTTCCCTCTGTATTTAGTGACGGATATTGCTACCGTCGCTAAACAAAATTTTTCCAGTCAATTTTACAAACGGGTAATTTGCAATCATTTTTTTACTGTCGGTAATTTTCTGTCGTTAATTCATGCTTTTCTTGTAGTGTGAGAAAGCATTTGAAAAACCCTCAAGTCCTTTATTAAGTGCATCATGTACATTCCTCCACATATTGAACCTTTTTTTATCATCACTATTGTCTATGCATAACTTACAAAATAGAAAGTCAAAATGCAATAAACCATTAACGAGTAATCCTAATCTGGGTAGATTTGGTCAGAGGGATATTTGATATGTTTCTCTTTAAATGAGATCTCAATTCCAGCGACAACTTTATTAGATATCTTACAACTAGAATCGCTCTTTTTTCCGATCCAGTTCTTCCACCATCGTGAAAGTGCACCCATGTTTTTGCTTTATGAGTATAATATTTTCTAGGCATTTCTAATAGTTGAACATTTGTTTAGTTTTTATGCCAGGTATAATACTTTATGAAATGGGTCATTTCTTTTTCATTCAATCTTCGTGAGGATTTTATGCCAAAACTCTATAGTTGCATATACACCATTAGGAAAGTCAAAATTTGAACTTAGATATCCAAATGTTTATACATAGTCTAAAAATTAAAACCTACACTTCACACCAAATTTGAAGGTTGTCATCATGAAATCTACACCACCCATCCAGAATGTAATACCATTCTGCACCTGTATCCCCACATCTATATTGAAACTGAAAGTTGTAGAAAATTTCGAGCATGATTTTAGTTTAGCTATCTTCATAGACTTTAAAAAAAAATCGAAACCACATTATTAACCATTTTCTCTAGTTCTATAATTAATCAAACCTATTTGTTCCAGACTATGCAATCAGATTAAGCTACTGCGTTTGAAAGTCGTTTTATTAAGGATTTCCTACCTTTTCAAGGGACACTTTTAAGTGGACCGAAGCGTAAGGTATTCTTACTCTTATAGTGCTCAGCTTTCAAGGCTTGGACCATTCTTTTTTCCCTGATGTCCTAAGTGTTGCTAGTGGATAGTGTATCAATCATTTCTTATAAATTTTGTATTGATAATTAAAGTTTCACCTAATTCTAAAAACCCTATAACCTTCCTAATAAATTATTTTATGGTGGAGGTTAAAAAATATTTAAACGTAACCCGACATATGGTCCTATATGGATGCTGCAGTCATGTGGGAAAAGGTGTTGATTTATTGAACTCATGTTTTCAAAACCAACTTAACTAGGTAGTTGAGCTTCACTAACCAAATTTTTTTTTTTATATATTCATTGAATGAAAATGATTACAAGGTATAGATACAATGCTAGAAACAATTACATCAAGAAACTAGATAAGCTCCATATTCAAATGATAGGAGATACAAGCTGTGGGTTATCTAATTGAACAATTGGCTAAGTAATTCTCCAGATGGTGCTAATTTCCTAACTTACTTATTCTTGTGGTTGTAAAGGCTTTATATACAACTAATCTGCTCATATATGAGATTAGATAACTCAACATCTAAGTGAGTTGATTTTGTACATCCCCCGATGTTTCTTTCAGTCCATATAACTGTAACTAGGTAGGAAAGAGCCGTGTATGGTCCATTTTTCACCTTCAATTTAGTCTGCAATTCTAACACACTAGTTTATGATGCCAGTTCATTTTGAAGGGGGTTCTGTCACTCTGCAAGAGAGCATAATAGATTTTTCATATTTTGTTGGAGATATTGCATTGAACGAATAGGTGATTATGGGAGTCTTTCTTGCATAGTACGCACCCATTTGGAACGCATGCATAGATATTTTCCAACTCTGTATAGGGTGGGGAATTTGAGTTTAATAGCAGTCCATGGTGAAATTGTAAATCATATTTGACTATATAGTTTCTAATCCTCTTACCCGGCCCTGATTCAATATCCCAATCAAAATTTTTAAATCTAATTTTCGAAACATTAATAGTAGTTCATTTATATATGTTCATTATGGTTTTCTTTTCCTTTTTTGAATGAATTTAACATTTGAGCAGTGAGTAACTATAAATTCTGTGACATACAAAACAATATCCATCCTGAAGGCAAAATGCTTCTGGGTGGGAAATATTACAAGTCTTGGTATTCAGGTTTGTTCACAACAAGAACAGGGCACTTGGCATTTTGTGCGCAGTAGTCCGAGAGACTTCCTGTAAAAAACCTGTTCCAAAAGGAAAAACCACTTAGTGCAGAAAATAAAACAACAGTACAGAAATTGTAAAGATGATAAGCATGATAGGCTAGAGGAATTGTAACCGTTTAAAATTTTCTTATGTGAAAAAAATATGCATTGGGGGACACCTTGTGAAAGCCCCTTCTGTTGCTGGGCTGCCTATAACAAGAAGATCGATTTTATGATCCACCACAGCTTCGCATATAAGCTCTCTGGATTCCCCAAGTTCAGTAATTGTCTCTGCTTTGACCTACCAAACAAATGAGCATGGGAATCGTTTTCATTTTCCTTGAGACAAACTACATCACATTGTTTAAAAATTGCGGACGAAATTATCCAATTGTGAAGTGGGCTTGTTTGGTTGAATAGGTTAACCACGCGATTCAGAGGTTCAATTTATCAATTTCTTAAATATAACAAAAGATGAGATTTTAATGAATTTGTGATAATCTTCCAATATGGGCAAATATCTCTACCCCTCGGCTAGCACATATTTTCACTGCTTTCTCTAACAGACTCATGGAAGCCTCCTCATCTCGCTCCTGAGTTGTCAAAACGAAACCTGGGTCTGCAAATGCATACAAAAACAGCACCTGTAAGCTTCTCAAAGTTGGATACAAATTGTGAAAGCTTCACGGTAATTATGAATTCTTAACTGGATAAGAATAAGAAATACGTTGGGAAGGGCAAGGGAAAGGCTGTGCCGTCTAGGAATGCAGCGATTGTGTGGTAGCAGTTAGGAGTGGGATGTGCAGTAAAGATAAGAAGTCGCCAATCTGACGTCAAATCTTTCAGATTGTTAAGTATCCAAATGAGCGTATGAAAGCTGCAATCGCTCTCATCCAATACCACCATCACTTTCTTATCTCCCTCCATTCTCAAGCTAGTTTCTGCATGTTGGTGTGGTTATGCAAACGTTTATAGAGAAGAAGGCGAGGCGTGATTATCTAAGCTCTTGGGATTTGAGACAAAAAATAAAGAATCCTAGTCAATTATTTATTATTTATTTTGCGCAAGGAAATTGTTGAATTATTATTTATTGAAAATCTGCAGGCAATTCGTCTAAGAGATGCACATGGGCGTTGGATGGAAACTGTAACAGTTATACCAGTCCAATTACTTATCTATTGCTTGCGTTACAAGACAAGTATTGAATTCTCCCTAGTCCTTGCCAATAAGACGGAAATCCGAGTCCGTACCCGTGGCTGGATATTTGTAATCTAATATACGACGCAGGCACATAAATATGTATTTTAGACGTATTCATAAGATCTTCACATGTTCTGGACGCCGACTACTTTACCAGATTAGTGTATTATTCAATTGTCTGTTAAAGGCTTTAGAGTTTTCCTTGTGGAACTCATTTTTCTTCACACAACTATAAAGATTATAATCAAGATGAAGAAATACGAAATTCCTCATCTTCCTTGCGTTTGTCTTGTATGGGTAATGCATAAAGTGTCAATCTTCTATTGAAGGATAAATGATTTGATGTGTTTGACAAGAGTTTAAAATTTAGGAAAAAACTCATCGCTGATTAACTTTACTAAAGGAAGAGATTTAATATCATGAACTTCTATTTTTGTTAATCAATTATTCAAATTTTAAAATGTCAATTAACACCAATTTTTAACAAACCAAATTATATTCAACACTACTGTAAGGAGCAGTAAGGAGGGGTTTAGAAATGTGGATGTAAGACAGTTGTTAGCAAAAAATTGACACACCATAACTATATTCAACACCATACAATGCATCATAAATATATTTAACGCTGCACCAATTTTTCCAACCTTATACCAATAAAAATTCAACTTATCCATCATTCACTTCGCCATAGTCCAAATAATTTCATTGGATTTAAACATCCACGGTGATAAAACATGCTTTATGTCCAATAGTGTGTTAAAACAAATTTGCAAAGTTGGATATTTTGTTCTCGAGAACAATTCAGTAGCATTATATAATAATTCCAACTTCATGTAAAGTTCTTTAGCCAACTCCTACTAATCTTCTGTTGGCACGCATGTATACTAAAAATCCTTATCCCTTAGTCTTATAAAGACCTCAGCATATGGGATTGCCGACTCTAACATCTTCAAGTTTGAGTTCCATTTGGTCGGACAATCCAAAACTAACTTCTTTAAACTCGAAATACATAGAATTTGTGTAGCATCCCTAAAATTTTCGACCCTTTTATGAGTTGCACACCAATATAGAACACTATTCCAAATATAATCTACTGCTTCCCTTATCATCTCCAACCCATCCTTCACAATCAAGTTAAAAATATGCGCACAATAATGCATATGAAATAACCTACTTCCAACTAATAAGCTCCCATCCGCATATTACTCTTCAACTTTTCAATCATAGCATCATTTGTGCTACAATTGTTGACTGTGATGATGGATATTTTATTGTTGATGTTAAAATCCATTAAAAATTCTCTCAATACGGTTGTCAATTTCTCACTTGTGTGTCGTGCTGACATATAAATGAACCTATCATATAAAAATATCACCAACATCAATCATAAATTCATAACATAATGAAAAAGTAAATGATAACAATATTAAAGACTATAAATTACCTCAAAGTGTATTGTGTAACGTCCAATCATTATCATGTGCCGTCACCACCATATAACCCGTCTTTTAGTTGCTAGTTGTCCACATGTCCATTGTTCGAGCAATTCGTCCTTTAACACTCGACAATGCTCTTGTTGTCTCCCTCTTCTTATCCTGGTAAATTTTCAATATCTCCTTCTTCAATGTATTCTGACAAGGAACATTGAAAGTTAGTTGCAGTGAATAACAGAACATCCTGAAACTTTTACTTTCAACTATAGACAATGATTGTTCATCTATAATAATCATTTTAGCCATCAAAAGCTGTGATATCTTGTTGTCAAAAGTTGTTACACTTAACTGATTTTTCCTTTTCATCAGGTTAGGGGTTAAAAATGTTTGACCTCCTAAAACTATCTTCCTTCTAGTGCATGAATCTATATGTCTCTTTAAATGAGACGTGCCACCTTTCGAACCACTCAAATACAACTTATGACAATAGTTGTACACTACTTTTTCAATCTCATCAATCAATCTAGTTTTGTTAAAGTGATTCCAAACTTCACTTTTATATCAAGTTCTAGTTGAATCTCTATCCTCACTTGGTTCTAAAATAAAAGTTTCCACTTCTATCTCCAATAATGGATTAGAACTCTCAGCTAAAGGAATATGCTCATCCATATGAAACAAAAAAATATAAGTACTTGAGGTTAGAAATAATCAACATATAAATATTTGAGCTTATAAAAAATCAAAATGAGCAATTGAGCATATCATATCAATTGAGCTTATCATTATTAAAAGCAATCAAATATAAGAAGCAATGATGAAATATCATATGCTTATCTATTTAGTACTCGAAACATACATATATGAATTATGTTAATACAAGAAGCATATTATTATTTATAAACAATTAAAACAATAATGGTTGAAGATTAGTATTACATGAACAATAACAAGTGTAAGAACAGTGGAAAAGGTTTTTATTGCTATTTTAGGGTTAATGAATGAACTTAAAAACTTGGCAAAGAAATGTCCTATTGTTACATTACTAAAAGATTTGAGAATAATGGACAAACTGAATGCTCAAATAAACAAGCTTAGCAAACTTTGTAATTCTTACACTGAAATAATCAATCACTTACTCTTTAGTAGTTCCGTCTCAATTACCATAGATGAAATGAAACAATACATATTCTATATGAAATATATTCACAAAATTATGAACTAAGTTAGAGGCACATTATTTCAAAAGAATCACGATTATAACGGAAAAAATCACAACTATGTCATTATTTCAAAATAAGTGAACCACCTTAAAATGCCTGAGGCTTCATAAAAAGTGAAACACCATAGGTCTAATGCCAAGCAAAATATACAAAGCAGAAGGAAAATCATAACACCTCAAGTCTAAAACGCAGAATGCCTAATGCTAAATGAAACACCTTAGATTTAGAATAAAGTTTGGGTGCAAAATTCTCAATTGGGAGCAAACCCAAACAAGCAGAAAGGGAAAAGGAACAAAAGAATAAAGGAAGAATACAATATTTTTTGTTAAAAGGCTTACATTGTTAAAGTTTTTAGCTATGTTTTGTGCTTAGGTATAAAAGTGATGGTGTATATTGTTTAATATGGAAAGGAAATACAAGGAAATGTTCATGTGGTTACTTAGGAGATGCTAACTTTGGACGCCTCCAGGATCTCTCACAAAATTACAACATAACTTCGACATAAGGATGCTATTCTTTTCTACAACAGACATTTATTTACATTGAAGACCATAAATATAAATACATAACATCTCTCATCTTTGTTGGTAAGTGGGAGATACTCTAACCTCCTTTAGTAGTTGATGTATTTTTTTTCCTGTTTTCTTAAAATATGTACTTAAGAGACGAAAATTAATACAAACGAATCATCTTATGTATAAATTGCACATTTAGACATTAAACATGCTAATTCTTAAAGTTAGAGCTGAACATGCACAAAGGCAGGGCTCGACTTAGCAAACAGTAGCAAAAAGAATTAAAGAGTAGGGTGAAGTGTAGGTAGGTGATTGCCATCCAACTAATATGCAATTTATTTCAAGTTCTTCAGAGTATCAATTGAGTATAAGAAACCATATATAGGCCGTTCAATGAAAAACTAATGGTTGCAGGAATTGCATATAGCTCAAAAAAATTTAGAGTACTAGGAGAAAGATGTTATGAAGTCTACATCAAATAAATTGGCAAACTAAATAATCGATTCTCACCCTTGTCTTTATCTCTCACGCTTATGACTTCTTACCCTCACACCTATGACTCAATCATGCCCGTGAGTTTTCTCACTCACCCCCATGATTTTAATTGCAATGGCTGATGTTTAATGGTCCCATCAAGTTACTATGCTCTCCAATAGTAACCTTGACTTGATTTTGATCTAAACATCCGAGAGCATTGTGCAAGCTGAACCATCTTGCTTCTTTCAACTATAACTTTTTCTTTAGACCTCCAAATGACTTGATTCCTAAGCCAATAGATTCCTAAAATATTATTCTATCTCTCCACAAAAATTATTAGCATTTTAAATTGATAAAAAAAGATTGATCAAATGAAAGTGCGGGAATCTGTTGGAACAGTGTAAATAGGAATGGAAATTCAAACTCTAAGATGTTCAATTTCTGGATGGAAGTTGTGCATAATATACTGTTTTAGAAATAGAACATTTCAAAAATGGTTGAGGTATATCTTTCAAATTACTGAACCGAATTGAATGATTTTGGTGTCAATGGAAACATAAGAATAGAGGAACAATTTTCTAGAAGAGAGTACTACCAAATTACTTCATTTTCATTGTCGAAATGATTAAGATAAGTAGACCAGAAAGTTAGTTTTTTGGAAAAAATCTGAAAGCGATAAAATGAGAAATGAATTGTGATTTTAATGGTTTTATTGAGGTATTAACCTACGTATAAATTATAATTAGGTGAGTTTTGTTATGGGATTGATTTTGTGAAGAAATTGATTGATAAGTACCAGGGATTGTCATGAACATGCATTCTATACAATTCATTTCATACAATGCATTGTTAAACACTTATACTTATGCAAATTGTGATATATATGTACGTTATTTGATATAGAGGAGCAATTGGAACGTCAACTTCCAGACGTTGTCGGAACTTCCAGGCATTAGCTTTGGGAGTGACCTGCGAGTAACCTAGACGGTCTGACTCAATTAAATGTTTGTTTTATATTATGTTTGAATTGTTGAATGAATGTGTGTTGATTGTTAGATTCCGGACAATGAAGGTCCGATAATTGTGATATTTTATTGAGATATTGAAGTGCTACTTGAATGTAAATGCGACAGACTAAATGTTTATGATATGATTGATTGCAAAAATGCATTTCATACATGAATGCATGATCAGATAATGAGAGTTGTGACTTGAGTAGCCAACATGAAAAAAGCTTTAAGCTTAGTTATGCACATCAGAGCCTCAGGCTCAATGTTTAATGAGTCCAGTATCTACAACAGATATGGGACAGTACTGAAATGAGCCCGGTGTCCACAATAGATACGGGACAATTTAGGCACTCAGTCATAACAACATAATAATTGGAAATGAGTCACATGAGCATTTCATATGAATTTGAACAAGTATGTTGATTGTTTGAAATGTCAAATTGGGTTGCTCTTAAGTGAAAATGTGATATATGTTCAATTATGAAAAAATGCAAAGATGTGAAATATATGTTATATGTTATATGTATTGATGTGATGCATGAATTGAGTGAACCATCAATGATGGTTACCTCATTGAGTTTGAAAATCTCACCAAAATTGCAACATTGATTTTTCCTGACTAAGAGATGACTCTAGCTACTGAGAGACTCTACCAGCCGTGTAGATTTGTATTTTAAAAGAGAAGTCATGGCTTAAAGGTCGGTTAGTTGGGTTTTGGATAGAGTAGATAGATTTTTGTATAATTCCTCTTTCAAATAGTACTTTTATATTAGGCTACGATGATGTACATTTAAGGAATGTTGAAAGACATGTTGTAGACCTTCAGTTTTTATGAAATGAAATGAGGAAAATGTTAGTTTTTAAAATATTGTGGTTTTCTTACGATGCTTTATAAGTGAATAAAGATATGATGCCATGTTAAGTGAATGTAGTGATTGAACGTAGTGCACCATTGTTTTAGGTTATGTATTGGAATAACCTCGAGCGTCCCGGTATGTGTCCTAAGGTAAGGGGTGCTACATTTAGGTGGCATCAGAGTATGGTTTGGCATCTGTTGGGACATATAGGAATGTTAAGCATGAAATATCATGAGAAATGCGAAAAATGATTGAAATTATTGTTTGTTATAGGTTATCCACTCTAGGTGATCAAATTGATCAACCAGATGACCAAGGATCAGTAAGAGCCAGTAGGGAGTCCTCGGTACCTCGATATGAGGAAATGCCTTCTAGATTTTTCGAGAGAAGGGAAATGACGTATGATAGGCTGTGGAAGTTGGGAGCTATGGATTTCTACGGCAGCACAGACCCAGCTGAGGCCGAAGGATGGTTGAAAAGGATTGAGAGGGTTTTTGATTAGATAAACTGCGAGTCTAATGAGAGGTTCGATTATGCAGTGTCCTTACCGCAGGGCCCAGCTTACTAGTGGTGGAAGAATGTCTCGGACAGTACCACCAGGCCTTACCAATTAAAGTGGGAAGACTTTCTGAGCGTCTTCA
>JAOQMP010000003.1:18392771-18422351 GCA_027563575.1 Erythroxylum pedicellare | reverse complement strand
ACAAAGTTGTGTACAGACTTTATTTTCAATAATAAAGAAAGGCATATTTTATTAATTTGGTGTTCATTATTTATGAACTAATATTGATCTATAAGCAAATTAATGAAGTCTATGATTTATGACATAGCATAAAGGAAATCATGATGTGATCATACTACTAAGATTCCTATCATGTGTAATTATGTCACTATCTAAATTATCCCTAGTCATATGATTACTGAGATTGGACATCGTTAATCTGGATAGACTAGCACATGTCAAACTCCTTGATTTGATCAAGAAGTTGATCTCAGAAACTTTAAACATGAGATGATTAGAGTTAAGATGTGAATGCTTACTAGAGGTAGTAAGTACATTGGATGACATACCATGAGATCATCATATGGATGTCCTATAGTAATGTCAGTGATAATCTTATCATAGCAATGGTGCAAGTATCCTTAGACTTGAGGTACTTAAGGATTTCTTAGATACTTATTCTGTGCCTTGACTCCATTCCTTGTTGCCTTGCAGAGGTTGCTCATAGGGTGGTGATTTGGTAAAGCTTGAGGTATTCAAAGATAACTGAGTAGTCAATAGAGGATTTATCACTTTTTTGATAGCAGAAGATGATACTCACAGCCTTTTATCAGGGTCATTACCTGGAAATCTCTAGCCAGAGTATATATGTCATAAAGAATGTCTTCATTGACATATAGAGTAATGAGTCCTAGGACGACAATTGATATCACTTGGATTAGTTTTGACGTACTCAGTCCAGTGAGAGTTGACACTTTGCCCATACTTATAACCATGTGGGGTATAGTATGATGAAAGGACGAATTGCACAACAATTATCTATGGGAGGCTTCATGATGAGCATGGGTTTGTCCGTCAAACCACTTACTTTCTAGTCAATTAGGGTTCATGAAGTGTTGCTAGACGCCGCTCATGACTTGCTTGGATTAAATGTTAATCTAAGTAGCCAACATAACTGGGAACCTAATGGGTCACACGTATAAGGGTGACTCGGAGGATTCATAAAATAGTTTTGGATAGAGATCCATCCTATGGAAAGGAATAGAACTAAATGGTTCTCGATGAGATCGGGATATGTCCCGATGAGATCATGATATCGATATTGCTGAAACAGGTCTCTGGTATTTTTCCACACCTGGGACCCAGCAGGACCGACTCTAGTATGACTGGACCACTTTAGCATATATATATATATATATATATGTAGATATAGATAAAAGATATGAATAATTTGTAAGATGAGGAATAGGGGCTTCTTTCATAAGTTACATTTAATGTCTTTAAATGGTAAAAGGACAAAATCACTAAAAGATAAAAAAATGAAAGTTAGAAAGGAAGGATGATGATCGTGAGATAAAAAGGTTTTAACATGTTTTAGAAACATTTTTTCTCAAGCCTTCTTCTTCACATTTCTCACACCATGCTATCATCTTCTTCTTCATCTTCTTCCTCTCCTCTCACGTTGCTCTCTATAGAACAAAGGTAAGGGCTAGCACTCTCTTCTTTGTTCTAGCTATTTCTGGATCAAAGAGTTTGATTCGGTTAGATTCTCCAATCTCTGCATGGATATCGTTAGAGACGGTTTGTTTTGGTGATTGCGATTTGTGACAACTCGATGACTAGAAGATCAAAGAATGAAGGAGACTACACATAAGTTACATGGTTATTATATGAAAGATTGATTTATGTAAATGCCATGAATTCCTATATATATATATATATGTTAACATTTAGCTAGGTTTTGGGAAAGCCTTAGAACAATTTTTTTTCTCTATACCGTATGTATATGATGCACGCACTGGGATTTTCCTAAAGTGGTATCAGAGCCACTTGTGTCCCGTATAAAGGAGAAACCATAACATGTGTGATGCTGTCGATTGGTTGTGACTGTTGTGCATTTTGATTGTGTTGAATTCGAAATCAGTATAGAGATATTTTTTTCAAAATTTTCTTTGCCGAATTTTCTCATGAGATGTTGCTGAATATGTTTATGGAAGGAAAAATTTTATGAATGTGATTTGATATGTTTTTGCTAATTAATTCCCTACTATTTTGGTTATTGTGTTTATGTACATTACATGAATAGGCATGCTTGTAAATTCTAGAAACTTTTTTTTGGAAGTTTCTTTCACCAAGATGTTTCTAAAATGTTTATAAACTTCTATGAAGATGGAAAAATGTTTTTGAGGTGATTTAATATTTGTTTGAGAATTTCTTGTGTGTTGTTGAGAATGCCTGATTTGAGGAACATAGATTCTGGATTGTCTTGGTTGATAAGGTTGGTTAAGTTTTGCTTGGAACTAAATTAGGAACAAATTCATGGAAGATTTTGTGAACATGTTATATCCTCTGTATTTTTCTCAGTTTTTATTGAAATTGTGTCAATGATTTTTTCAAGTAAAAGGCAGAGCTGGACAATTTTGAGAAAACTATTGGACCTGGTTTTTTTGAAATGTTGATTGTGTTTTTTTTGGTTTCGATGCCTTGGATCATTTTTTAGGTGATCAGAAATATCTTAAATTGATGTTGTATGCATTCCAAACTGATTTGCTTGAAATGAGGTTTCCAAAAATTTTTGGATGTCAAATATTCCATATTAGCATCTCGTTGGTATATTCAGTTGTCTTGATTGTTTTGACCGTCACAATTTATATGAAAAGTGACGAAGTAGTCTTGATGAAGTGAAGACTACCTAGAGATACTTAGTATGATAGTTTGATGTTCTCCAATTATTTGTAAATCTAAGAGAAGAATATTGTATTAATCTATTTCGAGTATTTCATGTCTAGCATGACTAGATATGGCAAGCTTGATATAATTAAAATGTTTAATTGGTACATCAGAGTAGAAGGTATTAAACTTGGTATATTGGTATTTTGAATTGGAATTGAAAAGATACAGATTGAGAAATTAGCCAATGCTAACATTATAAAGCAATTCGGTTTAAGAGTTGAATCGAACGTCAAATCTATAGATGTATAACACGTCATAACCTATATAGGAAAACCTTATGAGATGATTGCATTAAAGAATGCATGCTAGGGTTGGTTAGGTGGGATGATGGATGATTATGAACGTATATTCAATATGATTGATGAAACATCCTAAATCATTCCATATAGTCATTGTGACTATAATCCTATGACTTAAATGAGACCAGAGTATGAAATCCCTCATAAATAATATGAAAACTAACACCTTCCAGTAATATGGGGAGAACCAAAATTCTTTTAGAGTTAGGGTTGTTGGGTAAACCCATGCTTGCTCTATATAGATATGTTCGAACCATTAAAATAAGATTTTCATATTAATGGGTCAGTTTTCACTAGAAGTGTTGATTTGTTGAGTAAACTCAAGGTCAACGTAGACAGAGGCGTAATTGGGTAGTGTACATCATATGTACGTGCATCAAGAGTTGATAACCCAATATGTGTGCATACATCACGAGTTGATAGCATTAGACGATAGTTGTATCTATGATGCAGTAGATATGATCGATACCCACCGATTGACCTAAGGTGGCTTGTTGAGTAAACCCAAGATCATTTTTAGTAATGTCAAATATTGACCCACTAGGATACTTCGTCATAATTTTTCTTGGATTCGTAGTGAGGGCTATGGATTCTTTGAAACTAGTGGTAGCCATATGTATATCATGCAAATCCTTATAATCATGCATGTATTTATATTCTAACATTCTTTCTCTCTTCAAATTTAGGTTAATTGAAGATGTCTTCCAGTGTGAATTTGCGCTCACTTATAGATTCTAATAAATTAACTAGACCCAATTTTCTTGATTGGCTGAGAAATCTAAGAATTGTTCTCAAATCTAAGGAGATAAGTTGTGTCTTAGACGTTCCACTTCCTGATCCACCTGTTGTTGATGCTTTTGACGTGGATCAGAAAGCATATCGTAAGCATATTAAAGATTATGACTTGGCTACCTGTATTATGCTAGCCTCTATGTCACCAGAGCTGCAGACGCAGCATGAGTCTATGGATGCTAATACCATAGTGTTTCATCTTAGAGAGCTTTTTGATGAGCAAGCTCAATCTGAAAGGTTCGAGACCTCGAGGCTGCTCTTCACGACTAAGATGACTCCAGGGACATCTGTAGTGTAGTATATACTGAAGATGAATGGTTATATTGAGAGGTTGGCCATTTTTGGTTTTATGAATTAAGTGCTGACTTAATTTTGGTTGGATTGTCTGATAGTTATTCACAGTTTGTATTGAACTATTGGATGAATCAAATCTCCGCGACAATCCCCAACTTGATCAATCTGCTCAAGAAAGTAGAGCAAGCTATCAAGAAGGATAGCAAGCTAGTGCTAGTGGTGTAATCTTCTTCTCTTGGTTCAAGAAAAAAGAACCTAAAGAAGAAAATGGTTAAGAAACCAAAAGGAAGTGCAGCCAAAAAGAAACTCAAAGAAACTACGTCGAAAGGAACTTGCTTCCATTATGGAAAGACTGGCCACTGGAAGTAAAACTGTAAAGTCTATTTGGAGTCCTTAAAGAAGAAGCAGGCATCAGATGCTCTAGCTCCTTCAGGTATGTTTGTCATTGAGGTTAATACTGTTTCTGATCATAACATATGGGTATTAGATACTAGTTGTGGCTCAAACATATGTAATGATATGCAGGGCCTCAAGGATAGTAGACAGCTCATGAAGGTAGAACTAGACCTACGCATGGGCAATAGAGCAGGAGTTACTGCATTAGCCGTAAACACATTTTTTGTCACTCCCTAGTGGGCTTGTAATTAAACTAGATGATTGTTATTTTGTACCCAGTTTAACAAAGAACATATTGTCTATTTCTTATTTAACTAAATTTAGTTTCCATTTGAATTTCAATAGCAATGGTTGTTCTATTAGTTTGAATGGAATGCTTTATAGTACTGGTACATTATGCAATGGAATTTACATATTAGACATATTGCATCCAATTATGAATGTCAATGGTACGAAAAGACATAAACGAGATAATTTAAAATCAACTTACTTATGGCATTATTGCCTTGTCCATATAAATGAGAGATGCATAGCTAAGCTCTATAAGAATGGTAGTTTAGGGTCATTTGATTATGAATCATATAATATGTGTGAATCTTATTTATTAGGCAAGATGACTAAGTTATCCTTTAAGGGAAAGGGTGAACGAGCAACTGGAGTATTAGACCTAATACATTCAAATGTATGTGGTCCGATGTCCATCCATGCTAGAAATGGTTTTCTTTACTTCATTACCTTCATCGATGATTATTCTCGATATGGGTATCTGTATCTGATGAGATACAAACTTGATGCGTTTGAAAAGTTTAAACAATTTAGAAAGGAAGTAGAAAACCAACTTGGGAAAGGTATCAAGACACTATGATCCGATCGAGGTAGGGAATACTTAGACCAAGAATTTTTAGATTATCTCAGTGATAGTGGAATTTTATCTCAATGGACTCCACCTTACACACCACAGCATAATGGTGTAGTCGAAAGGAGAAACTGAACCTTGTTGGATATGATACGATCTATAATGGGCTTTACAAATTTACCAAAATCCTTTTGGGCGTATGCACTCGAGACAGCTGTTTATTTGTTAAATAAAGTTCCTTCAAAGACAATTGATGTTACTCCATACGAGATGTGGACTATCAAAAAACCCTATCTTTCTCATTTAAAAGGTTGGGGTTGTCTGGCTTATGTGAAGCGGATATAGTCAGATAAACTTGATGCGAAGTCTTACAAGTGTTTGTTCATAGGATATCTTAAAGAAACAATGGGATATCAATTTAACCTTACTAAGGAACAAAAAGTGTTTGTTAAAAGCATGCTGTCTTTTTAGAGAAAGAGTTTCTTTTAAAAGAAGACAGTGGGAGCAAAAATGAACTTGAAGAAGTTTAAGATGCTCGAACAGACGCAGATCAACTGCTTGAACCTGAGAGTGTGACTCATATAGATGAAGTAATAGTTCAACCTTCTTCAACACAGGAAGTTCGTAGATCACGTAGGATACACTCTGTTTCCGAGAGATATGGATTTCTTGTGATTGAACATAATAACATATTGCTCATAGAAGATAATTAGCCTACTACCTATAAAGAGGTTCTAAAGAGTGCAGAGTTTGAGAAATGGCTTAGTGCCATGAAAGCATAAATGGATTCCATGTATGAAAACCAAGTATGGAATTTAGTTGAGGCATCCGAAGGAATAAAACCTATAAGGTGTAATTAGGTTTTCAGAAAGAAAATCGACATAGATGGTAATGTGATTACCTATAAAGCAAGGCTTGTGACCAAAGGTTTCCGCCAAAGACAAGGGATTGACTACAACGAGACCTTCAGCCCAGTAGCAGTGCTTAAATCCATTAGGATACTCCTAGCCATTGTCACTCATTATGATTATGAGATATGATAAATGGATGTGAAAACAGCTTTCCTAAATGGAAATCTAGCCGAGGATGTGTATATGACACAACCAGAGGGCTTTATCTCCTATGATGGCAAAAAGTTATGCAAGCTTCAGAAATCTATCTATGGATTGAAACAAGTATCCAGGAGTTGGAATATCCACTTTGATGAGATAATCAAAGAGTTTGGTTTCTCACAAAATTTGGATGAACCTTGTATGTATAAGAAGGTCAGTAGGAGTGCAATCGTATTCCTTGTACTATATGTAGATGACATATTATTACTAGGAAATGATGTCTCTATGCTACAATCTGTGAAGATTTGGTTGTCCAAACAATTTTCCATAAAAGATCTCGTTGAAGTAACTTATATCCTCAGGATAAAGATCTTTAGAGATAGATCGAAAAGGTTGTTTGGTCTTTCACAATCAATGTACATAGACAAGATACTAAACAGGTTTAACATGGAGCAGTCCAAGAGATGGTATCTTCCTATGACTTATGGAATAATAATCTCAAAATTTATATGTCCTAAGACAAAAGATGAGAGGATGTGCATGAATATGATCTCGTATACATCTGCAATAGGATCTATCATGTACGCTATGTTATGTATGACCCAATGCATCATATGCTTTAAGTGTTATGAGTAGATACTTATCGGATCCTAGTAAGGGTCACTAGGTGGCTGTTAAGAACATCCTCAAGTACTTACGAAGGACTAAGGATGTCTTCTTGATATATGGAGATAGAAATCTAAAAGTGAGCGGGCATACAAGTGCTAGTTTTCAATCTGATAAAGATGATTCCAAATCCTAACCAGGTTATATATTCACAATGAACGATGGGGCGATCAATTGGAAGAGTTCTAAACAAGAGATGACCGTTAATTCAACAACCGAGGTAGAGTACATTGTCGCTTCAGACGTAGCAAAGGAAGCAGTTTGGATCAAGAAGTTCATTACTGAACTTAGTGTGGTTCCTAGCTCTAAAGGGCCTATACAATTGTATTGTGACAACAATGGGACTATTGCACAGCAGAAGAAACTAAGGTCTCATCAACAATCCAAGCACGTACTCCGCAGATGTCATTTGATTAGGGAGATCATTGGTCGAGGTGATGTACAGATAGAAAGAATTCCCACCAAGCAGAATATTACTGATCCGTTGATGAAGCCATTATCACATATTAGCTTTGATTCTCATATAATCGCCTATGGTATTAGATACCAAGGCGATTGACTTTAGGTCAAGTAGGAGATTTGTTAGAGTATTGCCCTAAAGGGAATCGCCTTTAGCACGTTTTGTACAAAGTTGTGTACAAACTTTATTTTCAATAATAAAGAAAGGCATATTTCATTAATTTGCTGTTCATTATTTATGAATTGATATTGATCTATAAGCAAATTAATGAAGTCCATGGTATATGACATAACATGAAGGAAATCGTGATGTGATCATACTATTGAGATTCCTATCATATGCAATTATCCCAGTATCTAAATCATCCCTATTCATATGATTACTGAGATTGGACATTGTTAATTTGAATAGACTAACACATGTCAAACTCCTTGATTTGATCAAGTAGTGGATCTCAGAAACTATAAAAATGAGATGTTTAGAGTTGAGATGTGAATGCTTACTAGAGGTAGTAAGTACATTGGATGACCTACCAAGAGATCATTATATGGATGTCCTATTCTAATGTTAGTGATAATCTCATCATAGCAATGGTGCAAGTATCCTTAGACTTGAGGTACTCAAGGATATCTTGGATAATGATTATGCGCTTTGACTCCATTCCTTGTTGCCTTATAGAGGTTACTCATAATGTGGTGAATGGGTATAACTTACGGTATTCGAAGGTAATTGAGTACCCAATAAAGGATTTACCACTTCTGTGATAGCAAAAGATGATACCCACGACCTCTTGTTGGGTCATTACTTGGATATCTCTAGCCGGAGTACATATTTCATGAAGAATGTCTTCATTGACATATAGAGTAATGAGTCCCAAGATGAGAGCTAATATCACTTAGACTGGTTTTGTGGTACTTAGTCTAGTGAGAGTTGACACTTTGCCTATACTCATAACCAAGTGGGGTATAGTATGTTGAAAGGACGAATTGCACAACAATTGTCTATATTTGTGAGATAGTTCGTGATGAGCACAGGTTCGTCCATCAAATCACTTACTTTCCATTCAATTGAGAGTCATGAAGTGTTGCTAGATGTCGCTCATGACTTGCTTGGATTAAGTGTTAATCTAAGTGGCCAACATAACCAGGAACCTAATGGGTCACATGCATAAGAGTGACTCGGAGGATTCATAAAATAGTTTTGGATTGAGATCCATTATATGGAGAGCAATAGAACCACATAGATCCTGATGAGATCGGGATATGTCCTGATGAGATCGCGACATCGATATTACTGAAACAAGTCTCTGGTGTTTTTCCACACCTGAGACCCGATAGGACCGACTCTAATATGATTACCATTTCAACATATATATATATATATAATGGTCATTTAAGGTCTTTAAATGGTAAAAGGACAAAATCACTAAAAAGTTAGAAAGGAAAGATGATGATCGTGAGATAAAAAGGTTTTAACATGTTTTATAAACATTTTTTCTCAAGCCTTCTTCTTCATAATTCTCATACCATGCTATCATCTTCTTCCTCTCCTCTCACATTGCTCTCCATATAACAAAGGTAAGAGCTGAATACCATTAGACATAGTCTATTTTGGTCGTTGTGGTTTGTGACAACACGACGAGTAGAAGATCGAAGAACGAAAGAGATCGCACACAAGGTATATGGTTATTATATGAATGATTGATTTATGTAAATACCATGAATTCCTATATATATATGTTATGAACATGTAAGTGAATGGGGAACATTCAGCTAGGCTTTATGGTACTTCTTTGTATAGACACATAGATCCTGGACTTCGGGAAAGTCCTAGAATAATTTTTTTGTTTTCCGTACCGTATGTATATGATGCACACACAGGGATTTTCTTACACTTAGCATCCTTATTGCTTCCTACTCTTACCTAGTTATCTCTATGCCACTTTTTGTTGTTTAAATTCATAAACAAAACCTTTCTTAAGCTTTTGCTTAGTTCCAAACTCACCTTCCTTGTTCCTCACTTTGACTTTCTCGTTTTCACCTACTTCTTCTTATAACCTTAATTTTTTTATTCTTAATTTTGGCCCTACCTCTCTCCCATGCCTGGGAAATATTAATGTCATGTAGCTAGAAATGCCTTCTCCCTATTTTTTTTGATAGGTCACAATCACAAATAACATAGATAGATAGAGAATCTAGTATCAACTTTGGGTGAGAAAAAATCATAATGTTGAGTAATAATTGCCTTCCTCATTCATTCAATACCGTAGTTATATATGCAGGTGGAGAATAATAACTTCCTAACTTATTGGAGTTTAATGTTAAATCTAGCTCCCTACTTGTAAATGTTGCTCTAACATTCCAATTACAAAAAGTAGCAATAATTATTGAAAGGAAAAGCTAACTAGCAGGCTTAGTCATAACCTAGAGTTACCAATGACATGTAGACTACATCCATATGATATTATTCAGACATTATCTTGGTTATCATTTTCCCATACAATAGTAGCTTTCCATGAACCCCATGCAATGATAAGAATCTCAAGTTCTTAGGTGAAAAATATTTATCCAAAAATTACCTTACCCAATAAACAAAACAATAGCAGAAATTACACAACTAGTTAATAAATTAATCTTAGAAAATAATAAATATGAACTCATAAACCTTATTATCGATCAAGATGAAATTATTTATGGATATGAATCAGATCAAGAAATCTATGTAGATCAACAAAATAATGAAGAACAACCTAAAACAAGTGAAAGCGGAGAAAAACGAAAAAGAAACAATCAATAAAATCATAATTGGAATTATAAGTCTATTAAACTCGAAAAAGTTAATCGTTTTGGATATTATTAAAAAGATAATAAAATAGGAACATTTACTTCAAAATATACACCAACACATATAACTTTAGAACTAGATGGAATTCTCAATTTAGACTACGTATTATCACCATAAAAATTATTACTCGAATGGTCTTATAAATTAGCATAAATCTAATAGGTCTTTCTAATCTTACAGAATGTGATCTTAATAAAGAATTGTCTTTTAGAGGTTTGTGTTGAGAAAACGATAATCGTGGTTTATTTGATTCTAATAGTTTAATAGGGTATCTTATTTATGGTATTTCTCTTAAATTAGTTCTTAGATTCGTACCTACTTTTGCTACTTCTTTAAATAATTGGTCAATGTAAATTTTGCTTGTATTTTTAAATTCAATACTATGATGTGAATTAATTAAGCATAACTAATCTGATACGTTATTGAAAATGGGTATTGTCTTATAGTCATTAGGTCAACTTTTTAAAGGTTTTTAGGGAGAATCGTAACCTAGACACTTATTCTTGATAATGATAGTTTTCTCAATGATTTCTTGTTTCTTTGTTCAATGTTTCTGCTTATTTTATTTTAATTACTTAATTTTTATTTTCTTTAATTAAAAATCATAATTAAATTTATAGACTAGATAATAGGATAACGGTAATTACCAATACCTATCGTTTTTATGGGATCAATTCGTACTTGTCGATACTAGCTACAATTACACTGTATACTTGCAATCAATTCAAAACTGACTAAGTTTAGGCCAATCATTGACCATCCATTTGAGGATGGTAATTAGTTTGGTGCCTAAAATCTTAAAGAATTATTTCCAAAAGTATAATTTGTTGGAGAATGATTCAAAGTTGTTAAAAATGTAGTCTTTATTTAAAAATAAAATTTGAGAGTAGTAAGATAAATATAAGATCTGTTATCTGTTAGAAGATAAAATTTTATCTATTACGATAAAGTTATTATTTGATATAGGATTTAAAATTTTTTATTTTTTATTTTTTTTGTTAATCTTTACCGAGATATTACCTAAATTGTTATTTCATTGCTTATAGATTTAGGCCTTTAGTGTTAATGTAAAGTACAACTATCAATAAATTACCTCTTACATTATTTCTTTTCTTTTCTACTCAATTTTAGTTAGTTTCTGGTTCCAAAATCCAACATGGTATCAGAGCTCCAGTTATTCTTTGACTTGTGATGATTGAGTAGCAAAACCTTAAAAAATTATGCGTGTTCAACCCTAGCAATGGCATCAAATAGTTTCTCTATTCCGATTCCTATTTTCAATTAAGAAAATTATCACTCTTGGGCTATCAAAATGAAGTCCTATTTGCAAGCTGTTAGTTTATGGGAGGTTATTGAAAGTGAATTTGAGCCTACACACCTTCCGCAAAATCTAACCCTAAACCAAATTAAGAAGAATGATGAAGAAAGGGCACAGAAACCAAAAGCTTTATCTTACCTCCATTCGGCCATGATGAAAGTAATTTTCACAAGTATAATGACATGTGAATCTCCTAAAGAAGCATGGGAGAAACTAATAGAAGAAAAACTAAGATGATGCAAAGTTTAAATCTTAAAAGGAAATTTGACATGTAAAAAATGAAAAATTCTAAAGGGGTCAAAGAATATGGGAGAAAACTTATGTCCATTGTCAATCAAATCAAGTTACTTAGTGAAGAATTTCCTATTCAAAGGGTTGTAGACAAGTTTCTTATGACCCTTCTCAAAAGGTACAAGTCAAAAAATTTATCACTTGAAGTTACTAAAGATCTATCAAATGTAACCTATGCAGAGTAACTAAACGCTCTTCAAGTTGTGGACCTAAGAAGAATAATAAGGGATGGAGAAAATGATGATAAGGTTGAAAGAACATACATGGTCCAGAGTCCCTCTTCAAAGGGTAAAAGTAAATTTCTCCAATGTACAAATTGTACAAACCTATCCATAAAGAGAAGGATTGTTTTTTTTGATAAATCAGAAGATTTTATACAAATATAAAAGTTATGTACATCATTGTAGACTACTCAAGCAGTGGTCTCTTAAGGCACTCATGGATAGCTCATTTGTTAGCTACCCACTATCCTTATCAGCAGAGTCTAGTTGAAACAAAAGGTCCTTTGCTACACAAGGGGACCAATGAAAGATATCTTTAGAAGCTACATCACTTTCTTACTTCTCACCCACATATCCAAAACAATATCAGCTCTCCAACTCTCCAACCAAATCCGCCCAGAGTTACCCTAACTTACAAGACTCATTGTAACCACAAACAAGAACAAAAATCTATAATCCAATCTATTGCAACACAAACATAAGAAAGCTAATTTCATGGAACTAAAGTGAAGGCGTTGTCTTCGCCTCAACTTCCAATGCCAAGATTGGATTGCTACCTTCCCTTCTACTTGCCTTGAGGAAACAAGACGAATTGACTGGTGATGTTTCTTGTGCAAACCTGGAATCCCTCAGTAGGTGATGGTTTTCCAATTGTTGAAGTCAATGTACTTTTTACTTGCATTCATCTTATCTGTTCCAAATAAGACCAAATTCCTTCCAGTTTCGTATTTGTTGATTGTGTCCAAGGTGTTTCCTGATCCTTTCCTCTCTGTGTTGTGGAGTCTGAAGGTATGTTGGACCTCCAACTAACCTCCTGTCTGCTCTTCGAATGTAGACACATATGCTATTGAGCTAATTGATATTCTTGAGCTATCAAACCTGCAGAAAAAAAATGTTAGTGAAATAGACATTTGTTTAATTACCTCCTCCTGGTGTTTGAGCTTTAATGTTCCATAACTTAGGAGATTACTCTGAGGTATAAACTTCCAACATCCTTGGCTTCATCTTTGAAAGTTCTAGCATTCCTTTCAGACTAAATATGGTAAACAGTAGTAGATAAAATGATTTGGAAAATAGTAATGTCTAAAGTTCTTGTATTGGAAGCAAGATTAAACCAAGTGAGAATAGAAGAAAGGTTTGGTTGATTAGGGTAGTGTAAATGAAAATGTTAGAGGCTTTGGTCCCAAACTAATTTAGAGAATGTACACTTAAAAAACAAGTGGTCAATGGTTTCATTAGCCGAAATACACAAAGAATAGTGGTTAGGAGTTTGGAGGTAGGAAAGTTTGTCTTAGGTTTGTAACTTGTAAAGGAAAGCAAGCCAAAGGATAAAGGAACACCTAGGTCTACTACTTTTAGACCACACTAGTTTGTGCTAAGGAACTTCCTATAAAGGAGGTTGTAAGAATTTATAGGCGGAATCATTAGTATACTGTCTTGTGGAACCAGTTAGCCATTCCAGACTATTAGGTTGGGAACTATTTAGTTGGCACCGAGGTATTTCAAGGTTTCTAATGAACTTTATGGATACCTCTTGACATCTCCACTCATCATGATTGATAACTCCTGAGACTCTTGCTATCATTGGAAGCTTTGAGCCATTGATCTCTCCCAGTAAAGAGAAATTCTTCAGGATTCCTCTCGGGTGCCAGGGATCTTGCCGTAAAAGAGTAGATATATGATTGCCAATCCTAAATCTGAATTGGTTCCCCATTTTGTCCCTCACAATAAAATTTTTCTCCAACACCAAGAACTATTATAGGTTGGTTTGGCACTCCAGAAGTTTTTCCTTCTAAGTATGATGGTATGCACCTACTTTACCCACAGAGCCTCCCTATCTTCAAACAAATTCCAAATTCGTTTCCCTAACAGGATATGATTCCATGAGTTCAAATGTTTCACTCCTAAACCTCCCTGCTTTTTCGGTCTACTAATGTCACTCCACTTAACTTTGGCATGAGATTTCAAATCAACCTTCCTAACCCATAAAAATTACTAAGCTTCGTCTCTATATCCTTAAAGATGGAAGAAGGGAGTATGAAATGGGTAGACTAGTATACTTGGAAAGAAGAAAGGGTTGAAATTACCAATTGGATTCTACCAACATAAGAAAGACTTTTATGAGTCCAACTATTAATCCTCTTATCAATTTTGTCCAAAAGGGGAAGGCAATCCCTCCTACATAACTGACTTATTATGAGTGGTACCCCTAAATATAGCATGGGAAGATTGCCTAGCTAGAGTCCAGAGACAAGTTTCATTCGATGAGTCAGATAGTTCACATTCGGGGATTAAAAAAAACTTACTCTTAGAAGTATTCATATCCATGCTAGAAAACGTAGAGAAGGTACCTAAAGCATCAAGCAAGGTTTGAGCAGATAATAAATCCACATGACAAAAGATCACGAGATCATCAGTAAAGAGGAGATGGTTGAGGTTAAGGCCTTGGCATCGCCAATGGTATTTGAAGGAAGGGCTATTCTCTGTATAAGCTTTCAAATTTCTAGAGAAAACTTCCATACAAATTATGAAGAGGAATGGAGATAAGGGATCTCCCTATCTTAAGCCCGGCTTACCTTTAAAAAATCTAGAGGGGGTTCCATTGATCAAGATTGAATAAGAGGGAGTGGTTATGCATTCTTTGACCCAATTAAGGAACTTCAAAGAAGACCTACAATTTTTAGAGCTTTAAGAAGGAAATCTCATTGGATTGAGTCACAGGCCGTTTGAAGGTCTACTTTAAAAGCATACCTCTTCTTATTATTTGAAAGGTGATAGTTCTTGAAAATCTCTTGAGCCAACAACATATTATCCCCTAGTATACGGTTCTTAATAAAAGAACTTGGATAGGGGCTTACAATGTGATGAAGGATTTCGCGGGCCCTATTTGCTATGATTTTACCAATCACCTTATAAAGCATGTTACAATAAGACATAGGTTGATAATCTAAAATAGTGGAAGGGTGAGATTTTTTGGGAATAAGTGAGATGAATGTGGAATTGATCTCTTTGAGGAGTTTTTCATGAGGAAAAAATTTTGAATGGCTCTGGTAACTTCCTCCCCGATGATAGGCCAAGTTCGCTTGAAGAAGAACCTATTAAACCCATCGGAGCCAGGGACCTTATTTAGATTAAGGGAGTTGAATGCCTCTCTTATATCTTGAGCTGAAACTTCAGTAATAAGAGAATTGGTAAGGTTTTCAGACAAAGGGTTAGGAAAAAAGTTGTCTATAAACTCTTTAGAAAAGTGAAGAGCCTTTTGTTTCCCTATAGTACCTTTAAAGTATTCAAGGAACTGATCTTGAATTTCTTTGAGACCTACTATCCAGTTCCTATTTCACACTTCTAAGGAGTGTATGGAATTTCAGTTTCTGTTGGCAAGGAGTGAATTATGGAAAATTTTGGTGTTTCTATCCCCTTCTCTGAGCCATTTGATCTTAGAGGACTGTCTAAAGAAAGATTCCTGATCCTCTAATGCTTTAAATAACTCACGAATAGCCTCTGATCCCTGAGCAATCAGATTAGAGGATCTAGGAAAAAGTCTCATTTAATCTTGAATGTGATTAAGAATAGCTTGGCATTTCTCAACTTTGGCATTCACATCCCCTATCTGACTAGAATTCATGATTTTAAGAGATTTTTTTTTACTATCTTAAGCTTAGACACTATACAATATATAGGAGTACCATGAACTTGAGAGGACCAAGCATCCTCGATAGTCTGCAAGAAAATGGACTGAGAAGCTAGAAAGTTTGAGAGTCTGAAAGGATAAGTTCTTTTTTGCTGATTAGTAACATACCTAACCACTAAAGGAGAATCATCAGAGATGTGTGGGTTTTGAATGACACAAAAAGAACTAGGAAACCTAAGACTCCATGACGAGTTAATGAGGGTTCTATATAACTTCCTAGCAATGAAGGAATCTCCACTTTGTTTATTTTTCCAAGTAAAACTTGGACCACTAGAGTTTAAGTCAAACAAACCATTATCCACTACACACTGTCTAAAATCACTCATCCTACTTGTGGCAAAGGAACTAGAAGGATCGGCCTCATGAGGAAATACTATAGCATGACATATTGTACCTTCTTACATTGTCATCTTCGGAATATGTTCCTGCTGGTGAGGACTTTGATCCTTGCATGGCTCTCTTGAGCTCTCTAGTGTACTTGAATGACCTCCTTACTTTAAGTTGTTTTCTCATAGGTAAGTTTATGTGTCAGTTGTTGCTAAGTTGAAGTGCTTCGTATCTTCTCCTTGCCATTCTCCAACTCTTTTTTAGACCATTCTTAAAGACTCTCCTTGTTGGAGCCCATTCCTTCTGCTTTTACTAGTCTGGCCTCCATTCAATTTGATCATGATTTCCTTAAATTGTATTTGCCCCTCCTCACTGTACGTTGCCAATTGGAAGGCAGAGGGCCATTTCTTATGTAGCTCCAGTTCCACACACATACGAGCACAAACTATCCTAGACATCCTTACTGTCTGCGAATCCATTAAAATTGGATGTCCCACCGCACTTGCTATCTTACCCAAACCTTCAGTATTCCATTATTCAATTGGAATATTGTAAAACCTAGCCCACACTGAAGCATAATTTACCTCTTCCTATTCCCCTCCATTCATACACCACTTTCTCATAAATAAGGGCTTCCCTTGGATATGCCAAGGGCCCTTTTCTAACACTAAATTCAAACCTTTCTCAGAATCAAACTTAAACAAGAAATTGTTTGAGATAGTTATTAACGTCTCCTTTTTATGTTGTTTCGGTATAAACTAAATGACATAGTTTTGTTTCATAACTATGGTCGCTCAAGCCCACGCTTGGCCTAAGCTTAATGGCCTATGGCCTATGGTCTGTGGTTCATGATCTATAGCCTGTGGCCTAGCCTGAGATTCCACGAGCCAACCTTACATGGCCTGTGGCTTGGTTTCACTGGGCTAGGATTTTTTTTCATTCTTAATCGAAATTTGAAAAGGAGAGAAGTTGGGTTTAGTGAAATGTAAGAAGAATGACCAGTTCTTCACTTAGAACACATAAGCACAAAACTCAGTGTCAAGGAAAATGTTTTAGGCAGGAATTCTGACTCCTCCCTACACTCCCACACCATGATGGTTTACAACTATATCAAGACAATATTGAAAGATCTTTTATGTCAAACATAAAAAATCACCACCTTCAATGATTCAAGAGTACAGTCCAATTTCATCCTACCTAATGGCTTTCTTCTCCTTCGTCAAGAGTGTGATGGAAACCAATAGTGATTGAATCATTAGCGCAATAAAATAAAATAAAATATTATGATTTCTGATCGAATCTTGATAATTGAATAACTTGAATAATAAAATACGAATCGTAAAGTAAGAAATCGTACTTGATTCTTTTTTATGTTGAAATCCTTTGCAAGCTTTTTGATGTGTCAACCACCACCTATTCACATGTCCAACCTTTAACAGTATCCACAGAGCAGTTTCTCAACTTTTGAGAGGAATTAAGAAGGAGTGCTAGGTCCCTGATGCTTATTCCTATTTATAGAAAAATCATTATGTTTTTTTAATTTTTATTAAAATTAAATTCCTTAATTATAATTAAAATCATAATCTAATTATAATTAATTTAATTTTAATAAAATCAAATATCTCATATTTAATCCTTAATTTTTCTCAAACTTTATAATTAAATCCAACTTAATTAGTATTGATTTTTCTTTTACAAAATATTCTTTAATGTGTGACCTATTATATTCCTAATATATTGGCAACGATTATAAATTATAATTCTAATTCATAATTAGAATAAGATAAATTAAAATTCCTTTTAATTTGTCTTATTCTAATTATCTTTGGTTCTACAGTTAAAAAATTTATAATCACAGATCAAGATTGACGTCTAGTAATGCATCATGACCACAAAAATTTTCAAAAATGTTAAAGTGGTTTTGATTAAACTTTCTGTGCATGATTTTTTTTGTACAATTAAATCTTTTCATCATAAAATGTTTCGATTAGATAGAGCATGGAATTAATGTCTACTCCTTATGACTTCAATCATTTTAATTCAATTAATGACATTTGTAAACTATTTATAAAGCATCATTCCACTTTGGCCAAGGGTTTCCCGAATCAATACCAATGGTAACAATAGAACATTCTCCCTAATTACTTTAGGGTGATAGATCTTATTGTAATCACACAACTACCTCCATAAAGTGAATGCTACATCTAATGACTACCGATTGATCAACTCATGATTAAATAGGTCATATTTAGTATCAAAATATAGCAATTCCTATAAAAGATAACTTTGGAGATCTCAAGTCAAAAGATCACTTATACAATCATTACAATAAGAATTTCGTAGACATATAAGTAATGTTCCAAATAGATTTCTCATAGTGGGTTTGCTTAATAAACTTGTTCTCTAACAAGCACCCACACGTTTGTTTAAGTATTTCTATACTTTAGCCTATGAGATCGACCACTTCCTTTATAAGGTAAAACATAATACGTGCTAGTCTTTTGCGTTATATTAATGTCTAATCTTAATAGAATAATGACTAAAAACAATTTAGGGATAATACATAAATGCAATATGAATCTCATAATAATTTCATTTGCAATGCACAATTATCCCTTGGAATTTATCTTATACATTTAAACATATACAAGATAAAGAATGTCTGTAAATAGTTATCACTAAATTAAAACCAAACCAATTGGTTATAGGGGTATAAACTAAGAATCTCCCACTTGCACCAAGCCAATCATTTAAGTATATTATATTATATCACCATATAATGATTATACTACTGTTGAGATAGTGACTTAATGAGAGAATTCTATAAGATTCTCTTTAGTGAGCACTTGCTTAAATCTTACAACTTCTATCCCAGTTATAATCATAATTAAGAAAAATTGCCTAAATAAATCATTGAATCTTTGATGAGACATTAGCTCTTTTTGCATGCTCAATAGCTTTAATGTTCCACAATACATTACTATCTTGAGCAATGTAATGAACTATATCAAGTTCACTAAAGAACTTATCAATCCAATTAATCATTTCTACTAAATGAAAAATGTATTATAAGTTAAATAATTACCATTGCTAAATTAGAACCTTTCTAATCTTGAAAGATATCATTCTAAGTAAATAAACCTTAGTTAGGCTTTACTTCTAAAGTTAATATCCTTATCTCCTTGAACTCAAATATCAACTCATATATAGAATAATGAATATATTTAATACTTCACAAGTATCTGATATTTCAAATACTAAACATCTTTAGCACTTTATTTATGTATTTGGACTTAGAATATATGAACAACTTTCAATATATCTCTATAGATATAATTCCCAGAATTAAGTTATTACCTTTTTCAAATCCAATAAGAGTTGTTCTTAGACGATAATGATTTTATTATTCTTGAGATAATAACCAAATCTATTTAATTCTTCAGTTTTAACTGGTTTTGATTCCTAATGATAGGTTGCGTGCTGATTTCTTTTTCATTTTTCTCCTCCTTGACTGCTTTCGGGTTGATCATCATTTTTCTTTACTTGATCCATAAAAATGCTTTTCAATAAATGAAAGTTAGAATTTTTGTTCTTTATGAGCAACATGTCTACATATGCTCCCACCAAAGAGAACAACTATACTCTCACTAACCTTTTTGTAGACATGATAAATTCACCATCATCTCCAAAAAAGACTCATTGAATTCATTATAAAAGTGAATTGTCAATGTCTCGTAGACTTTCAATTATACATCAAATATATCATCAAAGACGATATTTGTAATTAGATGTACCATTATGAGATTTGAACTTTTCAAATCTCATCTTACTTCCACAACTTATCTTGAGAACTATTCTCCTATAATTACACATTGAAACAAACAATTTATTCAACAGGTCTGTAAGATTATATCCAACCTGTTGAATATCTTATAACCTTTCATTATGCAATTTAGTTCTAAACTTAACGAATAATGTATGCTTCAACCAAGAATCACATCCTTGAATCATTAATTTTGGCTTAAAGACTTAATGTTTCATATTTAATATAAAATCTTGCTAATTTATTTAATTGGAACTATTCAAGGTAAGTCATTATACTAGGCATAAGTATAGAAGAAAATTGTATGATACAATATCTCATATTAGTTTCTTCCTTATATAAATCCATAATTTTATAAAATTTTGTTGTGAACGAATTCACCAGAGAATCTCATTCTCTAAAGATAACCAAAATTTTAAAACTTACCATAATGATCTTATCGAAATGCTTTAGCATTCTCAATGCTTAGTTTCTACTTAGATTTAAACAATTTGAATCATTCAAAATTTTAAATATTATTTCATTTAATACATGTTCCTATATCACATAAAGTCATCAATAATATAATGAAATATAAGTATTATACTTAGATGAATTGTTATTCCATCCAATGCATCACATTTTTAAGCTTAATAATTCAATACGATCATCATCCTTTCACTAAATTCGATTTGGTTTTTCTTTAACTTGACAAGTTTTATAAGTTTTATATGATTCATAATTAGGGTACACATATCTTTATATGTAACTTTATGATTCTCATTATGTTGATTTAACCAACATGGTGTAAAAGAATAATCTCGGCTATCTAACTTTATTCTTTGCCTTTAATATTAAGCATAAGTCTCCTTTGATCCAACACATACAAACAATTTGCATAAACGTGGATCAACTACTTTTACTCAACAATCTATTTCTTATCATGCTTTGAGCATTATAATATGTTAAATCTAAAGTCAATATCAAATACTCACAAGCGTGGACTATAAATATATATGATCTCTATTATATCTCCTATTTATAAGAACAGTCCTGCAATCATTTTCTTCTAATGATAACTATTATAATTATATAACAAAGACTTTTATTTGATGTCCATGTTTTTGCTATTAATAGGCTAAATTAGGTGGAACAATTCTAACATGGTACTATTCCTTTCAACTCTACTCTATGCACCCTCTTGTATCTTGTTATCATGGAGTTGACATATATCTTACATGTTGTTATTAAAGTTTATTAGACATTAGTCAACTCAAAATGTTAATAAATTTTATCATCTATATGATTTTGAGTTATCTCTAAAACTGTAACATCAAATCCTCCTCAAGGATTATAACAAAATTACATAATAGGCATACAATTTTCTTTTCTAACTTTGAGAACTCTTCTCAAACGTATCCTATGTTTAAGAAATTTGGTTCACCAACTTAGTATTAACTATACTAAACAAGGTAAATTCCACTCAAAACATACTATAAATTAAGAAAACAAGTAATTAATTATATGCCATAACTACCAAATAAGATTAGGATTTTAATCGTGTATTCTTTAATTATTAAAAAATAACATCTTTTTAATTTGAACTAGTTCAAACTGTATTAGATTACCTCTCTGAAGTCTAAGCTTGACTCTAACACAATCAACTAGGATTTCAAACATTTACATTGAACTGAGTAAGGATGGGTTAATAACAAATACTAAAATAAAGTATTAAAAGGGGTAATTGTGTTTAATTAATAGAGTCAACCCTATTGACCTTGCTTATGTTCCATCATGATTAACTCCAAAGCACTTGATATCCAATCACCTGAAAGGGAATACCTTCTATGCTTTTTCCTCAAGGCTATTGAAAAGTTGACTTAGAACAGAATTAAATGGCTTATCCATACCTAAGACGCTACAAATCTCCAAATCAAAGACAATTTGGTTCTTTAATCTTATTTCTTATGACATTTGGAACAGAAAAGGCCTAGTTTTTCTTGTCACTGAAAACAAAGCCTCTGTTATAATCCTGACTATAGAAAATTTGCTTCTTTCATAATCATGACAATGTGACTCTGGGTGATTCTTTTATGTCATGATCATGGCATAGGAGTCACGATTTGGATGATTCTCTTATGTCACGATCATGAGTATAACAATTGTGACTCTGCTCATACAACTCCATGCACATCCAACTTCCTTGTTCTTCACTTATTTGATTTTCAACATTAACAAAGACATCAAACACCTCAAGAAACATATAATTAAGATTGAAAACATACTTAAAACCACATAAACACTTAGAATATAAGCAAACACTCACATTAACACAATTCTAAGCCTATAAATGCAATAATCATCAAATAAACACCTATAAACACACTAAAACGCCTATCAAAAGCCCCTAAAGTTGTATTATTGATTAGTGAATTTCATTATTAAGTTTGACCCTAATCTAGACGATTTATGTCAACCTATCTCTAGGGTTGCACGCAGTTCCTTTCAATTGTGGAAGATTTATTCACACAAAAAGATTTCCCATTCTCAATTATATGAAATCTAATCATAAACTAATATTATGAATATATTATAATAAGAATATAACACATTAGTGAATCTTAATAAATCAATCAATAAAATTGCATTAAATAAAAAAATCAAATTATATTGTTGTCACAACTTAGGATGCATCACACTTAGGCAACAAACAAATTAGTTACTATCCATAGAAAATAAAAACGAAGAAAACGAAGAAATCATAATTATAAATCTCCCTTTTTCTTCTAATGGATTTTCTTACAATTTGGATTAATTAAAACTCTTTGTTGGATCTTGTGACATATTCTTCGTGTTTTCCTTGTCCTTTGCTCAGAATTGTCACCTTTCTATGTTTTTTACAGCTCGAAATTAGCTCGAAAATTGCCTCTCCATGTTCTGCCTCTATTCACATCCTTTTATAGTAAAAACTATGGTTTTTACAATATTGACAGTCAATATACACGGTATGTGTAGGTGATTATGTATCTCCAAAAACATCTGAATTTGTGATTTTATACGGGCAGTGAGACTGACACAGGCAATATATACAGTTGTGCAAATCAACATACGTGGGTGTGTAAGTTTACATGACCAGAGACAATATTCTTCAAATTTCCACACATTTGCAAAGATTTACACATATAGGTCTAAATTATTTAAAATCTTCGTTCCATGCTACGATTTCATCATAATCTTCTCATTTATCTCCCACAAATACACTTGAAGTAAATTAAGTACCAAAAATACTATAAAATTATTGAATAGCAAGCAAAACACATTAAATATGAGTATATAAATATATTTAAATAATCATTTATTAATAATATATAAATATAATATGAATCTCATAATTATAATTTCATCTACAATATATAATAATCTAATGAAATTTATCATATACATCCAAATGTGTACAAAATAAAAAATGTCTTTAAATTATTTTGTCACTAAACTATGATCAACTGATTAGCTCTAGGGCATAAACCAACAACTAGGACTAATAACACCACCAATTATAGCTTGAAAATTATGAAGTTTGGATCTTTTGAAATTTCAAGAACAAAATTAAGAATTTACATAGAAAAGAAGGATAGGGGTTAAGTATCTTAATCAGCGGGAAGAAAAAAGATGACGCTAAAACTGGGTGTAATATAAGAAACACTAAGCAAAAGGAGGATCTTTGAAAAGTTGACATTGGAAAATGGAACAAAAATGGAAAGAGACAGTAATAGATGATTGATGGCTTGAGGGATGTAAGAGCAAGAGATGTCGACTCTTAATTTAATATGATAATTTGTATAAGGATTAAGAAAAGCTTTAGGACTATTAAGTGACAAAGGTGATGATTGTTATAAGCAACGTTTTAAAAACCGGATTTGATCGATCAATCCGATCAGAATAAATGTGAACCGATATGGTTTCTGGTGTGATATATATTATATAACCCTTATGATAAAAAACCGAACAGTTAAGTAATAAACCAACCGATTTGTTATAAAAAATTGGTATGTTTTCATTATAAAATAAAAACCAAGATACCTTTTTAAACATGTAAGACCCATTGTCTTTTTTAGGTGGGCCCGCCGTAAATTTCTTCCTCTCTCTACTTTATCAAAATGTTAAGAACATGTGTACCTACTACCTACCATGCATGTGAAACCCACCGCCAATTTCTTCCTCCTATGTAAGTGAAATCTCAACATTATCGTTGTAGGAAAGTTGAGATTTAATGAGTATATTTTACAAATTTTTTGAATTTTTAATCAATTTTTTTCATTTCTCATACATTCTAATGAAAAAATTATATTTTTAAAAATTATATTATTTATTTATCTCTTTACATTTTAATTTAAAATTTTGTTTTAAATTATCATTTTTATTCTTAAAAAATACTAAACTTATTTAATCTCACACATAAAATATATTTGTCAAAATTTAGGTTTTTCATTTATCTCCTTATATTTTAATTAAAATTATAAATTATTATTGTTAAAAATTAATTATTATTTTTATCATGAATTTATTTATCAAATTGAATTATTAATTAACATATATAAGTAATTTTGCTTAAGATATTTTAAGAATGTGTTAAGAGTCACTCTTATTGGCTTTCTTTAAACATACTTAAACTTTTTTTAGTTTTTAAATAAATGGCAATGTAAAATATAATTTTTATTTTTATTATTATTTTAAAAAAATTATGTTAGATTCAACCTTAATCTAAATTATTAGGTTTATTATTAGTTTATTTTTATCATTAATAGCATTACTTATTTTTATAATTTTTACTTCTTATTTATTTTATACTAATTTTATAGCGGTTTAATACCGATCGAACCTTTAAACCTTAAATTTGTCTTTATCGGTTCGGTGTCCTGTCCAATCTCTAAAACATAGATTACAAGTTACAAATTGCTAATCATAATCAAAATGTGTTTTATTATCATATAAAAATAATATACATACAATTTGCAACAATTATTTTGTTATGCCTTTTGCTTTGTTAATTTTTATTTTGTTTATAGTTGTAATCAAATTCTTCTAAATTTTAACTACCAAAAAAAGACAAAAATAGTTTACTTGATTTTATATTACATAGAAAGTTTTAAATTTTAAGCGCTCAAAAAATTAAAATTTTAATTTAATGATCTGATTTAATTTTTAAACTTTGTGAATTGTTCTGACAGTCCACATTTATCTGTCTTTCCCAACTACTCTCTCTAGTATCTGCGCACCCGACA
Source organism: Erythroxylum pedicellare (assembly GCA_027563575.1). Lineage (NCBI taxonomy): Eukaryota > Viridiplantae > Streptophyta > Magnoliopsida > Malpighiales > Erythroxylaceae > Erythroxylum > Erythroxylum pedicellare. The sequence continues at coordinate 18,397,009 of JAOQMP010000003.1, read as the reverse complement.
GGATGGCGCTTCTCTGCCCTGCCGGCGTCTCACGAGCCAACAGATTGTGGACCGATCATCGCCCTCTTATATCATCAACCCAACCGTTTTCATCAGCATTCTTTCCACTGCTCCGGCCGCGTTTTCGTTCTCTCTCCACCGTCAGGCGCTCCGTCAGCTTGTCTCTTTTTGATGTCAAGGGCGGTAAAGGGTACGTATTCCGTATCTTGTTTCTGGGTGTAGCTTCCATTTTGAATCAATTGTTTCCTTATCTCTCCAAATTGGTTATTCTGTATTTGGGAAATTGAGAAACCTTGCTGCTTTGTAGAATGGGCGGCTTTTTCGATGTTGAGCTTAAAGTGCGTGATTACGAGCTGGATCAATATGGAGTTGTTAACAATGCTGTTTACGCCAGTTATTGTCAACATGGTAAGATCAGATTTGAGCATATTAGTCAATTGTTATTCAACGTTGCCAATTTCAATGAATTACGGACTATCCCATTTTTGTTTGAAAGAAAATTTTAATTAAGTGGAAAAAATTATTAATTCCCATCTTTCTTAATCAATAGAATGCAGCTATAATCTTATATATGGGTCTTGAGCTATATACTTATCATTTTCTGCAATCCTGTGCTTTAACCAGGTCGTCATGAACTTTTGGAATATATTGGCGTTAGTGCTGATTCTGTTGCCCGTACTGGTGAGGCATTGGCACTATCTGAGTTGTCACTCAAATTCATTGGTCCTCTGAGAGTATGTCTTTCATCTTCGTCAACGTTGACTTTAGCTCTATGTGTGCCTAGTTCTAGAGAATTATGCTCTCTCATCTAATTACATTTGTGTCGTGCTCTATATGACTTTGGCCTTTTCATAGTGAAAAGGGTTGTAACTTAAAACTTGCATGGTATTTTGAGCAAACAATTATTCATTTTGTCATTGCTAGTACAAGAGCTATGCTCTTAGAAAGGGAATTGCTACTTCTATCAGATGTTATAATTTCTTAACTAGGTATGTTACATGAACAGGACAGTTTACAAGAGCTATGCTCTTAGAAAGGGGATGGCTGCTTCTATCAGATGTTATAGTTTCTTAACTATGAATGTTACATGAACAGGACACTTTATAATTTCTTTCAACCATGAGATTGAATGCATAGAGTTATATGCGTTGCTCTTGGGAGAAATGTGAATCTCTTTAAGCTTTTGATAAACAGTATCTGTTTCAGATATTTTACTCTTTCTGTTTCTTGTCGGTGCCTTCGTTCAACTAGAGCGGTGATAAGTTTGTTGTTAAGGTGAGAGTCTCTGGCTCCTCTGCTGCACGCTTATATTTTGAACACTTAATCTTGAAGCGGCCAAATGGAGAGGTTTCTTATTGTTACCCTCAAACTTATAATTTCACTTCTTGGGGCTTTTCTCAATGCTCATTAGTTTTATTTATGTCGCACAGCCTGTTTTGGAAGCAAAAGGTACTGCTGTTTGGCTTGATAAGAATTATCGTCCTGTTCGTATTCCAGCAGAGGTGAGATCTAAATTCGTTCAATTCATTCGCCATGAGGATTCTTCTTAATGTTATTCCAAGGAATTGAACAATTTGGTAGTTAAGATGAAACTCCTAACATGTTCCTGTCATGAATTCTTTATATGTTTGGAGAAAGATGATTCCAGGCAGACCTAGGAAGTCCCAGCTTCCAGTTTTTAAACCTCATGCAAAAATAAATCAGTTAGGTTGACATTTCTGCAAGTGAAGCCTGTCTTGAACAATATTTAAGGTTCTTTTTTACCAGTGCTAGATCTTTTTCTTCTTACATCTTTTAAACTCGACTATATTCTTAGCACCTATGATTCTTATGATACTACATAGAAGAACTAGCTATTATGATTATACAGAATGAAACATATGTTTTTGCGGAGTAGCATTAAACTATTAAATGAACAAGTCACACGGGCTGGAGCTTGCTTTATAGTTGTATGGATTTTATTTTATTTTATAAGGAAGGTAAAAAATCAATCTGAGCTTCATTACACGCTTGAGGGGTGTTATCAGTTTTGATGTGCATTCAGGTGTCCATTGGCATACTTAGCAGTACATAGTCTGTAAAGAGTAAAGAAATTGAATAGGAAAATTGAAGGAATTCTACTTGAGAAATGGAAAGACCTTCACCTTATGCTTATATTTGCATGGTGGATCAAAGGTCTAAGTTAGATTTTCCTCACAATCTTTTTTGGTTAGTGACAATGTACAAAACGCTTGCAGGATTAAAATATTTTCAGTGATTGTAGCACTACTATAAAATGCGGTAACCACAATCAACATATTGGAATCGTAGATTTAGTCTGTAATTAATGCCCTGATTTTGGGCAACAAAAATGTGAAGAACTCGGTTTAAAAGTTGAATTAAATATAATTAGTTAATAGATCAAAGAATATCTTAGCTTTATTTGCAAGTATCACATAATTTTCCTTCTTTTGGGCATCATCATTCATATCAAGGTCAGTTGTTGAGAATGTATATCTAACAAAAATGAACAGTATAAAATAAAACAATAAGAATATAACAAAATTTTTTAAAAGAGATTTGGCCAATTTGAAGTTCTTTCCCTACTTCCCTTGGATTGGAATAGATAAAGAATGAAATATTATTCGTATGAATAAAATAGATAAGGAATAGAATAGAATAAATATTAGTTACTTTGGTTTATTGCTAAATAATTTATATGTCAACGTTTGGTTTGAAAACATAAACTTGAAATGACAAAAGAGTAATTAACAAAAAGATCAAAATATTCATATAGTCATCATTAAATACATTATTATTATTATTATTAACTTTCTTATTATTCAATTCTTTATTATTGTTAATTTATTATTATGATTATTAATGTTCTTCTTCTTCTTATTATTGTTATTTTGCAGTGGATAATTTTTTTCACATATTTTGTGAATTTGGTTCAACTAATATCAGCATTTATTATATAGTCACAATTACTGTGTTAAATAACATTGGAAAGATATTGGAAATAAACTTTAAGCCTTTAAACGTATAAAATGTATCATCAAGACAAATGCAACTTGAATACAAGCAGTTTAAACATGGACTTGAAAACTTTTTAAACGATCGGTAGGATCTCTAATTGTGATTCAAGAAAATGTTCTCTATAGTCTAAGATATCAGAGAAAGATGTTTTTCAATCGACCATCCAAATATAGCCTCATTACAACCACAAGTTGATCCACAACTGTACTGTGCATCGTCTACACAGAGTTCATAAAGACTATAATAATGATAAAGGAAAATATCAAGGAATCTCATAAAAGTTATTGTACCATATGATATTCATAGATGCAGTAACTTCCTAAGCTCCCAGAAGGCAGAATAAGAGGGTATGCAGTTTGAATATATATCTGCAAACATTACTACATATTAAAATCATAAAATCTATTCAGTAATTTTGAGCAATATACCAGCAAGCATTAACACAACAATAATGGCCAGACCTCAGGATTCTTTTCCATCTCAGCAGTGAGGGCTCCAATTAACCCAGGATGCCGCCCAACATCGTCATCCAAAAACAATACGTACTTGCTGTCCTTATGCATTTGCTCCACCCCAATCTTGACAAAAACACAATTATAAATATTTCAGAATGCTACTAAAGCATGCTTCTTGAAGCGAGAATAGAAAGGATAACATGTCATAAAAAGGTCCTAGACATGAAAATAACAAAACGTATGATTCCACACTCTTAAGTGAAGTACACTAAAAATTGGAAAAAAAAAAAAAAGTTTACTAATGATGGTTAAAATACAAAGAAAGAATTAAAAGAAGTTGTAGGCTGCCAAGTACCAATTGATTATGAATCTTCTGACTAGTCACATCATGTTGACAAACCAGCAATAACAATTTTATCTAAGGAAAGAAGCTGATTAGGCAAATACTCCATATGCCAACATAAGTGTGAGGATAAGAATGCCGATGACATGCTAAGTGAGTGCTTGTTTAGGGATATGAATAAAGGGGTACGAGTATGGAATGAAAATTGATGATTGATATGAATCTATTATTGAAATCTTAAGAGTTTCATTTTTGATTTTGGGCAATCCTCTATTCTTCTCATAATCTATTGAACTGGGAGAGAAGAATGAGAGTGAAATCAATTAAATAATTAATTACACTATAATTAATTAAAATATTGCAATTAATCAATTAAATTAAATATAATTATTATTTAAAATATAATTATTCATTAATAAAAG
>JAOQMP010000003.1:18343574-18362490 GCA_027563575.1 Erythroxylum pedicellare | reverse complement strand
AATGGAGAAGTCATGTTGAAGAAAAGAAAGCAAGTGTAAAACAAATAAACTTAGTCTTTCAAGTAAGAGCATCATAAGTTTAAAGGCATGGTTAATTCTTATAGTTTTAAACTAGGTTCTTTCATTTAACTAGTCCAATCAAATCCAATTTCTACTCCAATTATCTCCTAATTTTTATTGACACTTGTCAATAAATCCTACAGTCATTTATCAGAATTTTCATTTCCATTTGACAGTAAATTCTACTATCATTTATCATTTGTCTTGCTACTTGGCATTTTTCCTAGTCCAAAAATTACCCAAATTTCTAGAAATTTTCCTAAAATTCACCAAAAATTTTAAATCATTAAATTCACTCTCCAAATTAGTTTTCAAAATATAAAAACCACAATTCTCAATATAATCACATTTCTAAACAATTATACCTAGAATATGTCAATGAATCCATGTAAAATTATTTTTCGTGTGTAAAAATACCTATATTCATGTGTATGTGTATGTCATATAATGCATGAGCATGAAAAGCATTTTCTAATCTCTCAATTATCTCTCATATATATACTGTTCTAGCCTCAATGTAGGTAATGGGATGTTGCAGGGTACTTGAGGTTATTTAAAATTGAATATTATGCTTTATGTCAATCAAGTTTTTGGCGTCATTTCGAGGATGGTGATATTAGGAACACTTTAGTTTTGTTACTTTTATTTATTTGTTTTGTTTTACTTGTTTGTTTTATTTTACTTGATTTTGTTGTTTAATTGCTTTATTTAGGAACATTGAGAACTTACTTGACATAAATCCTGAGATAGAAAGAACTGTGTATAGGAATCTTTGAAGAACAACATTAGGGATTTTGAATTAGATTGTCGAATTGAGGACTTAGAAGGTCACACAGATATTGAGGGATTCTGCAACATGGCAGGCTAACCACTAATGGTGTTGGATTATACATGCCAGAATTAGATGGCATAAAATCTAGCATTATGAGACCTATAAGCAAACAATTTTGAGATTAAGCCGAGCATCATTCAAATTGTGGAATGGTCAGTTTAGTTTAATGGACTCTGAGAAGAAGATCCGAACGCTCACATCTCTAACTTCTTAAATATCGGCGATACACTTAAGATAAATGGAGAGGAATGACATCTTATCTTACTCCCAATCTAAAGGGGAATCATTATACAACAATTGGGAGAGCTTTAAGGAGATGCTTCAATGATGCCCACGTCATGGATTGCCTTTATAGATGCAAATCCAAACATTCTACAACGGGATAAGTCAAAAAACTAAATAGTCTATTGATGCAATAGCTGGGGGCATGTTCAACAACAAGACACCTAAAGTAGCCCAAAAATTGATCGAGGATATAACTATAAACAACTATCAGTGGTGCTTAATTAAGGCATGAACCACTACTAGGCCATAGGGAGTTTATGAAGTAGACACAGTAACAAGACTAACAAGTCAAGTGGAAGACTTAAGCAAAAGATAGAATATATTACTATGGATCTATAAGGAAGAGTGATTCAGTGTGTGTTATGTGGGTTAGATCACCCACGACAAGATTGACCATCTGACCAAATTGAATATGTAGATTATTTAGGTAACACTTTAATAACCCAAAATAATCCCTATAGCAATACGTACAATCCTGGATAGAGGAACCACCCTAACTTTTCATGGGAGAATTAAGGACAAAAAAAGAATAAACCTCCACAAGGATTTTAGGCATAGACATCACAATCAAGGACTTCAAATATGGATGAGATAATACTGGGATTTATTTAGGATTCAAAGACAAAACTTCAACAAAACAAAGCATCCATACGAAACTTAAAGATAAAATTTGACCAATAAGCCAAAGTTATGATGGAGACTAAAAGGGAGTTTGTTGAGCACAACTGAAACAAATCTGAGGGAAAGGATAATGGCAAACACCCACTCTAGTGCAGAGAAGCTTCATAAGGAAGAAGATAAAGAGATTACCACCAAGGGTCACTCTTAAGTGATTAATGAACCAACTCTGAATCAATTCAAGAACTCTCAATCTTCTATTTCGAACTCTGTTCAATCCAAAAGAAAAGAAATGGAAGACAAGTTAGACTATGTTTTTGGTTTATTTAAGAAACTCAGAGAAGAGTTTCCTTATGAAAAAATCCTTCAACATAGATTAAAGAGTTTGAAAGTATCAGAATAGATTTTATTATTTTTTGAGAGTAACCGAAGAAGTTGAAGAAGCAAAAGTCAAGTAAATCCAACAAAGTAAAAATACTACTGTAGAAGTAAGCTAGCCTAGTGAATTTTTATATTCCTTGTACTTTTGATAGTGTTAAATTCGATAAGGCTTTTGCAAACTTAGGAGCCAGAATTAATTTGATGCCTTACTCTTTATGCAAAAAGATAGAACTGAGTGAATTAATGTTAGCCAAGATGCATGTACAAATGGCTGATAGATCACTCCACCATCCTAAGGGTATCAATAAGGATGTACCAGTTAAAGTAGATAAATTCACCTTGCTAACTAATTTCACCATCTTGGATATAGAAAAGGATGCAAAAATACCCATTATCTTGGGAAGACCATTTTTAATCACCACCTGGTCTCTTATAGATTTTAATGGAGGTGACTTAACTCTAAGAGTGGGGGATGAGAGTTTAATTTAAAATGTTTGATGGTAAAATAAGTCTATTTAAATTTGTGGATGCTATCAAGCTAAAGGGATTTTTTTGAAAATTTTGAGTAGAGTTACCAAAAAGCCACAAATTCGAAAGAATAATTGAAAGAAGAAGATGAGGAAGAAAGGTGGTATAAAGCATAGTTAGGTAGCTTACTTACAAGTTATGAATCCTATAGTATCATTACAATCACATAATACATTTGAATCACCATGAGCTAGCGACGATAAATGAAGCATTTCATAAGAAGCAACCCATGATTTTGAAATAATTTTGTTTGTCTTTTATTTTAGATTAGCTTTTCCATTTTATTTTTGCATGTTTTTCGTCACAAGTTAAACATCTTAGAGAAATTAAGCATAAGTATGACTTATGGATAGTTCGTTATATGTTCTAATGATTATATGAATACATCATTATGCTATGGATGAAAAATTAAGGTTGCACAACTTATAAAGCATATCAAAATTTTTCTGCACGCTTGTGCACCCAAGTGCGCACTTTCACGAATCATGGTCTTTTGAAAAAGTGCATAGTCTGACGTACACCTATACGCACGAGTGTGTACTTTCATGATTTACTTTCAAAATGCCCTAATCTTTATATTTTTCATTCTCTTCTCTTTCCTCAACCATTCCAATCCATACCTAGTTTTTTGTTTCTCTACTAATTTTAAAGACACCCAAGTAAGTTTTTTTGATACTTTCACTTATTTATACAATATTTACTAGGTGTTTTGTGTTATTTGTGGGTTTCCACCTGAAAAGACTAATTAGTGATTTTGGGATTGTCAGGAAAGTTTTATGTTTAACTACATTGTTGATGTCTAAAGATCGATTTTAATTTTCACCAAAGCGTTTTTGTTGTTTAATGTGAATTATTACATGCGAATTGGTTTTAAATTCGACTATGATTATGGAATGTTGTGATTTTTCTATTTTTCATATTTTAATTGTGAAATTTTTGTGACGAATAAGGTTAAGTAGTTGATTTAAATGTTGATTAAGCATCATCTTATGTTTAATTTCATAGGTCTATATTTAATTGTGTCAATTTTGTGTAATTATGTTTCTCGACTTTTTAATTTCGAGTTAGGGTTAGAATTGTCTTTTACCAATTATGTCCTTTAATTTATTAAGTATTCAATTTTTAATTCTAGTTTTGGAATTGACTAGTTTTCTAACCATTTTTAATCAACTTTTTTAAGTGTCTAGGTCATTATTTGTTTTAATTTTGAAATATTTTCGTCATCTATTTTTTTCAGTTAGTTAGTTTTTGCAATTAATACATTTCAAGCGTCATCAAATTGAGTGTGGGGAAAAGTAGGCCTTAGTGTTCAATAAGTTAATTTCCTCATACTTAATTTTAAACATTTCAAACAAACATACCATGGAGACACCGAGAGGAATAGACTTCAAGAAAGGGATATCAAGGTGGTTTCTCTACACCGGACATGCCCCTAGAGAGGCCATAGATGCTTACATTCAATGCTGAGGCTTAAGAAGAGGACTTTTAATGTCGCAAGGATAATATATTTGGCACCAACTAATATATTGATTGGGGGACTTTGGAGCAGGTTGGGTTAATCCAACCAATAAGAGGGTTGGTGAAGGTACGAGTATGATAATAATTTTTTGAAATCGTGGAACCATCATACAAAGAACTAACTTTGGAAGTTCTTTTGTGCTTTTTCTGTGGAGAAAGGATAGTATAACAGGGTTTGCCTCAATACAATACAGTTTTAGATGATGAGGGAAAGACATCAGATGATTATTGTATAGTTTTTCATTGTAATGGGACTACATGACTAAGATTACATAGGTACACCTTACTACTGAGAATTACATGTAGATTTTGCTTGCAAGTGGCATACGTAACATTTCTAAAACCAGATCAGTAGTAACGACAGCTACAACCTACTCATATCAAAGGATTTGACATTGCACAGTCTAGCTCTCAAATACATATATAGTATTTTGGGTTATACGTTGAATGCTTAAGGCAACAGTTGGGTGATAGTCACGAATATGGATGTTTTCAATCTCTGGACTATGACAAAGAGGGTGCCTATAAATCTGGGACATGCTTTTATCCATTACATCTAGCCCTAGAGTGAGGACAAGAAGGTCAGCGTAATCTATGTTAGACCATATGTGACAAGGCTAGCATAGGGTTAGGAATTTTTGATCGACTACCACCAATGCTAGAGGTGAAAGCCATAGAGGCATTAAATTTAACTATAATGCATAATATGAACTATAAACATAGTTCATCCACGTTGGGGACCTATAGGTTATACATACCCATAGGTAGGAAAACTCGATGAAGACCCATAGTCTCAGTCCTCATAATCACATATAGGAGGACTAGTAGTAGAGGAGTCACATCCAGACTAGAGGACTATAGCTCGGTTGGAGAGATTGCAAGCAGATCTTGCAAAGCGAATGAGCTAGCTCGAGACTTTATCAAATCGAATGAGAGAGCTGATAGAATTGATAGTGAGCCATCTTGGTGTTGCTTACCCGATTCCACCAACTCGTGAGGACGACTCATCTACACTTCCTCTAAGTAGCTAGGATCATCATCAGCGACACCCATCCTCGTCAGATCAACCATGGTCACGTGATGTTTATGGTGTTTTACTTTGTATCCTTTTTTATCTTTCATGTATATTTGCAATTTTCTTTTCATTACTTAGTTTATTGTTGAACAAGTTTTACAATTTATAAAACCCTCAATAATCACAAATGCACGGGTCATACTTTGTAGTATTGAAGGGTTGATCCTACGAGGAGGGTACTAACCTAATCCTAAGTCGTCTAAGGCTCAAACAAAAGAATAAAAAGAAATAAAAAAACTACACAAGTGAACATGGAAAGTAAATACGAGAATTTGATTCAAGAATTGTAACAAAATATAATTAAACTGAGCAGTCACACAGGTCATAATAGAAATCCATCAAGAGAGTTAATAAAGTTATGAGAGAGGGGATTTTACCTATTATTAATGCTAATCTAGCTATTTATATGTTTATGGGGTGTCAGTTTTAGACCGTCGTAGAGTTGATTACTCTCTCTCGAGTTATAACCATTAAACCCTAAATTGTAAACCATAATCAAATTATAGAACTTGCAAGCTATCAATTCATAAATTAACCATAATTTTAATTAGTTCTAAAGCTCTATAATAAACAATTGAGTCTCGTACGGGATTTCTTTCCATAAAATTATCGACTAGATTGATTAAGTGGTTAATTAGATTGCTTAAATCTCATTAATCCGATCTAATCATTACTAAAACATGCAATTACGTTATTCAATCACAATACCTAAAACAATAAACACAAAATAACTAAATTAATATTAACTCAAGGAAAAATCATGAAGGAAAGTTCATAACATTATCAACAACTCAAAAATCCATATCGTTACAATCCATCTCAACTTTATACATTTAAATGAAAAGGAAATGAAGAGAAAATGGAACTTAGATTGGACAAATTAGAAAGGCAGTGGCTTCGAGATACCACCTGATTTGGGAAGCATCGGTGTCGGATCCACTTCCTCTTCTCTCTCTCTCTTCTTTTTCTCTCCTTTTAGGGTTTCTAAGAGTGGCTAAATCTAAAGCTCCTTCTCTTTATTCTTATTGCTATTTATATTCTTTTGTGTTTAGGGTTGAACTAGGGTTTTTCTAGGGTCTAAAAGGTCTAAAAAAATCCCTCAAAACGTGAAGTTTTGAAGTGACTACACATCTACCCAACGCAGGCCACGATCGTCGCCTATGTTAGGCCTTTCTGTCACGATTGTGGCCTATTTGCAAGTGTCCCCAATTTGCTCTGAAACTCCTCCATTCTTCGATCTTTACCCTAAAACACTACTAAACACATCAAAATACCTCAAAAACATCATATTTAAGCTCAAAGGATTGTTCTAAGCCAAAAAAAATTAAACACAAATAAATTACAAACTAACACAATTATACCCTAAACATATACTAAACAATCGAATAAATGACTAAACACATATCAAACTATAGCCTAAAATACGATGCATTTCATACCTATCAACATCCCCACACTTAAATGTTTGGTTGTCCTCAAGCAAACAAAACAACAAACAACACAAAAAAGCACACATTGCAACAAATGAGGCAATGATTTCAACTTCACGAAATAATTTAACTATAAACACAATCATTCAAGTTGTTCCAAATTGTTAACATGCAAAATCAGCATCTAGGGGCTCTAGAATAAAGATACATTTTAATCAAAACTCAAATGTCAAGTTACTCAATTGTACACACACATTAATAATTTTTTGGTCATTCAAACTTTGTAACTACTCTTAAGTACATTTTTATGAAAAGTCAAGCTATCTACAAGTTTGATAGGTTTTATTAGGAAATACATTTTTTATAATACTTTTTAGACATGGACCTAGTCTTTTACTCGGAGGCAAACATTAGTTATGAATGTCTATTTGATTACTTGACTAAATCATATTTTTATTTGGTTGCTTGGTTGAAACATCATTATAGACGTTTGATGTGGAGGCACACATTTGTGATGCATATCGATCCAGTTACTCAGTTACATCACGTTCTCAACTAGTTGCTAGTTTTATTCATAACTTGAAGGCCAGCGGAATAGTTATTTATATAAACTTAACCAACACATTTTTTAATTGCCTACCTTGTTACTTAAGTTACTCATTTTCTTGAAAATATACTAGCAGAGCTACTTAAGTTGAAAGACCTAAAATTATGCATGAGTATGACAATTTAAAGGGGACAAACTCACACCAAATCCTAATTAACTTGCATATTTAGCCAAAGTACCTAATTCACTAATTTTGTGAGCTAATGACTCTTCGCAACCTAATAGACTGTGATCAAAATTAAATCAATTTCAATCCATCTAAGCTATTGACACATTAACACAATTCATAAAATGCAACCTAATAGACTATCGTACAATATGCAAAATTCACATTCAAAGCAAAACACATATCACAATTGAACAAAATATTGTCCCCAATGTGAGAAGGATACATACAAGCACAATAGGGGGAATGAAACAATAAGTGGAATGAAAAAGAACAAAATACTAATAAAAATGAAAAGAAATAAGAAACCATCATGGTGACTAAGGTGGTGATGTGTCAGAGGTAGAGACCAAATCTGTTTGAAGTCGAGCTAGCTTTCCTATCTTATAATTGATTTAGAGAGAGTAAGAGAATTAGTAAGGTAATGCATTCCAAATCATTGATATTTATTTATGGAAATGAAACAACTTTAACTGCATAACAATTTCAATATACCAAAACATTTTAATTTATAGTCATTAGCTTGACCTTATATCATTGAAAACTCAACTGGGATCAATTATGAGTGACTTGCTTCCATCCTTTTCTTTCAACATCAATTTTGTAGCCTATGAGTAAGCTACAAATTGCAAAATAATCAGAAAGGCAATAATGATAAAATTATGAAAACTAATAAATCTCAGTAATGTCCTTTTTCCAAACGAACTGTCAACAAAGTAGGGAATAACAAAACTCCCTGAATCTTCTATTAAGTCTGGTAGCTTGTTTGGTAAAAGGGTGAGATGCTCTTGTTCTTCCTTAGTCAATCCCTTTTCTTCTTCTTCTTTTTGTTCACAAACAAAGGCTTTCATAGCTTCTTTAAACTCTATGTTTATTGTCATTTTTTCTTCATCCTCATACTCTTTTAAAGATTCGACATCATAAATCTTATAAATGGGATTCTCGACGGGTATGGAAGAGGAGTAACATATGGAGGGTCCTCATTCTTTTCTTCATCCTTTTTTTACTTCTTTTGGTCTTCTAAAGACTGAGTTTTAGCTGGTCTATCTATTAGTTCTCCTAACTCTTTCCCACTCTTAAGTGTGATAGCCTTAACTTACTCTCTTAGATATTCCTCCGTGTTTCTCGAAACACTTCCAACACTTTTTGTAGATATCACATTAACAAGTTGTTCCAGTTGAACCTCCAGGCTAAGAATAAGAGAGGTATGAGTCCTTATTACTTGGTCAATTTGCTCTTCTAACCTCTTCTGGGCCTCATCCATACTTTTGAGCTTGTGTATGATCTTGTCCAGTTTGGAATCATAGTCATTGTATTTATCCTATTAATATTCATGTGACCCTTGATTTCTAAACTGAATCTCAGTATTGTTAAACCAATGAATGTTGCTATCTCCCTGACCAACTTATGCTTAATTGAAGTTCATTTGCTCCACATTTTTATTTTCCCCTAAGAAACAATCAGCTGAGATATAGCTCTCTTATCCATTTGACTCACATTCGTGCTGCATTACTGTGACTAGGGAGGACGAGGTGGCTTTCAAGCTATTCAATTACTTAGTTAAGTTGTCAATCTCATCCTACAATTTACCTTTTTGAATTTGCAGTAACAATCATTCCTCTTGGGTCCCAAAAGGTTGACTACTTTCTACCTCGTTCTAATGTCTAAAGACAACTAGAGTATGTCATGTCTTCTAACAGGTTGTGTACTGCTTAATCTATTTTCCTCATGAATAATCCTCCAGTAGCCGCGTCTATGGTGCTCTTTGTGGGTGGATTAACTCTAGTATGGAAGGTTTGCAATAGGAATTCGTTAGGTAGGTTATGACGAGGAAAACTCCTTTGCAACTCCTTATATTGCTCCTAAGCTTCATATAAAGACTCCTCATCATTTTATTGGAAATTGATAATTTACTTTATTACTCTTGTTGTCTTGTTTAGAGGGAAATATTTATCTAGAAAAACTTACACCAACTACACCTAAGTTATGATGTTGGCTAGGTGGAGAGAATTCAACTTGGCCTTGACTTGATCCGTAGGTGTAAAGGGAAAGATCCAAATCATAACAGCATCCTCTGGCATCCCAATATATTGAAAGGTGTTGTAAATTTCTAAGAAATTATCTAATTAAGTATTGGGATCCTCATTGGCTAATCCGTATAGTTGCATATTAGTTCGCAGCATGTTTAGCAATGATAGTTTGATCTCAAACGTATTTGCTTGCACAGGTGGTCACGTCATCCCATGACTATATGCATTGAGTTATGGCCTCATGACGTTCTTAAGGGTTTGTTGCTCTCCATGATGTATTTCCTCCACTATCATTCTTTCCATCTTTTTTTAGCATTTTACTCTTGAGATTCCCTATTGTTGTCTGGTGATATCCAAGTTGATGTGTCATATACTTTATGCCCAATTTTTTTATTCAAAAAGAAGGAAAAAAGCCTTAGATTACAAGAATTAAACTAAGTTATGCCTCCTCAACAACGACATGAAAAACTTAATCATATCATTTGAGCTTTAAAATTTATAAGCCCTTAAATACCATAAGCGCATGGTTCGTGACTATAGTATAAGAGGTGCGATCTTACGAGGAGGGTACTAGCCTAATCCTAAGTCATTTCAACCTCAAAGAAAAGAATTAAAAAATGCACAAGTGATCACAAAAAGTGAATACGAGAATTTAATTCAAGAATTGTAAACCAAAAATTTCAACAAAATAGAATTAAACTAAGCAGTTACACAGGTCACAATGGAAATCCTTCAAGAGAGTTAATCAAGTTATGGGAGAGGGGACTTTACCTATCATTAATGCTAATTTAGCCATTTATGTGTTTATGGGATGTCGATTCTAAATAGTCGTAGGGTTGATTAATCTCTCTCGAGTTATAACCATTAAACCCTAAATTGTAAACCTTAATTGAATTATGAAACTTGCAATCTCTTAATTCACAAACTATCCACTAAAATAATTAATTCTAAAGCACTATAATAAACAACTAGGTCTTACATGGGATCTCTCTTCATGAAATTATTGACTAGATTGATTAAGTGGTAAATTAGATCGCTTAACTCTCATTAATCTGATCTAATCATTCTTATTTGGTTCACCCTCTCGATTTGTTACCAAAACATGCAATTACATTAATCAATCGTAACACCCAAAATAATAAACACAAAAATAACTAAATCAACATTAATTTAAAGTAAAATCCCAAAGGAAAGTTCAAAACATTATCAGTAACCCGAAATCCAGTTCCATACAATCCATCTCAACTTAATACATTTAAATGAAAAAAGAAATGAAGAGAAAATGGAACTTAGGTTGGACAAATTGAGAAGGCAGCGACGTCGGGATACCACATGATCTGGAGAGCAATGGCATCGAGATTCACTTCTTCTTTCTCCTTCTTCCTCTTCTTCTCTCTCTCTTCTTTTTCTCTCCCTTTAGGTTTTCCAACAGTGACTGAATGTAGAGCTCCCTCTTTATGTTCTTCTTATTCTTTTTATGTTCTTTTGTGTTTAGGGTTGAACAAGGGTTTTTTTAGGGTTTGAAATGTCCAAAAAAAATTCCTTGAAATGTGAGGTTTAGAAGTGGCTGCGCATATGCCTAATGTAGGCTATAATCGTGGCCTATGTTAGGCTTTTTTATCACGATTATGGGCCATGCAATTAGCCCAATTTGCTCCGAAACTCCTTTGTTCTTCGATCTTTAGCCTAAAACACTACCAACCACATTAAGGTACCTTAAAAATTCATAATTAAGGTTAAAGGATTGC
Source organism: Erythroxylum pedicellare (assembly GCA_027563575.1). Lineage (NCBI taxonomy): Eukaryota > Viridiplantae > Streptophyta > Magnoliopsida > Malpighiales > Erythroxylaceae > Erythroxylum > Erythroxylum pedicellare. The sequence continues at coordinate 18,351,212 of JAOQMP010000003.1, read as the reverse complement.
TTTAACCTATAAAACACTTAAAACAAAAATAAATCACAAACTAACACAATTCTACCCTAAATACATACTAAACAATTGAATAAACCGCTAAACACATATCAAACTATACCCTAAAATACGATGCATTTCACACTTATCAGTTTTATTAGGCTTAAAATGACCACTACAAGCATATGAATGACAAAACTTCAAAATGGACTCACATTCATGTTCAGCCACACATCTCCTATCACTTGGTTAGAAAAACACTTCCATAAATGAGGATCATCCCAAGAGAGAGTTATTCTGTTATGTTTAGCTCTACTCAAGTCATTAGTTATTTCATGGTTCACTAGATATTTCATAATATTAGTATACCATAGTACCTTATCTTGAAGAGTGAGTAGTTGCTTATAAGGAAACAATTCTTACAATGGTATTAACTTCTTTTCCTTCATAACTCAACTTAATTGGTCCACAATTGTATTCTCCAATCCTTTCTTATCTTTGATCCCCAAATTGAACTCTTGGAGTAGAAGAATCCATATGATGATCCTTGGCTTCGTTTCCTTCTTCGATAAAAGATACCTTAATGTTGCATGATCATAATATATAATCACGTTAGAACTAAGCAAGTAAGGTCTAAATTTATCTAAAGCAAACACAATAACTAAAAGCTCCTTTTCTATAGTGGAGTAATTGCATTGTGTTGGACTGAGTGTGCAGGAAGCATAGTATATGGGAGGAGTCATCTTGCCATATCTTCTACCGAAAACAACACCCGTAACAAAATTGCTCGTTTCATCTATATTCTCAAATGGTTGACTCTAATTAGGTGGTTGAAAGATTGGTGCCGAAGTCAAATTTTCTTTTAACTTTTCAAATGTTTGCTTACATCCCTCATCAAACTCATATGACATGTCCTTTTGTAACAAATGACAAAGATTTGTTGAGATCTTGCTGATGTCTTTGCTAAACTTGCATGTCCAAGAAAAGAACAAACTTCCGCACAATTGTGGGATAAGGTAAGTTTCACACAATTTCCAGCTTAACTTTATCGACTTTTCAATTCCTCTAGATGATATTACATGTCCCAAAACTATTCCTTGTTCAACCATAAAATGAAATTTTTTAGAATTTAGTTCAAGTACACAATTCATATTATCTAAGCATGCATCCAATGAATCCCTATAAAAAGTAAAATCATCCATAAAGACTTCAATAATATGCTTAACATACTCAAAAAAAATACTTACCATACATCTTTGAAAGTTGGTTGGGGCATTGCAAAGTCCAAACTGCATCTTTCTGTAGGCAAATGTACTAAATGAGCATGTGAAGGTTGTTTTCTTTTGATCCTATGGAGCAATCACAATTTGATTATAACCTGAATACGCATCAAGAAAATAGTAGTGAGATTGTCTTGCAAGTCGTTCAAGCATCTGATCGATGAATGGGAGTGGAAAGTGATCCTATAATCGATGCATACTCTCTATCTATTTTGAATTCTTGTAAGAAAAAACTCAATTTTCTCATTCTTCACCATTGTAATCCCAGTTTTATTTGGTACTACTTAAACTGGACTCACCTATTTACTATTCAAAATTAGATAGATCATACCAACATCAAACAACTTTAAGATCTCCTTTTCTACCACTTCAAGATTCACTAAATTCAATATCTTCTTTATAATTCCCTTGATAGTTTGGATCCTTCTTCCAAAAGAATTACATGTCAAAGGGTTAATACCCCTGATGTTGGCTATAGTCCACCCTACAGCTATGATCTGGACCTTAAGCACTCGAATGAGCTTTTCTTCTTGAAGGTTGGTTAAGTTCCTGACTATAATTACCAGAAGTGTTTCTCCTTCTCCCAAAACCACGTATTTCAAGAGCTCCGATAATTGTTTCAGTTCAATCGTAGGTGCCTGCATAACCAAAGGTAGAGATTTCGTATGAGATATTAGCAGTTCAATACTTAGAAACACATACCTTTTTGGTATTGATTGCAATGCGAGCAGAATTTCTTCCATCTCATATATAATGAATAAGTTAGAATTTTGTAAATTATTTTCCAGTAAACTCATGAAAAGAATGACTTCTAACTCATATTTACCATCCACATCAAAAACTTCTTGAGATAAAAAATAATGACATCAATTGATAAAACAGAATGAACATCACTAGGTTACCTTATAGCTTCAAAAAATTAAAGCGAACAATTTCACCATCAAACTCCATAGCCTATGTTCTTGCATCCATATCAGTCTTTGTATTTGATTTCTTAAAGAATGATCGACCCAAAAGTATAGGTGTAGAATTAGAAGAAGGTTCCCCCTCTATGTTTAACAAATAAAAGTCAACTGGGGAAACTAATTCGTGAACCTACACTAAAACGTCATTTACAACCCATTCTAGATAAGCATCAGATCTATTAGCCAATTGAATTATAACACGTGTTTCTTTCAATGATCCCAAATTCAATTAATTATAAATGGAATATGGCATGACATTAATTAAATCTCTTAGGTCTAACATTGCTTTTTAAAATATAGTATCAATGATTTTGTAAGGAATTGGAAACGTACCTAGATCCTTACATTTTGTAGGAAGCTTTCTTTAAATAACCGCTGACGCATTCTCCACCACACTCACTATCTCATATCCTCTCATTTTTCTCTTAGAAGTGAATAATTCCTTAATAAATTTTGAATATTGAGGAACTTCTTTTATGGCATCAATTAGAGGTATGCTCACCTCTACCTTTTTGAAAATTTCTAAAATCTCCTTATTATACTCCTCTTTTTTTGATTTAGCAAACCTACTACGAAAAGGAGGCAAATTTTTAGTAAAATTTTTAATCACAAGAGATTGAAAATTTACCTTAGTTCCCTCTTTAGCTTCTTTTGGAGACACTTCAAGCTCCTTTTCAGATTCTTCATCATTTCCAATAACAGGAGTCTTTTATGGTCCCTCTATTTCTTTACCACTTCTCAAGGTGATAGCACTTGCATTCTCTTTCCAGTTCAAAATAGTTTAAGAACGAAATTTACTCGAATTCTGATTTTCCAATCGGCTCTTCACAGTAGCTGTATGCCTCAGTTGATTCTCTAGATTTTGAATGCTAAGTCTTGTTTTTTGTTGAAATGTTTTGATTATTTCTTCTAATGAAGGTCCAGAGCTTGATGACTGACCTTATCTTTGATAAGGTTATTGGTAAGAGTCTTGTTGTTATCTTTTTTGTCCATAATGGTTGAATGGAGGATTCATCCATCTTGATTTATATGCATAGGGGTACCTAGGACCATACTTTCTCTATGGTTAACCTAGAAAACTTCCAAAAGCATTCACTTGTTCCGTTAAAGTCTCCTGTAAGGTTGGACATATATCAGTGGGATGTCCTACCATTATGAAAATTCCATATACCTTGACTTATTGAGCACCATTTGTATCCATTTGTCTCATTAAAGATGTCAACCTAGCTACCCGTTGCTCCAACGTTGGAGTACTAGCTTCACTGACTTTTAATGGTTTGGGTTCCTCTCAAATGTTGAACTATTAAGAGTTAGTAGCCATATTATAATTTAGATTTCTATCTTCAATGGGTATCTTATCTACCAATGCAACTCCTCTTGGATCATCTATCATACTTCTTTCTTATGGCAGAAGCCCCCCATAGAAGTATTGGATTAAGAGTTGCCCACTGATCTAATGGTACGAGTAGCTAGCACACAACCTCTTGAAATGCTCCTAATACTCATATATTGTCTCCCTATGATGTTGTCAAATTGCATAAATTTTCTTTTGAATATTTATAGCTCGAGAAGTAGGGAAGTACTTCTCTAGAAAAATTCTCTACATTAAATTCAAAGTAATGATTAATCTAGATGGCAAGCAATAAAGCCAATCCTTAACGGTGTCCCCCAAAGAGAATGGGAATGCTCTCAACTTAATCTACTTTTCTTATATTCCTGTTGGCTTCATGCTAAAACACACTATGTGGAACTCCTTGAGATGCTTATAAGGATCTTCATCTAGCTTACCACGAGAAATACACAAAAAATGAGTTAGAACAAATTTAAGCTCAAAAGAAATATAAATAGTAAGAAAATCAATGCACAAGCGTTGATGATTAAAATCAAAAGCAGTTAATTGTTGGAACCCCTTTTCAAAGCACAATAATTGCTCGGGAGTTGAAAAGCGTGAGTGGGTAACCTTATAGTATTATTCCAATGAACCCTCACTTTGCTGTCATCTCACAAAGGTGGCTTGCACATAGCAGCCCATCATCAACATCACAATTTGAATTCTTCAATCCAATTGTAGCTCTATGACTTTAGTTTATTTGAAACAAGAACCTTCTCATTCAGAGCTCTATAGCTTAAGATATGCTTATAAATCCTAAGTGTGTTCATAACCTAGTTATGCCCCTCCGACCGATCCCTGATTTTCCTTTCATCAATCTCTTTCAAATCAACCCCAAAAACTAAAAATTTTATTTAAAGATAGGAAAATGTGTCGGGAATCTATTGCTTTAAGAATCATTTAATTTGGAGGTCGGGTTATGAAGTTATGGCTAAAAGAATCAACCATGCTTATGTCCTTAATCACGTTGTTCCTATCTCGGAACAATTAGCATAACTTTCAGTAGATATTTTGTATTAAAGTTTTCATTGAATGGTTTCGAAGAGGACTTCTAGATCTACAACTTTCATGAAGGTCTCAAAGGCAAATTCTATAGTCTAGGGGGTCAAAAATGAGACTAGAGGATAGGATCAGAAGAATAGTACACCAGATGATATGACGTCATCTCCAAACGATACGTCCTTACCAGACGATAAGTCCTCACCAGATGAAGCATCCTCACAAGATGATTCACCCTCAATAGATGAAACGTCTTCACAAGATGATTTTCCTTGACAAGATGAAGCATCCTCACAAGACAAAGCACCCTCACAAGACGATCCATCCTCACAAGATGATGCGTCCTCACAAGATAATTCTTCCTCACAAGATGAAGCGTCCTCACAAGATGAAGCGTCCTCACAAATGACACGTCATCACCAAACAACATGTCATCACCAGGAGATATGTCTTTACCAGACGATACGTCCTCACAAGACGAAACGTCATCACTAAGCAATGCGTCATATACTCCCGAGCATCTCCACTTATAAGGACCCTAACTTTTGACTCCGATATCCAAAAGCTTCATACTTTATACTATTGGAAAGCTAGAAAGATAAGCTACAGCTTTATACAAGACAACTTTGACTAATTTAGACTAAATTAGTCTAGTTTTCTTCCCTAAAGTTGGTATACAAATTATAAGCCTATGAAAGACTTAGATTATGAAATGTACAACTACAAAAGAAATATGCACATACGCTTGGGGAACTTTTCAGTTCTAAACACATTTTCCAAATTAACAAAAGCCTATACATAACTTTAATTACATAATAACATTATAAACAAGGGCTTAACACAAATTACAACATATATAAGATGCTCAATGTTTATATGCTTATGAAGCTATCCAAAAGTGATTAAACTAACATAGTTAAAAAAATTTCTAATATCTTGGAGTTTTCGATGCCTTGCAAGGATTGCTACCCTTCTCATTCTACACATGAGGAGGGAATAATGGGGTGAGCTACACAGCTCAGTGGCTAATATATTTATAGACATTAGCAATTGGCCACATATTTAAGCATACGTACATGTATATCCAGCAATTTAAGCATTCTCACTTTATTCAAGCAATTTAAGCATTTGATTAATTTAACTCAAACTTATAACACACAGCATAAACTTCATCCATTAAACATAACACTTAACTATGCACCATACTTGAACACTTAAAGTTCAAATGCACAAACAAATGGCTTGAGGGTTCCGTGGAACAAAATAGAGAAACTGAAGTTTACTCCGTTAACGAAATGAGTACACTTTCAGATCTCGTGTGCCACAAGTTGGCAGCTAGGAGAAGTCTTTATGTCGACATGCACGTGACTACGAAACGGTTCCTCTCTTACCCAAACACAATCAAATCTCATGCTCAAATCCAATTATATGCTCATACTTTCATGCTTTTTCATCTTTTCATCTAATTCCAAATGTTATAACTTTTGTCAAGGTATAACATAATCACAATGCATCATGCATTTCCAAACATTCACAATTATTTCGATTTCAAGCAAATCAACATACACACAGATAAGCAAGAATTTTCCCAATTACACAATAACTATAAATACATTACTCACTTAATTAGCTTGCGAAAATCTAAGTCAAACTTGCCTTTCCCCTTACTCTTGGGTGGGATTTCCTTGGTTTCCTATAACAACCAAGGTTCCATTCAAAACAACATTCCAATAAAATTCATAAACTTCCAAAAAATCACAAAATTGCAATAAATACAAATTAAACTAAAATCTAACCTACCCCCAGTTCATCTAGGTTAGAAAACCTAAGGTCTAGTTTAGAAACCCTAAAATTAATTGGGTTCTCCTAATCCATCTTCTTCCTATACAAAACTCTCTTCTCTCTAACTCCTTCATCCTCAACACAACCCATTCCTTCAATAAAGTAAGAAGAAAAGATGGTTAACTTACCTTAACAATCTTGATTTTTGTTCTTTTCTTTTTCACCGAAACCTCTCTTCTTCTCTCTTATTTTCCTTTTTCACTCTCCTCCTTATTTAATTCACGTTTTTCTCCACTTATGTTGTACCCTTAATGAGCCCAAAAAGTCCATCTTACCCTTTCTTATAAGCTTAAGTTCTTTTATGCTTATGTGATCTCCTAAAAATGCCCTTGAACATCCTTATTAAATTAACACTTTAATTCCACTTACCCATTCAATAAATCCAACTTACTTTGACATAATTATAACTCTAAAATTTAATCCATCTAAACCTTAAAACTATTTCAAATTATGCTTAACTTAAAGAAAAAATTTCAGGGTCTAACAACTCTCCCCCTTAAAGAATTTTCTCCTCAAAATTCTTACCTAAGACATTAAAGAGGTGTAGATACTTCTCCCTTATGGCCTCTAAGGGTTCCCACGTGCCCTCTTCCATAGAATGGTTCTTCCACAAAACTTTAACCAACTTCACAGTATTGTTTCTCAAAACCTTTTCCTTTGAATCTATGATCTCTACTGGTTGTTCTTCATAAGTCAAATCCTCTCTTAATTGAACTTCTGAAGGTTGAACTATGTGTGAAGGATCAGACTAGTACTTCTGCAACATCGATACATGGAAAACTTTATGAATCTTAGACAACTCAGGTGGCAAAGCTAACTTATAGACTAAAGGCCCAATCTTTTTAATGATTTCATATAGGCCTATGTATCTTAGACTAAGCTTGCCCTTCTTACCAAATCTCAAAACTCCTTTCCATCGAGAAACTCTATGAAACATTTTGTCTCCAACTTCAAATTCCATCTCCTTTCTATATGCATCCGCATAGCTCTTCATTTTGTCTTGAGCTACTTTAAGTCCTTACTTCACTAGTTTAGTCTTATCAACTGTGACTTCTACCAACTCAGGTCCTATTAGTCTCCTTTCACCATCCTCATCGCAACAAATAGGAGTTTTGCACCTCCTACCATACAAAGCTTCATAAGGTGCCATCTAAATTCCTGAGTGATAGGAATT
>JAOQMP010000003.1:18289159-18313035 GCA_027563575.1 Erythroxylum pedicellare | reverse complement strand
CCTCTAAGAATTTAAGAATCTAATTGGAAGTTAAGATAAGAATTCTGTTGAAGCTTAAGTACAATCTGAGCTATTTTGAGTATAACTTTCAGTTTATAGAACCAAATGGAATGAACTTGTTATCATTAGAAACTTAAGATAACAATTTTTAAAAGGAATTTTTTTCAAATTAACTCATCTTCATAAAGTGAATAATTGAGCGAATTAGACCCAAAAGTTAGTTATGAGATAAATGTGGATTGAGCAATTGAGTATGGTTTCACATGATTGACAATGTGTTAAGAATAAGAATAAGAAACCTAGGAATTTGCCATGAACATGCATCATACATATTCAGTATACATGAATGTGCATAATTGAATTCATAGTTACGCACAATAGTGATATGTGTTTGTATTAAATGTTTTAGAGGAACTTATAGAGCGATCGATTCTAGATATTGCTAGGACTTCGAGGCAATAAGTAATAAGGAAGCTTTTGTAAGTAATCTACTAAGAAATTTTGTAAGTAATTCTTGATGAATATTCGTAATAAATTCAATAAGTAATCCTTGAGTATTTTGTAAGTAATTTAGATGGTCAGTTTTTGTAAGTAATTCAGTAACTAATTTTTTATCGTTTTGCTTTGACTATTTTGTTTGCTATTGATTTGGAACATTGAATGATTTGTAAAACTGTAAGAATGTGATATGCTTGAATACATGGTATGAAAAAATTGATTGATATATGAATTGAATTTTATACATTTCTGTTTTTGAATCTGTTAAGCCTAATTGTGAGTAAATAGGCACGCCTAGAAGGGTCTGCAGCTACTTTTGTGACATTTCGATGTCTTCTATTAATGACACTTTGGTGTCCTCTATTATTGACACTTCGATGTCGAAACTTCGGTCTCTTCTGTATAAGTCCTGTTACTCGCTTCTGTAAATGGATTTAACAGTCATCTGATTTTTTATTTTGATATCTGTTTAATTCTGACATAAACTAAATTGTGCTCTGATTCTAAAGGGTTTATACCCTCTTTTGATATTTAGTTCTGTTAATTATAAAATATGTTCTGAAATATAATATGTTTGAATTGTTTGTTTCGATAAACTGTTAATGCATGCTTCTGTTATATCATGATTCCATATAATTAGTTATCAATTTATGGATAGATTAGCTATTACTCACTAAGCTATATGCTTAGCACGGTGGATTTGCCCCGTGTAGGTTCAGAATGAGGATTATAAAGACTGAGAAGAGTCAAGCACAACGGCCAATGGAGTCTGAGTCTTGTTTTGACAAAAATGTATTTTGAGTTTATTTTGGCTTGTATATAAAGTGTATGACTCTGAATTGTTGTATGTTTTTGTAATAGCTATGTTTTAGGCTAATTTTTGGTTTTAAGTTCACGTGATATAATGTATGTATGGTTTGAAACAAGATTTGTTTTAAGTTCAGTGTGTAATATGATGTATATTTGTTCTAAATGGCTTCCAATGGAAGATTTTGAATACTATGCTTCCGCGAAATGTTTTGGTTTGTTTGTATTATCTTGCGTGGCATTCGCATATCCTCCTAGGTGGTATTTGGGTGTGATATAATACCCAATCAGTACATACAAGATAACATAAACAATCTGAAAAGAGGGAAAGAAAATGATACACAATGACGATATGCTCAAATATGCTTCTCGACATCGACTTCACCTCCGAACTAGCGTAGGGAAGGTTAGCCCTCTATCTTCTCAATCAATTTCAAATAAATATCCATAAATAGCCTCTGATATGTGAAGGAATGAGGAAAATTGCCTCTAGTTTTAGAATAATGTCTGTCATCACAACTTAATGCTTTTATGGTAAAAAACTAGGTCAAAAAAGGTAAAGGTGGCAATTTCACGGGCGTGACTTGGTGTGTCATGCCCATTAGCTTATATCATAGGCATGATATAGGCTATCACACACATGATAATAGTGTCACACCCATGAAAATTTTTTCATGGGTGTGACACTAGTCTCACGGCCATGACAAATTTGTCATGGTCTGTCATGGTCGTAAGACACCTCCATAGCCATAACACTTGCATCTTTCCATTTCTTTTGGTATTTTCTTACTTCCTCTTTATTCTAACCCTTCTTTTTCTTACTCTATGAGGCCAATTGAGTGTGAATCCCAAGAAGATGGCTCAACGAGTATACTTTGAGTGTGAATCCCAAGAAGATGGCTCAACGAGTATACTTTCGACTCACTTTAGCTATTATGCTTCCAAATTGTACCTAAAATCAAATATAAACTGAAGTGAGTGTCTTAAGCATTTTAAAGTATTAATCACTAAGTCTCAAGGATTAAACGTATCAAAAATTAAGTATAGATAATTGTTACCTTGATTAATCTGTTTTCCTAACTCATAATATAGTTCTCCAATTAAATCTAAAAAGCTTACCCTAGGTTGCTCGATAGTTAGGTTTAATTGACAAGTTTCTCTTAATTAAACACGACTTAAGAAAAAATCGGGGTTGATAGAGCTTTTCGTTAACCTATTATTAATATTTGCTAGGTGAGGCATGAGAATAACAATTCTATGAAGCATATTTAATTGTGTGTAGGCCAAGATTGAACTGATGATCAAGTCCTTAACGTATTCATCACTTTTCTTATTTTCATGTTGTTTGATTTAATGTTCTTTTATTAGTTTAGTTTCATTTTATTTTCTTATTTAAAAACCAAAATGCTCATAACCTAATCACCTTTTATTTTCATAACAAAAGCTAACCGAACACTCTCTATGGGATCGCCTTAAATTTACCACTAGCTATAGTTTTAAGTCTAGTTATTTTGTATAATGTTACAGTGCGCTACCAGTGGGAAATGAGGAATCCATCAAATTTTGGTAAGACAATCAGTTATCTATGGGTCAGTTGATTTATGTGACTAAAGCATTACCCCTCACGGTTGTTATTTAGCCATATGCATCAGTTGCAACAGCTTTCTCAAACATTGATATCTTCCAACAAACACCAATCACCAACTCCTTACTAAATGAGATATCTCATGTTATAATCAGTGCAAATGAGGAAAGATACATCCAGAAACACACTAATGATGGCAAGTTTACTAACCAGTTTGTACAAAACTAGTTTTCAATCATCTTACACTTTTGCCTTGGACTAAAGCAATATGGTCTAGCTACCTTATTCCTTAAGCCTCCTTGACTATATAGCTTGCAATGAATAACAAGTTGCTAACTGTTGACAAGCTAGCTATGTTCTTGAATCTTGCCAACTGGTGGTCACTTTGCCGAGATGTTGAAGAAAAAGTTGATCATCTATTCGTCAGCAGCAAGTTCAACATTGAAATTTGGAAAGCACTACGAAGAAAATGTTTTCTTTCTAATGATTTCATCAACTTTAGCAACATTAAAACCTAGTACTCAACAAACAGATGTCCTAACAAAACTACACAAAGGTGCTTTTGGTTAATCCTATCTTCTATAGTCACTGCAAATTGGGATGAGAGAAACAATCGAATTTTTCAAGATAAGAGCCTAAGGTACAATTTTGCAATCAACTCATACAACTCCTAAGACTTCAAATCAACATTCACAAACATATATTTCATGATGAACGACATCTTCTGTCCTTTTGGAATCTCTACTCTCTTTATTTTAAGCTTATAGTTGTAATCCTTTCTAATTACTAGTGGTTATCAGCGTTGTATTTTGACTTGTACAATTGGAATACCTTTTAAGGCTTAATTCAATTCTTCTTTTTCAAAAAAAAAAAATCAATGTAGCATAGGAACTATCCTGGAATTATCATTCTATTTTAGTTTATTTAAGAACACACCACGTTTGTGTCTTTATGAAGTTGAGCTTAACACCTTCTATTGACATAAATCAAGCACTATTAACGTAAAAAATTCTACGTGCAAACTTGTGTTCAGTAACTGCCCCTGGATATGCAAAGTGCATTAACTTATATTTAGGGTTTGTTCATGTATTTCACTAAGTCAAGCATTTCTCAAATGGACCCTACCTGGTTTGACACACAATTGGTTACCCCGCTCAATTATCAATCCTTGCGTCTCCAACAGTTAGCAGATAGCGACTTCAGAGCTTCTTTTTGTACATTACCAGAAGGAATTGTTATTAAATGGTCCAACAAGTAAAATGTGAGTGCCTAATCTGCATATCTGATACAAGTTTGGTGATATAATCAAAATTAAATTATGTTCAGAAACTTAACCAATCTTGGCGACAGTTTGGACAAAAATCAAGAATTCCATGATAATTTGAAGTTATCTTATCAGACATTTAAAGATATATAGATGAGAATGTACACATACCTATATGTTGAACTCATAGTAGTTTTCTACTACATACGTCGTGAAGGTGTCACTCACAAATTGTCACTCTCAATTGGGTTAATTGGCATTGCGTAAAGTGAAAAAGTTCCATTCCTAGAGAGGGATTCTTTGTAGCCTTTCGGTGCTTGAATCCACTTTGTTACCCTTTATTCTCTCTTTTTCTTAACCCGATAGCTTCCAAAGGTAGAATCATATTGCTACGATGTTTCAATCCTGCATATTTAGATTTTTGTATCATTCTCTAATCCTCTGATTGCAGTAACTTAGACAAAAAGCAAAAGCTTAAAGCTGCTGTTTCTGACTTCCAAATACAATATCTGCGTTCCCTTTTTGTTGCAATCTTTTTCTTTTTAATTTTCATTTTGACTCTGAATCTGCGGGCATTTAATGCCGTTCTTGTTTGTTTGGCATTTGAAACTTTTGCCGGCTTTTTCTTGAGTCTGAGAATTGCAAAGCAAAAGGGTCTTGTTATCTCACACCCAAGTTCTTGTTTCTGGTACTGCTAGTGCTTGCCGATCTTTAATCATGGCAGTAGATGTCTGTTCAGAGCTTCCAAGTGCAAGAATTAGTCCAAGAATCTCTTTTTCTCACGATCTCAAACCACCAACAGATTGTTCATCTATTCGAGAACATCATAATGGACTGGATACGTCTCTGCTGGAATCGGATTTCAATTTCTGTTTTGCCAACAATTTCGTCCAAGAACTATCTTCTGCAGATGAGCTCTTTGCAAATGGTAAGATCCGTCCTTTGGAAATCAAGAAAAGCCTCAACTTTTCCAAGGACAAGGACGATCAGCCAATGCTACTGCCACCTTCTCGTCCTCATCAAACAAGTAGCGAGACTAAAGAGAGGAAACTTCTAAAAGAGTTTTTGTCAATGAGTACCGACCCTGAAGAAAAGCCTGCTCCAAAATCATTTTGGCAGTTCAAGAGAAGCAGCAGTCTTAATTTTGACGGTGCAAGAAGCAAAGGTCTGATACGTTCGCTACAGTTTCTGTCTAGAAGCAACTCTACAGGGTCAGCTCCAAATCCTCAAAAACAATCGACTCTAGCCAAGGACACCCAGAAACCAAAGTTGCAGAAACAGCCTTCTCTACCAAGTAGAAAGCTTTACAATTCAAATTCTGGTTTGTCTTATCATTATAATTCATCGCAGAAGAATCCTCCATTAAGGAAGTGCAAGTCCTATGGTAATGGGGTTAGAATTAGTTCTGTTCTGAACATATCGCCTCCTTACATTTCCAGAGGAACTATAAATCTTTTCGGTCTTGGTTCACTGTTTTGTAACGGTAAGGTCAAGAAGAAGAAAAGATGACATTGGATTAGTTACATCTGCAACTGGAGCTTTTCATAGTACACATGTCTTTAGCTGTCTATAATGTTTTCTGGTTCGTGGATCAGCATGGGGCCAATAATGCCTGTAAATTGAAAGAAAATGCCATGGAGGAAATGATTAGATCTTGAGGAACTATGTGATGCGTTTAAATGAATGTAAATGTTGACGTAAAAACCACAGCTGGGTTCAGTAAAAACCAGAAAGTTGGAAGATGGTGACTCCTGTACAGGCTGTCAAAAAGGGTAAGGGCATAGGAGAAAAACACGTCGACCCCATTTTATGATCAGATCTTTCTTTTTTATCTTTTCATCTTTTGTGATTTTTTTCTATTTCTTTTCAGTCAAAAATACGTATATAGATACAAAATTTTTCGGCCTTTTGGTTCTCTGTTGATTCATGGCAAAACATTTGATACAAGTAAATGATTCCATCGACCTAAGGGGTAGTTCATTCTGATGTTCATCTAGCTTATATCTTCAACCACTGGGACATGGTCCAAATGTTATCCTTATTGGACTTATTCTTACAGTTATTCAAGTAGTAATTGGAAGTTGGTAACTTCAACAATGTCCATAAGCAGAATATTGAGTTACCAACCTCATAATTATTCGTTTCGGTCGATATAATCTTTAAATCAATCTATAAGAAATGACCTGCTCATACCGTTCCAATTCAAGTCGCCCTGGTAGTAAAGAGAAATTATTTGAAGGCACACTATCTATGTTTATATTAAAGCATAAGATAGATTTAATATGCATCAGTTTAACGTATGGTTAATCAAAATATTTGAACTAGAGAATAAAAAAGAGAGTGTCAGTAGACGTTTGAATTTTTATTAATTTGTAATTTAGAATTGATTGAATATTTTAAGAACAGTTGGAGGTGGTGGCCTGCTCTTCTCATACTTGTAAGTTATTAGGGACGTTAAACCAACAATTGCTATGGTAACTTTCTCCACCTCTCAATTTTATTAAAAAACCATAAATTCCAGCAATGGATCTCTTTCTCTCTCTAAATGATAGTTCTCTGGCCTCTCACTAGCTCTTTACCAAAACACCCCTAAAAATTTCCTTTTTTGGTAACTATTTTCCCATGTCTAGTTTGTTTCTCATTTAGTGCAGCCGCATATCAGCTCATTGCTGAGGTTCCTACCTCAATGGAGGGCCTTTCTAAGGGCCATGAACTCCATATATGAAAAAGGAGAATCCTCTAAATTGTCCCTAGAAGCGTTTCCCACACTTTCTAGAGTAGTTGCAAACTCTGGAGGAATAGTTTCTGTGGTGAGATTTGAAGACACCGGCAAAAATAAGAACTATACTGAGGCTTCACAACCTACAGGAGGCTGGAAAAATAAAATCAATATTCAACATAACAAAGTTCAACTCAAGCACTATTAGAATGTTTCGAAGGATGAAGCGATTTTCCCACCCAATAAACTACTCAAAGCAGGTGAGCAGGTTTGGTCTTCTGCCTTGGTTGCTCTCTTTTGGAACAAAAGGCCTACTTTTCCAGTTATAACAAATTGAAGATTGCTTTACCTAGTATTATTAATCCTAGTCAAAGTACATATGTCCTAGATAGAAGTACGGGGGACAACATAATGCTTGTTTAAGAGTTATTTAAAAACTACATCCATAAATAACATGTTAGAAACTATGCTCTCAAAATTGACTTCACTAAAGCTTATGATATTATGAATTGGGGTTTCATTATTAATCTTTTTCATGTGTTTTGGTTAACTTATCAAGACACTATGTTACTCAGTGTTAATGAATAAGGAACCTACTCAACTATACCATGTAGCTAGATAAATAAGGCAGGGAGATCCACTGTCTCCCTACCTTTTTACTATCATCACTATGGAAGTTCTTCAAAGAATGACATAGATCTGTATTGATGAAAGCTTAGTCCTTAGGTATCATTATCATTGTCGAGAGCTCAATATTACTTAAGTTTCTTTTGCAAATGATTTAATCATTTTATGTGCTAATGGAACTTCTTTAATTGAGATAATCTTATCACCTTTACAAAGATTCCAAGAAGTTTCTAAGATGAGATTCAATCATTAAAAAAAAACTCTATTAATATGTTTAAGTTAAGTCCTCAAGGGTGATTATTGAAGTTGGACTGTCCATTCACCAGTTACCATTTATTTATTTGGGAATTCCTTTCTCCACAAGGAAGCTTAAGGAAGCTAAATGTAGACCTCTCATTGATAAAGTTTAGAAAAGAACATCTACTTGGACCAATAGGTTTTTGTCTTATGAAGGTAGACTTCAGCGTTCTATTTCAGTTTTTAATAACTTACACATCTATTGATTGTCTGACTTAGCTATCCCTAAAGGATTTCTAAAGAAAATCGATAGAAGCATAAGAGAATTCATATGGAAGGGGATAAATCTGAGTGGTAAAAAGACTTCCAAAGTTAATTGGAGTAACGTTTGTCTCCCTAAAGAAAAAAGGATTGGGAATCAAATTTGCTACTAGAATGAACTAGTATTGTTAGCTAAAAGGCTATGGAGAATATGTTATAATAACAACAACTTCTGGATGAAAGGGGTGCACATGTTTTATGTCAAACAATGAAGCATTTGGTCTATCTCTTAGAAAAGTTCTCAATCCTACATTTTTCAACAAATCTTATGTACCAGGTCAGTTGCGTATCCTCATATTAGATACTACATTAGAGATGGTAGAAGTGCTAAATTCTAGTTTGAAAGACGGGATTCTCTTGGGCCTTTATGCTAGACATAATGCTTCACTACTCATAGAGGACTTATCCTTAAAAACACCATGATGTATAAACTTATTCAACACTACAAGAAAATTATAAATTACTAACAGAAAGATTTCATAGTAAATTAGTGACGGAAATTGATTTCCATCGATAAAATTGTCGTATTTTGCGATAGACAAATTATCCATCGGTAAAGGTGAAGGGAAATTATCTCTGTAATTTTCTAACAGAATATAACGATGGAACAGAGAAGGTGGTCATAAAAATTGGCTATAATGGTTGGTGAAAAAAATAAGCATTGGGGAGTATCGACGAAAATTTCTTCGTCAGTAAATTACCGACAGAAAAGTGATTCCATTGGTAAATTTTAAACTTAAACATCATTGTTAGGTCTTCGACTTCAATGTTTCTAATAAAAGGAAAATGACATCGTTTGGTGTTTTCCTTTACCTTTAACCTACCTGAAGACCCCCTCCCTCTCCTCTATGTTTTCGTTTTTCGTTGTTTTCCTCTCTCCCATAGCCGTTTGTCATCGATTTCTATAAGGAATATATGTTGCGTGTCCATTTTCTATAAACAACCCTACATTTTTATTTGTTTCTTACCTTATTTTTATTTAATACATATTTGTGATTTCAAACAATCTAGGCAAATTAGCTATTGTTCAGTTGAAGAATGTCATCTTCTTATGGTAAAGATCTCTTAATTTCTTTCTTTTCAGATAATGTTTGAATATAGTGGTTCATCAAATGGAGATAGCACAAGCACTAGATCTAGGAATGAATCTAGCATTGAGTTAAGGTTAGTAAGATGTAGGCCTATAGTTATAGATTATGAGGAGCTTAAAACTAATGGTGGGGTCAGTAGCTCTTAATTCTATCCCTCACCATATGGAAGACTTTGAGGCTTAAAAATACAAGTTCAGTTTTACGTGGACCTAAACAATATGATATTAGAAAATAACATCCCTGTGTTAATAAGTATTATAAAATCACAAGTCCATGTGAGATTATGTTTTGGTATATCTGGGGGGATAATCTTTATCATGACAAATTTATGTGTAGCCTAAAGTTGTAAGTTAATAGTTTTTATATTGAATTCTTAAGAGAGACATCTATGAACTTACGTCAACTACATCCTTTTTTATGTTTGATATTAGACTTTTTATTAATTGGTCAGTTTTGAAACGTAAATCTAGTCATAGACTTGTTTAGAATCATTCATCAATTGAGGCTTTTAAGAGAGGTTTTTAAGGTAGTATAGTCTAAATATCAAATTTAATATGAATCAAAGTAGAAAAGTCTATTAAAGGAACACATACTTAGAAGAAGTTTTTATTCTTCTCTTTGGAAGATGGTTTAGAACACAAACTTAGAACCTTAAAGTGTTTTATGTCTTAGGTTTAGAATCAAATTATTTGATATGTTTTTATTTTTCTTTCCTTTTTAACTCAAGCTTAACATTATTATTTTATACTCAGTAAGTTAAACATATATTATATATTGTTATAGAATAAATTTGAGAAAATCAATATTTATTTGAATTAGGTAAAACAATTTTAAGGAAAAAAAACTATGATAAGCAAAAGATTGATGAAATCAAAGGTTTACATGTTTAATTGATATGGTGTAAATTTGGTAGGTCTAAGCAGCTATTGTCTAGGTCTAGACTCAAGTATTTGAGACTTGGCCTAAAGTGATAAAGATATTTCTATTTTTTTATTTTTTTCTAAAACCTAAGTATAAATTTAATTTTATGGACATGAAAATTATAAATGCATTTGATCTTCATTTTATTTGATGTTCTTTTAATCTTAATTGCTACATTTATTATATTGTTATTAGTTAACCTGTCATATTTATAAGATCCTGAGGAGTTCAAATGATAATTATGATAATTTTACTGCTTATAAACATGTCGGTTATAAATGGTTCCTCTTTTCTCCTAATAAAAGATGTTACATCAAGTTCCTCTCCAACTCTTAAAAGGAAGAGGATAATGAATTATAAAATAGAGCTTACAAAGTAAATATATGTTTCAAGATTGTTAAGCTAAACTGTTATAAATTAATTTTGTCTCTCATTTCCTTACTTTCTTTTAATGTTGTTGTCATTGCTCTACAATTATCTTATATGAATTTGATATAAAGATAAGTTAGTACATGTAATTTATTCATTAAGTTCTGAAAAGACATAAAATGTATAAATGCATAATTTACTCTCCTTTTATGTGTCATCTGAAGATTAAAACTAAATAAATTTTGGTTAATTACAATGAATCCCTCTATGGTTTGAAACTTTTTCACTTTATTCCTTACTTTTTAAAAACTATCGTACTATTTATTATGGTTATACGACGTAATACACTTAGCACACCATTTTTTGTGGTTATACCACTTAATACAAGACCTCAATTGTTGATATCCTAAAATCACGATTTCACCTATATACAGGATAAAACTTATATGGGAGTTGTCATATATGGTACTTATGGCATTTAAGAGTTGCTTTAGTTTTGAAATTGCCATTTAAGAGTTGTTATGGATATCTAGTTTATTTTATTTACCAGCAATTGAATGCAAAATGAACTATATTGTTATTTGCAACTATACCATTAGGCAATAATAATTTCTTTTAAGACTGAAAAGATAAAGAACAACTGTAATATATTAAATATAAAATTCCCTGGTTTTGTAGGTTCTGTTTTGTGTTGAAGAGCGTCGATAATCGTCTTACATCATCCTTATTCTTTGTATTTTGCAGTTGTCCATCCATCTAGGTCAGTCATCCAAAAAATGTCTCCAATATGTTTTGCTTTACTAGTTGGAGTATTTATAAGAACATTCTTTTGTGATTACAAATGAGGTCTTGTTTTTATGTTGTTTTTTTGCATTATTTTGAGTATCATTGATGAGTTTGTATGTTCTAATTTAATAGTCTAAGTATTGCATTTAATATGGGTATTGTTTGAAGCATTGAGGCATAATAAACCCTTAGGATAGCATATAGGTTGGAAACCGGTAATGCAACTCCGATGAGGCTTATCAGTGAAAACTTCAATGAGCCTAAGAGTTACAGCGATAATTTATTTTCTCGATTCATGCAGTGTAACAATGCCACATACCATAGTGCTTGTTTAAAACAAACTTTGGATATCAACTTGTAGGTGATTAATGCAAACATAGTTATCTTGGTTTTGTATGTTGTTGTTTGGAATATTGTTAGAATAATTGATGGCTAGATGTATGAATTACATAAGTATTTACGGCACACCGAATAATGTGTAATTATATATGATTATTGACATAATAAACCTTTAGGATAGTATATAGGCTGGAAACTAGTGATGCAGCTCCCATGAGTCTTATCAGTGAAAAATTCCATGAGCCTAAGAGTCATAGTGAGAACTTGCTTTCTCAATTTATAAGTTGGTTTCAATTTGGAAGGGAAATGGTCAGAGACATGTAAAAGCTTAGGGGATCTTCTGTAAAGTAAAGATTAAATGTTCTGTAAACTTAGGGGAAATGAAGGATACTAACTATGAAATCAATTTTTTAAATTACAGTTTTACATAAATGATTAATGTTGATAGGTCTTGGATGTATAAATGATTAACTATAACACCCCCTATATGGAACCTACAACCATCCACATATAAAGTAACCAATTTCTTATATATACATTCATAACATGCATTTTGGTTAAATGATATACATATACATATTACAAAGCTCCCCAATGCTTAACACTATCATTTAGCAGTAGTAAAACATTTTCACATTTACGTGGTAATCCAAAAGAAAACATACAATTTCCTTTCTTCATTATATGTGCCATCATCTGTAACTAAAAACACATTCTAAAAGTACTTTTTCATCTATCTATTGGATTTGGTCCCTGTAGATGTTCCTTGTAACTCACTCCTATAACTTGGACCTACACTGATTAACACCGATGCTAAGTGTGAAAGCTTAGTGAGGAAAACATTTAGTTTAGATGACCACTCACAGCAGTTATCCGCCAAGCACACACATTCAGAAATGTCACAACTCATGTACCATAAATTCACATTCATAAACTAAACCTTGGTACTCAATGCTCATGTAAATAATGATGGCATACTTAAGCAAAGAACATAATGTAAATATACTTCAATATGTTATTCATATACATAAATTCACATTTATAAACCAAACATTGATATCCAGGGCTCAATGATACAAATTATCAAAAAATTGCACATCATCACAATTCATTATTACAATCAATACAAATGCTCATCAATACAAATTATTCATGTTGTCATGTTTTATTTCTCATTTATGACTGTTAAGTTTCCTTTCTATATTAAGCCTCCACATTTTTTATAGGTGTGGATAACGGGTGTTGTGGATATTTGAAGATATCAAACTGTGGATACCCAAAGGTATTAAATTGTGGGTACCTAAAGGTATCAAATTATGGATACTCAAAGGTATTGAACTATGGACACTGGTGGTATCAAACTATAGCATCTGCACTATAACCCTATAAGTATGTGTATCTATCCATAACCAAGACAATAGAGCAGGCACAATAACATTTCCTTTAAGCATTTGCAAATTTCACAATTTGTATATTAACAAATCATATGATATACATTTCAAGTCATAAAATCTATATCTATGTTCATACATGCAATTCATGGCTTAACACCATTAGAAGGGTATCAAAATCAAACTTGTATAATCATACTATATATATAAGAGTAATGAATATGCATACAATCCATTTATGTACATGTAAATTTTCTTTGGAATGCATTGTGCTCAATCTTATATTCCAATGTTTAGTCTCCAAATTCACATTTGGTAAGTCCTATTTCATTTATTTCTAGGAGTTTAAAAAGTTTCATACATATTAAAAAAGATTCGGTAAAAATCAAAATCAAAAACAATGTCACAGTCATGATAGCCATTCTCTCCATTCATACCACTACTTGTTCCTTAATATCATACAGAAAAAGTTAGAATTGAGTTTCTAGGTCTTCTATACAGTTTTTGCTAACAATCAGACCATTTGGACTTCTAAATCATGTGATATAAACAAACTATCACAACCTACTCCAAAACAGGGGCAACATCAAGTCACCTTTTTCGATCTCAATTTCCATGGTCATAGAGCTAGAATTAAGTCAGATTCCCTTCTAAAACAATTAGATATATGTCTTAGGTTTCACATTTAACTAGAATCACACAATTTGGAGGTTTATAGACTGTGTTATGACTCAAACAATTGTGACCGACTCAAATAAACCCTAGACAGAATTCCACTACACATTACTCTCTTGTCATATTTAACTAATTCTATGCAAGATAACACCAAAATAACACCAAAGCAACATCCCATAAACCATTCCACATCTAAATGAATCTTTATATCCATTCAATCATTCATATATATAGAAATCAACTAAGTAAAGTCCCAAACCTGGCAATTGACAAAGTAGGTCTTCTATTGCCTTTCCTTACCTTCCTCTTTGGCTTTCCTTGACTTACCATCTAAAAAAACCAAAATATACCTCTTAATCCCACTTCCATCTTTATAATTTCATTCCTTCATAAGCAAAGTAAGAAGAGATAAAGGTGAAGAGAAAATCCCTCACTTTTACCTTGATTTCCACTTAAGATTGACTTGATTTCTTAAATGAAAAATGATGGGATAAAGAACGTGAAATGGAGAGGAGAAAAATCTGACCTTGGAACCCCCAAAATGTCATGCATCTTACCTCTCTATATCCCAATTCCAGAACTTTCAAGACATAAATATGCTTAATTCTTATTCTGGACATATGTTTTATTATTATTGGTCACACATGCCTTAATCCAATTGGTCCATATGTTAACTTTAGAAAAATTGTATATTGGTCCTTCTTCCTTTAATTCCCATATTGTCCTACAATCTTATCAATTATTTTGATTTCCCTATGCCTTAATTTTCTAATGTAATAAATTTTATGCAATTTGGTTAATTATTCCGGGAGTTATACCCAAAACACTACAGGTTGTTTGAAAATAGGGGCAACAGCCTTAACTCAACTTTAAGATAAAATTCAAAAACCTTAAAGGCGCAATAAAATTTCAATTCTTTCATAAAGGTTTAATATCTATGTCTCCAGATTAATTTCCAATTTGAATTATACAATTTAGAGGTATATGGATTGAGATATAGCTAAATTATAGAGGTATATTTAGGTCGAAACGAAAAAATTACCCATTTACCCAAATCTTTTATATTAAGTACCATTATGCCTCTTTCTATACTTAGATGCACATAATTCATTTGTTATGTTCACTTCCCATGGCACCCAAGACATACTATAATACTTCTAGGGTATATGTTTGTGGCCTTATATTAATACCCAATGGTTTCATTAATCCTGAGTTTGTTAAGAGAATTTAAGCTTTTATTCACTATATATGTTCTCAACCTACATATATGGATGATCCAAAGATCTGATGTCTATGTAGAAAGTGCACATATATTCATTTTCTTCTTATTTGTTAAGTGAATCTCCATTTTTTAACAAAAAGTTTTGTTTTAAATTATTTTGAGTGGACAGGACATGGGGAGTGATTAATTTATAGCACCTCAAGGGCTAATGAAGTAAATTCGTTAATAAATATAGATGGGTTTGAAGAGGGATTGAATTTATAACAAATAATGTGGGTGCAATAAAAATCCTTACACCTAAATGGTTTATGATGCATCTGATTATACATTTTAAACAAATATAGACAATCTTGAAAAAGAGCCAAGCCTACATGTAAAAAAGTTTTTTGACTTATTAAAATCAGTTGACCAAGAATTATTGCCAAATTATGAGACCATGACTTAATTATCTTCAAGCACTCAAATATTGAACATAAGTCTGAAGGGCATATTTTTTAATCAAAATTTGGGTAAAATTCTTGCTTGGTATAACGAATCATTGCCTCCTGATCATACAATGGTTGATAATTTCTGTAATATGAAAAAACTTATTAGGGGTCTTGGTTTGCCAGTTAAAAATTTTGATTGTTGCAATTTTGGATGTATGTTATTTCTAGGAGATGATGTGAAATTACAAGAGTTCAAATTTTGTGGTCAACCTAAGTTCAAACCTAGAAAGTATTCTATGAAATAGAAATTAGTACCTTAGAAGCAGATGTATTATTTCCAGCTAACTCCGAGACTGTAAAGGCTACATGCCTCTAATGTTACTACATCTCACATAAGATGGCGTAATGAACATGAACAGGAGGATGGAATAATGAGTTATTCATCGGATGCACTTATATGGAAACATTTCAATAACACTCATTTTGAGTTTGTAGTTAAAAGTCAAAATGTTAGGCTGGGATTGTCGACAAATAGATTCTAACCTTTTGGTCAATCCAGCCAACAATATTCATCATGTCCAATCATAATTACTCGTTGTAATTTCCCTCCATAGATCTATATGAATGAGACATATATGTTCTTGACAGTGATTATGCCAAGGCTTATAAATCTAAAGCATAAAATTGATGTATTCTTACAACTATTGGTCTCTAAATTGTATCATCGTTAGGAATTTAGTGTGGAAACATATGATGTATCTCTTAAATAAATTTTTTAAGAGCAGCTTTAATGTAGACTATTAGTGATTTCCCTGTGCATGTTATATTGTCTACATGGAGCATAGTACGAAAATTGGCTTATCCTTATTGTAGCAATGATTCTAATGCATTTTATCTTCTTATCGGGGCCAAAACATCCTAGTATCACAACCACAGGAAATTTCTTCCTCCAGATCATCCATTTAGATGAATGAAAATTTTTCATTAAGAATACGATGGTACAAACACCTCCTCCCCCTCGCAAAGCTAGTAAAGAAATATTACAGGAGATCGATGAATTAGGGTTGCTGAAAGTTATAGTTTTTGAAGCTAAAGAAATTAATAAAAGCATTAGTAAAAACTTTGGATGGAGAAAACGAAGTATCTTTTGGGATTTGTTATATTGGAAAAGTAATTTGATACGTTATAATCTAAATGTGATGCATATTAAACAAAATATTTTTGACAATTTGTTCAACACCATAATGAAAATTGAAGGGAGGCAAAGGATAATGCAAAATCATGAGCTGATTTGAAACCTTTTTGTAGAAGGAATGAGTTAAATAAAGATCTTCGTACCTTTAAATATCCAAAAGTATATTACACTTTGGACAAAAAACATAAGGAAATTTTGTGTGAATGGTTGAAAAGTCTAAAGTTTCCTGATGGTTATGTTTCAAACTTCATAAGGTGTGTGGAAATGAGGATGTAAAAATTATTTGGGATGAAAAGTCATAACTGTCATCTGTTTATGCAAAGGATAATTCCAATTGTATTTCGGAAGTTGTTACCAAATAAGGTTTGGGAAGCTATAACAGAATTAAGTTGGTTTTTTAAAAGCATAACATCATCTGGAATAAAGTTAGTTGAAATGGAAAAATTGAAAAGGAAAATTCCAGTTATCTTTTACAAATTGGAAAGGATTTTCCCTCCAAGCTTCTTTGACTGTATGGAGTATTGATAAGTGTGAATTGCATCATGTTTTAGGGCTTAGTTTAATATGTATTTAATTGTCAATTCAATCGTTTAGTATGTGCTTGGGTTAGAAATGTATTAATTTGTTAATTATTTGTGTTTAAGTGTTTTTATGGGTTAGTACAAGTCTTTAAGCTTAAATGTTATGTTTTTAAGGTACCTTGATGTGTTAATGTTTCAAGGTCAACATTGAAGAACGAAAAAGTTTTAGAGACATTCGGGCTTAACCAACAGCCTATGATCATGACACAACAGGCCATGATCGTGACAGAAGCACTAAAGTTGGGCCACGATCATGAAAGAAGCACTAAAGTTGGCCCACGATTGTGGCCCATATGCTATAATCATGACATGCCACAATGTGACAGAAGGCTCAGATGTATCCCACGATCATGGCTTACAAGGCTAGGGTTGTGGCCTACGTAAGGCAGATGCATCAACATTAAAATTGTCAAGTTTTAAGGAATTTTTAGGACCTTTTGGACCCTAGAAAAACCCTAGGGTTGCTTAAAACACAAAAGGTATTTAAAGAATAAGACAAAGAGGTAGAGGGAGCTTTTATATCAGTCACTTTTAGAGAAACCCTAGAGAGAATTATCAAGAGATAGAGAAAGAGAAGGAAGAGAAAAGTGGAGAAGAAGCCAACTCAACGTACTTCTCGAATCAGGAATTTTTTTATGTTGCTGCCTCTCGTTGTCTGTTTAATTCGTATTTCCTGCTATTTTTAGTTTTATTATTGTATAGAATTAGAATAACAGTTAATAATAGGATATTTCGATGTTGATGATAATCTAAACTCACCTTCAAGGTTTTATCTTTGATTTATGAAATCTAATTGTTTATGTGTTATGTGGATTTATTGTGATTTAATTATGGACACTTAAAAATCAATAATAAACTAAGAGGATGAATCAAATGAAAAATAATTAAATTGGACTAACAAAAGTTAGGTGATTTAATAAAACAAGAATTAAATCAAATGATAAGGAAAATCTTACATAGGTTTCCGATGGTTTATTAGACGACTTCAAATCTAATTAGGGTTTTGGATAGGTTATTAATCAAGGAATTACAGTATAATCTGGGTTTATAATTTAGGGTTAATGGTTATAACTCGAGAGAGAGTAATCAACCTTAAGATCATCTTTAACCAATAATCTAGTAATTCATAATCGATTTGGTTAGCATTAAAGATAGGTAAAATTCCCTTTCTCTCAATTGGTAATTCCTTTAGGTTGATTTTTGAGCATGTGTTGCAATTTCTAAATTATTAATATTTTGCGATTGATTCTTGAATTGATTTTCTTGATTGAATTAAATTCTTATTTTGGTTCTGATATATTTTGAATTTATGTTATTTATTTTGGCCTTAGACTTTAGGATTAGATTATCCCTCCTCGTGGGATCAACACCTTAGGTACTACGTGAAAGAACTATGCATTTACAGATTATCAAGGTTAATCAATTAAAACTTACTCGTATCAAACAATATGATTAAGTTTTTGGTGCCGTTGTTACGGAGGCGATTAGTTTAACTCTATAGTTTAAGGACTTTTAATTCATTTTCTCTGTTTTGTTCTTTTTTTCCATTTCTAAAATCATGCTCTTGCATAAACATAAGAGTCACGAGAAGTTCGAGTCGTGCAACTAAAACCTTAAATTTAGACATCACTCAACTAGAATGATCCATTAGGAAAGCTTGGTGTGAAGAAGAATAAGAAATCATGAAAGCAACAATGGTTAAGGAATTTCAACAAAATTTGGATAACGGAGTAAACCAAGGACGTCAACAATGGACCCTTATGGACTTCATGAGACCAGGGTTTAATGCGGCTAGCTAAGGAGTAATTGGGTCACCAGTACAAGTAGCATCTTTTCAAATCAAACCAGCCCTCTTAAATATGATTCAACAGAATGTACAGTTCTATAGACTGACGAATGAAGATCCTAATGCACATATAGTGAACTTCCTTAAAATTTGTGATACTTTTTAGTATCATCAGATGTCAGAAGATGCAGTAAGAATTAGGCTCTTTCTTTTTACCGTTAAAGATAGAACAAAGGCTTTGTATCATTCTCTCAAACCAGCCAATGTCACAACTTGGGATCAGGTAGTTCATTCCTTTTTAAATAAGTATTTTCCCTTACTAAGACCACAAAGATTATTAAGGAGATTATCAACTTCCAATAAAGTGACGAGGAATCAATCTATAAAGTATGGGAAAGATAAAAGGATTTGCAGTAGAAATGCCCACACCATAACTTACCCAAAGAATTCTTATTACAGACATTCTATAACGGAGTAACCCTATATACGAGAGGTATGAATGATGTAACTTCAAGACGATCACTGATGAGAAAGGTGGTAGATGAAGTAGAAGAGTTGATAAAGGAGATGGCGAGTAATAACTGCCTATGGATGAATGAGCAGAGTAGACAAATTACTACCTTCCGAGAACAAAAAGGAATTGTAGTTGTTGATCAAATGATGGAGATGCAAGCTAGAATTGACAACTTAACTTGATAACTCAACAACATGAAGACTTCATCCTTAGCTCCAATAAAAGGCATGCAACTTAAGTGTGAACTCTCTAAACAAATGGACCATGATATAGTGGATTGTTTCTTAATGACGGAAAGCAATCCAGAGCAAGCGAATTATATAGGAGCTCAATATGGACAAGGAGGGGGAAACAATCCCGACTCTAACACATACAACCTTAGGTTGAAGAATCATCCTTACTTCTCGTGGATAAATAATGTTAGAGGATAGTTTAGACCTCAAGGACAACCAGGCTTCTAACAAGATAAACCAAGCCCAATGGAATCCAAGTTGGATAAGATTTTAGATAAAATTAGAGGCATGGAGGATGCATTAGGAGGCTTGAAACAAAATTTGAGCAAGTCATTAAGAACCACACCACTTTAATACACAATCTTGAGGTCCAAGTAGGTCAACTAGCAGAGCCAATTTCTACTCAGAATGTAGAAACCCTTCCAAGCAATACCGAGTCCATCACTTAGATCGAGGAAAAGAAACTCAAACATATGAAGGAAGATGGAGCTAACGGAGAAGGATAACTAATTATAGAATTCCTTCTAAGTGAGCTCATAATTAAGATAATAAAGGAACCTTGACCTAAATTTTTTTACCCTATCCAGCTCAGTAGAAGTCAATTTCAAGTAGGGCAATGCGGAATCCTAAGGAGATTGAATTAAACAAGGTTGAGGACATAACAAAACATTTACAAACGAAACTCACACTAAAGAGATGAAATAAGAAGAAGGTTAAGGAGTGTATAGTGGAAGATAACCCTAACATAACACAAAAGAAAGAGGACCCAGGGGATTTTTACATTACTTACAATATCAATGGAGTCAACATAGATAGGCATTCATAGATTTGGGAGCGAGTATTAATATGATGCCCTATACCTTTAGTCAAAATTTATGGTTAGGAGGGTTAGAACCCATAAAGACGTTAGTAAAGATGGTAAGTAGAACAGTTCATTAACTAAAGAGGATTATTAAAGATGTGCAAGTGCAAATTGATAAATTTATCTTCCCCACAAACTTCTATATATTGGATATTGAAGAAGATATGGCCCTTTATAGACCTTGAAGCACCATTCTTGGCTACTGACCGATCCATAATTGACGTTGATGCGATGAACTAATTCTGAGGGTCGAGAAGCATCAAATAGCTTTCAAAGTGTTGAAGAAAGACGATAGTTCTCTCTTACCTCCAACTAATACCAAGGAAACTAAACCTTGAGGACAATGGGAAGATATTGAGGATCCCTGAACTGCATTTAGAAAGAAATGATCAAGAAGAAGGTGACGAAGGAAGGAGAATCAGAAGAAGAGTGGTATTCGGGGCATGGTAGTTCATGTGCAAATTGTAAGATCGATGACTGTGCTACCATTGACGGTTCATTTGAAACACCGTGAGCACAAGAAGAGCGTTAAGCTATTGACATCAAAAGAAGCACTACATGGGAGGCAACCCATGGATTGTTAATTCCTTTGATTTTTAGATAGGTTGAATTCTATAGTTAGGTTATTTTGTTTCCAAATAAATCAGGAAGCCATAAGATTTCAACATGAATTACATGATCGAGGAAGTTAGAAAAAGAGATGTGAACGAGCTATAAAGAGTTAAGAAGAGATCTCGGGAAGGTGGAGCAGGATAAAAAGGAAAAAAAAATAAAAATTACGATAGGGTAATAAGGGTATACACAAAATTTAGTTTCAATTTTTACCATTTTACCCTCCATTCACCTATATATTCATTTCTTACTTCACTTTTTCACTCACTTTCATTTTAAATTTATCTCTCTAAGTTTAGAATCTCCAAATACTCTCACTTCTCTCTAACCAAATTCCAAACTTCTAGTATCCTCTAACTGCTACCTACTTGTAAGCTAGTATGCCAAGCATTAAGCTTTCAGCAAAGCACGATCAATCATTAGGACAAACGTAGGTCACAGGATAAGTGTAAAGGAATAGGGTAGTAGGCTTCAGAGCACCCTTCCCAATCTACAAAGAGGAGGAAGGTATTCATTTCCAATCCCCCAATGCTATATAAATCGTAATCCCTAAATATTTTCATTTTGATACACATGATAGGCTGGAACTATGGGATGGGGTAAAGAACTTAGCAAAAAGAATTCAGTGGGCGAAGTTTATATACCTTTAATATCTTGTCTACTATGAGCTTACTCTAGAATTCATCACTTCCCTCTATTACAAACCTAGTAACCCTAAAGAAATGTGGTTTCAGTTACTAGGACAAAACTATAACTTGAACATTGAAATCATGTGTGATTTTTATGGGTTCCCTGAGTCTTCCATTATTGATAAGCACAATGACTTTTGTGCTTCTCGCTATTAGAATGAGTTCATTGGGTTAGAGCAATTCGATACTAACAATGCCCACAATAATGATAAATCAGAAACTAACAAGTACTCAACAAAGGAACTTTTCCTATTGTGGTGCATGGATCACAACATCCTAGTATGTACCTCCACATATGTGTTGGACGATATTGTTGCAAATCTACATAAAAAGAGTAACAATTTAGTATGGGGTACTTGCTTTCTGCCATTATTAAGTATTATGGTGTGGACTGTAGTGGTTTAACTGTCCACCTCCCAGATTTTCTAAATCATCATCATCTATGGCATGTTGAAAACCTTAAGTCCCATAATATGGAACTCCAAGATATCAGCCGAAAGACTTATGTGAAAATCAGGGCTAGTCAGGCGAGTTCGAGCACAACACTACATCAGCAAGCAGAGAGGACTTAACTAGTGAAAATTCTAAGGAGGAAGAAGAGACAAAAGAATTGTGATGGAAGAAAGTGCATGATACAATCTCCACAAACACCAAGGTAATTATAGATATAGTTGCGAAGAACTCCAGAAGAATGAAGGAGATGGCCAGAACACAACAAAGTCAAAGCTTGGATATATGTTGTATCCATCGTTACTTTGAGGCTCAAGGCCTCCAACTGTCACCTCCAACAACATCCCTGCCTCCATCACCATGAGGCTCTATTCTAAGCCTTTTCTTTTATTTTTAAATTTAGTCCTTATTTTATCTTTATTTTACTTTAATTTATGTTTCTCTCCATTACATGTGTGTTTGTTTACCCCCTTCTCACATTGAGAACAATGTGTTGTTCAAGTGTGGGGAGGGTTATGTGTTTTGCTTTGAATATGAATTTTGCATATAATATGATAGTTTATTAGGTTGCATTTTGTGAATTGTGTGATATGTCAATGGCTTAGATGGATTGGAATTGATTTAATTTTGAACATAGTCTATTAGGCTATGAAGAATCATTAGATCGCAAAATTAGTGAATTGGGTTCTTTGGCTAAATATGCATTTTAATTAGGATATAGTGTTAATTTATCACCCTCTAAATTGTCACATTCATTCATATTTTGAGGTCTTTCAACTTAAGTAGCTTCGCTAGTATTTTTTCATGGAAACGAGTAGCTAAAGCAACAAGATAGACAATAAAAAAAATTTTTTGTTAATTTTAAATAAATAACTATTTCGCTAGCCTTCCAGTTATGAATAGAGCCAGTAGCCAGTTGAGAATGTGATGTAGATGAATAACTGGATGTACACGCATCACAATTGTGTAACTTCGCATCAAAAGTCTATAATGACGTTCCAGCCAAGCAGTTTAATAAAAAACATGACTTAGTTGAGTAACCGGATCGAAATTCATCACCAATGTTTGCCTCCGTGTAAAAAGTCTAAGTCTATGTTCACAAAAAATAATTAAAACATTTTTTAATAAAATCCTACCAAACTTGAAATAGATTAACTTTTCATGAAAATGTATTTAGGAGTAGTTACAAAGTTTGACTGACCAAAGAATTGTTAACGTGTGTGCAATTAAAAAGGGTAAATAATTTAACACTTAGGTTTGGATTAATATGTATATTTAGTTCAAATCCCCTAAATGCAGATTTTGCATGTTAATGATTTGAAATGACTTGAATTATTGTGTTTTAAGTTAAATTTATGTCATGAAGTTGAAGTCATTGTCTATTCCTTTCCTGACTCTTTACTGGTTGATTCCTCCTTTTATTACGATGGTATCGAGCACAAATTAGCCTATCTCACCCTATTCTTTACATAAGATTTCATGCTAATATCTCGAAATTCCATAGTATGGGACTTTAAGGTCTCAAATCTAGTCAACTAGCGAGTGTTAAGGAACTCAAGAAGATGTACAATTAGTCCATCATAATTTACACCATAACACTCCGAAGTAGCTATAACTAAATACACCATGCCCAAATTATTGCTTCTCTTTTTCATAGTAGCAATAATAGCATTA
>JAOQMP010000003.1:18255218-18270734 GCA_027563575.1 Erythroxylum pedicellare | reverse complement strand
CTGTAGCAAAGGAGTCGGTAATACTCTTCATCTTGTTTATGTTTTTATTATCCTTATACCATATCATGTATGGATTGACATGATGATTTAGATTTGTTTGCTTCCGCTGGAAAAAGGATTTCTTAAAAGTTTTTGAAATCTACCGTTTCTCCAAATATAGCATGCTTTCTTTTTCCGATCCAACAAAGTTTAATACTTACATTTTGGGGATGGAAATAGCTCAAAGGTCTGATCAGCTGAATCTGCGGAGTCTAGCTAGAGTCTTTTGCATTAGTATCCCATATCATGTTACACATTTTGGCACTAAGATTAAACTCTCAACTGTTGTGTAATGTATAAGTGGATTCTGAATTATAAGGACATATGTGACTTTATATGTTTGTGAAGGAAAAGGGAATAAAATAATGTTTTGAATGCTTATAATATGTTTGACAATTCAGATTGAGTTAATTTAATTGTCCTAATGTATCATTTCCATAGATTATGTTCTCGAATATCCTTTGGTATGTTCGGGCTTATGCTTTAGGGAGTGATATGTTACAATAGTAGTGTTAAGATAGATAGGGAGCTCGTAAATCTAGGGGATAACATCAATATGATGCCCTACAAATTGTGTCAAAAATTGTAATCAGGCGAGATCATACCCACTAGGACGTGTGTCAAAATAGCAGTTAGGTTAGTCCATCATCCTAGAGGAGTAATTAAAGATGTTCAACTTATGATAGATAAATTAACCTTTCCCACAGATTTTGATATTTTAGACATCTAAGAAGATGTGGAAACACCAATCATCCTCGGCCGACCATTTTTGGTCACAACTCGATTGATTATAGATGTGGATGGGGGTGAACTGACTTTTAGAGTCAGGGTGACAAGGTGACTGTAACATCCCATTACCATAGAGCATATACCGACATTCTAAAGAGTATCCAAGCACATAACCTATGGAAGTGGCATGTTAGAGCAATCACATCAACTTATTATGGCATCATATAAAACATAAGCATTTCCAAGAACTAAGTTTCCTCATATTATTCATAGCCATAAGTTTACATTGTTGTTACATTCTATAATTCATGTATTTACATTACCAAAGACATTTGAAATTCTTTGCATTTGATTCACAAACATAAACATTCATTACAACCATAATTCATGTTTATACTGTACATAACATGTGAAAGTTCACAGCTTTATACAATGCGTACAACATAAAACTAGGTGTTGGACCAAAGTAATCTAACTAGATGCTTTAGAATTAGCTGACCAGACCTTTAAGCCAATATGGGTTCCAAAACGAACAATACTAGGTCGTTATTAGATTGCCTTAAAAGCTAAGTCACCCCAGTACCTTAAAATCAACGTTGCAATTTTGATGAGTTTGTGAACTCAGTGAGTGAACCATCATCTATGTGTTCACTTAAGTCAGGACACAACATCACAAACCTATAATCCAAATTCTTAAATATATCGCATTCTTCAAAACCAATTCCCATTTATCACACCATTTAATTTTGGATACCAAATCATGATATATATATCTCACATTTCAACCAACACATTATGAACACAAGCTTTTTATGTAGTCATATCAAATAATCTAATCACTCATCTTAATCATTCAATTCAACATATACATAAACATTTCATATTATTATTTCAACAAAATTCAGTAATTCTTCATAACTATCCACATGAAACATACATGATATATATAAAAATGCAAATGCACATATGTCTCCACTTTCTTTTTATTTTGTTGTGATTGAGCACCAATTTAATCGTCCCATATCTGTTGTAGATGTCGGGCTCATTTCAGACATTGTCTCGTACCTATTGTGGATATCAGGCTCATTAATCATTGAGCCTGTGACTCTTTGTGTACATTTATGAGCTTTAAGCTCCTCTCCACATTGGTCACTCCTGTCATAACTCCTTTATCTGATCATGCATATTAATGTCATAAAATGCATCAAATCATATAATATGCCATCAATAGCTTTCATTCAGTGTACAAAAACATTTATCGCATTCATCAAATCTAATTTCGGCATTCGACATTTAGTTAATCACTTATTTCCCACATTCACATACAAGTAGATAACACTTCCAATACATTCTTGAATATTGAACCCCTCAGACTATCAATGTCTAGAATTATCATAATCTTATAGGTAACAATTCAATAATTAGAATTTAAACAAAAACAAATCAAATATATTGAGAAAAAATCTAGGTTGACTTACAGTATGCTTTAGATTAGCTATTGCTTTAATGATCCGACAATGTCTGGATGTTGTCGATCAATTTGTGCTTCTATATCATGCAATACGCACATATCTACACATTACTAGTTAATCAAATGAGTACTCAATCATACACATGTATATGTGTTATGTTTAATGCATTCTTAATTGACTATCCTAGGTATGCAATCTTATTCACAAATCTTGGTCATTCATTCATCATAGCTTGTATGTATCCTGCTTACAATTAGGTTTATGCTTTAAGAAAACTTAGTTACTCTAAATTCATCAATCATTCATTCACCAATCCTTTTCTAGCATTATATGTTCACCCAATTTCCTAACTCTCATTCATTTATACCTAATTCACGTCTCTCACATCCTTTGGATCACATTTCCATCCATAAGAACACAGCTATTCCTTTATCAACTCACAATTTCAAATTTAGATACATTGATCTCAAACAATCCATTACTTAAGTTATAACCTCAATTAAAAACCTAAACTTATCAAACCCTTAACCAATTAATCCAATAATAATATAGGTTCATTTTAATCCTCAATCAAGTTCAAATACACTAAGGTAAAGTAGTTTATCCTTAGTTGGTTCAATAATCACACAAAACATAATTTTTCGTTTAAGAACATTTCCAACGATTGTGGGGTACCTTTCCACAATCGTGGAAAGAAAAAAAGAAAATTTCTCACTTCAATGCGATGCCCATGATTATGGGAAGGAGCATGTGTAACTTCTATGATCGTGGGATGGGTGAACAGAAAGTTCATCATCCATTTCATTCAAAAATTTTCCAGATTCTAACACTATAATAATAGTCCATTGATTATACCTAAATTATACCTTAATTATACTTCAAATCCTAATCTAAAATCATCCATTGAATAGCCTCTAACCTACAGTTTTATACATCAAAACAAAACTAATTCATCCATTAAATTTCCAGCACAACTTCATCATTAATACCACAACGAAGTTCATCCCTAAATAATCATCATGACTGTTATGCTAACATGTGCCAAAATAGATGAATAAATCACTTACTTACTCAGGTCAAAACCTCCTCAATCATCAACCTAATTTAGTCCTTAAAATATGCAATGATAAGGCATACTCTAAGAATAAGATGAAAACACAAAAGAGGTTGTAATAATAAGATGAAGGCAACAACATTTTGGAGTGACAAAGTGCAAAATTTAGCAAAATCTCAAGATTGTAAGGGTTATGTATTGGTGTCAATGATGAGAGAAGAAGGAGGAGTTAGTATGTAGCAAGAACAAAAGAAAAGGTGGTCTTTCATATGTGTAGCAAGGATTGAGACACTTGGAAAGACACCTGTCAAGTAAAGAGCTAGGTTATGCGTCCTCTTCCTAAACTACCAATTGTCATTTAATAATTAGTCCAATTCTCACTCAATCACTAGGCCATTTGTCTCATAATTTCCTAAGCCATTTTTCACCCAATTACCTAAGCCATTTGCCACTTATTGTCTATTTCCATGTGTCACTATTTCATAGGCCTAGTCAACGTAAATTTCAATGTATCGATTTATCTTGTCTTTTAACATTTTTCCTAGACTAGATGCACATATCACCTTATCAATCAGTAAATTGTAACAATAAATTTCCAATTCACTAATTATAATCCATCAAAAAAAATTCAAGTCATAATCAACACTCAATTACATTATAATCATTTAAGATCTTTTATACCTTAGGATATGTCAAATGAGTGTATATACTATTTTTACAATGTCTCTAAATCATGATTCATGTATAGATGTGAATATGATGCATATAAATGAAATGCACGTCATGAATTCTCATATGATATGACTCAATCTAACAATTAAATCCTTAAGTGTAGAAATGGGTTATTACAATTTTCTCCTTTAAGAAATTTCATCCTTGAAATTCTTACTTGATTGATCAAACAGGTGGGGGTATTATTTTCTCATATTCTCCTCAGTCTCCCATGTGGCTTCTTCTCTCGAATGATTCCTCTAAAGAACCTTAACTAATGGGATTACTCAATTTCTCAATTGTTTAGTTTGATATCCCACTATCTTGACTGGCTCTTCTACATAACTCAAATTACTTGAAATCTCTACTTCTTATGTAGGTATCACATAGGTTGGGTTTGATCGATATGTTCTGAGCATACTAACGTGGAGCATAGTATGAGTCTGAGCCATCTCTATTGGTAATGCTAATCGGTAAGTGAATGATCCAACTCTCTCAATAATCTTATATGGACCAATATCTAGGGCTCAACTTACCCTTTTTACCGAACCTTAGCACTTCTTTCCAAGGTGACACTCTTAAGAACACTTTGTCTCCCATTTGGTACACCGTATCCCTCCGATGTTGATTTGCATAACTTTTTTACCTATCTTGAGCTGCCTTAATTCAACTGTTAATCAATTTTACATTATCAATAATGTATTAGATTAATTTTGGGCCTTCAATAATCCTTAGGCCCTCTTCATCCCAGTACAATGGCGATTGACACTTTCTGCCATATAACATCTCATAAGGAGGCATATCGATGCCACTGTGGTAATGATTGTTGTAAGCAAATTCAATAAGGGCTACATATTGATCCTATGCTCATTGGAACTCCAAAATATAAGCCCTGAGCATATCCTCAATAGTCTTAATAGTCCTCTCACTGTGTCCTTCTGTTTGAAGATGAAATGCTATACAAAAATTCAACATCCTACCTAATGCTGTCTATAAACTATCCTAGAATCTAGAAGTGAATCTAGGATTCCGATCAGATACAATAGAAAATGGAACATCATGTAACATCACAACCTTAATAACATACCTCCAGGCTAATTGATCTAGTGTATTATTCTCTTGCGAAGCTAAGAATTGGGCCAATTTTGTCAATCTATCAACAATTACCGACATCAAGTTGCCTCAAAGTTCTGGACAAATCCCTAATGAAATCCATAGTGATTCTCTCCCATTTCCACTTTGAAATAGGTAATGACTATAACTTTCCAATTAAAGCATGATGCTTAGCTTTAATCTGTTGACAAGTTAAACACTTAGCTACGTACTTCGCTATTTGCTTCTTCATCCTTATCCACTAGAAATGTTGTTTCAGCATATTGTACATCTTGGGTAGTACTAGGATGCATAATATAAGTTGCTAAGTGAGCTTCCTCTAAAATCTCTCTCCTCAGATCATCAACATTAGGCACACACAATCTTTGTTTCAACCACAAAGTATTATCTCTTAATTCAAAATCAGAATTCAAATTTTTTTTCAACTTCTCAATAAGCTTCTCTAATTCTGTATCTTTACTCTGAGCTTTCTTGATCCTTTCATATAATAATGACCTAAGTTTTAGTGTAGCTAATAATGCCTCATTCTACCCCAAATTTAACTTAACATTTAAGGCTCTCAACTAGACTGGATTTCGTAATTTCAAGGTCTAAACTAGTGCCACACTACTATTAGATTTCCTGTTTAAGGCATCAACCATAGCATTAGCTTTACCAAGATGATACTCAATCATACAATCATAATCTTTTAGCAACTTAATCCATCTCCTTTGTCTCATATTTAGCTCCTTCTGACTCAACAAATATTTTAAACTTTTGTGATTTGTGAATATCTGAAATGTCTCACCATACAGATAATGTCTTCAAATCTTCAAAGCAAATACCACTACAACAAATACCACTATAGCAAGTTCTAAATCATGAACTGTATAGTTAAATTCATGAGGTCCCAACTGTCTTGATGCATATGCAATTACTCTACCATACTACATCAGAACACATCCTATCCCTTGGTGTGAAGCATCATTGTATACTACATATCGTGCTAATCTAGATGGAATAACTAACACCAGTGTTATAGTCAATCAATGTTTTAATTCCTTAAAACTCCTCTGACATTCATTTGTCCATCTGAAGGGTACATTCTTCTTCAAAAGCCTTATCAAAGGGGTTGAGATCAATAAAAACCCTCGATAATCCTCCCATAATATCTCGCTAATCCAAGAAAACTCTTAATCTTGAATACATTCCTTCGAGCTTCCTAC
This sequence comes from Erythroxylum pedicellare, assembly GCA_027563575.1. Classification (NCBI taxonomy): domain Eukaryota; kingdom Viridiplantae; phylum Streptophyta; class Magnoliopsida; order Malpighiales; family Erythroxylaceae; genus Erythroxylum; species Erythroxylum pedicellare. Next base: position 18,264,411 of record JAOQMP010000003.1, on the reverse strand, counting down.
TTCATCACTGCTTTAACTTTCTTTAGGTACGCTGTTCAGACACTATATGACCTAAAAATACCACTTAAATTATGAGTGTAATGAATGTTTTTGTTTGTGAATAAAATGCAAAGAATCTCAAATGTCTTTGGTAATATAAATATATGGATTATAGAATGTAACGACAATGTAAAGTTATGGCCATAAATAGCATGAGGAAACTTAGTTCTTCGAAATGCTTATGCTCTATATGATTCTAAGAGAAGTTGATGTGACTACTTTAGCATGTTGCTTCTGTGGGACATGTGTTCGGATATTCTCTAGAATGTCGGTATATGCTCTATGGTAGTGGGACGTTACAGTGACATTTAAGGTATCTAAGGTTATCGGCTATACTCACAAATCTATTGGTGCTATGAAGAGCAAGGAGTCTTATCAAGAAGTTGAATAGGGTTGCATGAGCAAAGACTCCTTAAGACAACCATAACCCAAACCAAAGACTCGAAAGTGAAGGAAGAAGCTAAAGAAGAAGGGCGGTAGCAAACTTATTCCATTGGCGCACCTACACTTTATAAAATCCATGATCACAACCCCATTGAATGAATCATTTAAACCACCATGAGCGAAAAACATACATCAAGCTACTGACAATGAAGCACTTCATAGGAGGTAACCCATGATTTCTTATCATTTTGATTTCATCTTTTGTGTTAGGTAGCTTTTGAATTCCATTTTTGTGTGTTATCTTTGAATGAATAAGGATCAATTTTGACATTGGGTGATGAGGAAAGCCAACAAAATGGGGTAATGGTGTTAATAAGAAGTTAAGGAAGGATCTTAGAGGTGAATTAAGGATAAAAAGAAAAATTGAAAAGTGTGCAGAAATTTAGTAAGGCCATAATCGTGGTTTGTGGTTGGGTAGAATGGGAACATGCATTTTTTGACTAAATTCTTTCCAATTTTACCCCTCATAACCCTTCTTTACCTATTTATTTACATCTAACCTCATTTTTCATTTACTTTTTATTCTCGTTGTCCCTCTTTAACCTCAAGAATCCATTTTCCTCTTACTTCTCTCTATAACCACCTTAAGTCTCTCTCCCTCTAAATTTTTCACAAATGTCTCACTCTTAATGGGGTCGCAAATTAAGCAAACAGTCAAACATGTGTAACTAAATGGAAAAGTACAAGTGTCAAGGTGCGAACAACAGAATTGGGCAGAAGATTACAAAGCACCTTTTTCAGTTTACTCAGAAGTAAAAGGTAATCATTTTCACACTTAGTTCTAAAGACATTATAGTGCCAAGAGACTTTGACTTTGATATTTTAGAAAGATTAGGTTTGAGAGTGAAGGTGGAAAACCTAGCTAGTAGAATTCAATGGGATGAATTCTTGCATTTCTTATTCGTTATTTATGAAGAACTCACCGTTGAATCCTTTGCCACCCTCTAGTTTGACCCTAGTATCCCTAAGGAATTATGGTTTTAGTTACGGGGTTAACCTTATGTGCTGAATTATGAAACATTGTGTGATATTGGTGGATTCCCATAGTTGACCATCATGAATCAACATGATGAATTATGTTCCAAGAGATATTAGGCACAACTAATTGGGTTAAATGACTTCGATACAAAAAATACCCACAACAATATTATTAGGAGTCCTAAAAATTTTCTTGTACACAAATTCATGTGTCAAATTGTGATTGACAAGAGCGAAAGCAACAAATATTCAGTTAAAAAACTTTTCATTTTGTGGTGTATGTATCACAAAATCTAGGTATGTACCTCAACCCATATTTTCAACACTTTTATTGCCATTCCGAAAAAGAGAAGTAATAAGCTTGGCATGGGTTACTTGGTTGCAACTATTGTTGCTTATTATGGTGTTGATTGTGAAGGGCTAATTGTTTATCTCCCTAAGTTCTTTAATATGCACAGCTTAGCTAGAGTTGAGATTTTAGAGGGCCATAGTATTAGACTTGAGATTTTAGCTCTAAATCTTATGTCAAGAATAGGATGGGACAAGCTAGTTCCGATTCTGCACCATGATAACAATGAGTGGAGGAGTCCATAAGTGAAGAATCTGAAGAGGAAGAAGAAGCTGGTTAGGGGAAGCTAATCACCGTACTCTTGAACACTAACAAATCTCTTACAGAAAATTCAAGGAGAATGAAGGAGATGGTCAGAAAATAAAAATGCCAGAGCTGGGACTTCTGATGCATTCATAGATATTTTAAAGCTTAAGGTGTTCAACTACCACCTCTATCACCATCACCACCTCCATCTCCATGATGGTTTTATGTTCTAACCCTTTCTATTTTCTATTTTGTCTTTACATTGTTTGTATTTTTTCATGTTATTTTATGTTATGTTTATTCACACCTTATGTGTTTTTTGTTGTTCTTCTCACATTGAGGACAATGTGTTGTCTAAGTGTGTGTAGGGCTACATTGTGTGTTGTATGCTTTTATTTTGAATGTGAATTTTGCACATCATATGTTAGTTCATTTTTAGTTTCATGATGTGATTTGTGTGAATATGTCAATGGCTAGGACTTAACGAAATTGATTTAACTTTGAATATAGTCTTTTAGGTTGTGAAGATTTATTAGCTTGTGAAATTAGTGACCTAGGTTACTTTTATTAAATATGCATGTTAATTATGATATGATGTTAGTTTATTCACCCTAGGAATTTGGCATATTCATTTATAATTTTAAGTCAAATAACTAGCATTATTAGTACATTTTCATGAGAATGACTAGCTAAAAAAATGATGTAGACAATAATTATAATATAAAAAAGTGTGCAAATTATAAGCAAATAACTATTTCGTTGGCCTTTGGGTTATGAATAGAGCAAGTAGTTAGTTTAGAATGTGATGTAGTAAAGTAACTGGAGGACATTCATCACAAATGTTTGCCTTCACGTCAAAAGTCTATAATGACATTCAAACCAAGCCGCTTAATAAAAACATGACCTAGTTGAGTAACTAGATCGACATTCATCACAAATATTTGTCTTCAAGTAAAAAGGCTAGGTTCATGTCAATCAAAATTAACAAAAATAGTATTTGGTCTATTAAGCCTACCGATCTTTGTGAATAGCTTGAATTTTCATGAATAATTACCTAAGGATAGTTCCAATTTTGATTGATTGAATAATTATTTATGTGTTTGTGAAAATGATAGAGGTGATTAACATGACATTAAGATTTTGATCAGTATGTATTTTTAATTCGAAGTATATAGTTTCACAAGTTAAAAAGTTAGAACATTTTAAGAGATGGTGTTTGTAGTTAAATTTGTTTCATTAAGTTTAATGTCATTGCCTCATTATTGCATATGTGTGTATGTTTTGTTTTGGTTTTGTTGTTTGCTTTTCTATTTTTCTTGATGAAAAGCAAAAGTTTAGTTGTAGGGATGTTGATAGTTGTAGATTGTATAATGTTTTAATGGGTAGTTTAGGATGAGTTTAGTGGGCAAATTTAAGGTTTAGTACATGTTTAGGTTAGGATTTTGTTATTTAGTTAAATATTTGTGTTTTGAGTGTTTTGTGGGTTAAAGCACTCTATTGATTTTTAATTTCATGTGTTTGAGGTGCGTTGATGTGTTTGCTAGTGTTTCAAGAAAAATATTGAAGAACGGAGACGATTTGGAGAAAGCCTAAAATTGAACCTAGGGCTATAGTTGTGGCCAATGTGCCATGATCGTGATAGAATCATGGATGAAGGGCCACGATCATGAATAATGGGCCATAATCATGACATAAAGGAAAGCAATGTGCCACAATCATGGCTTACGCGATAGATAGCACAGATAACCTTCTGGTTTTAAGTTTTTAAGGGACTTTTTGGACTTTTCAAACCTCGAAAAACCTTAGGGTTATCCTAAATGGAAAAGACTATATAAGGCATAATGATATACCCCTAAAGGAGTTTTACATTCTAGTTGAGTCATATGTAAATTGATCCAAGCATCAAATTCATATAGATGATCTCTCCATTTTTAGGTGGTAGATCATCGAAAGTAAACTAGGGTCTTAAAGTTGCTCTAGTTGGTGGTACTTGTATTGGTGGTGGAAAAGTTCTAATTGGTTTAGTCCCTATAAATTCAAATTCACTAATTTTTAGTTCAACCTCATCTGGGTGCGATGTATCAATCATAGTCATCATGATTTAAGCTAATTTAGATAAATCTACAAATTGCTCTGACAATTATGAAGATTGTTCACAAATTTTAGAATCATCAGATGTTTGTTCTTTAGATTCTTCTGAGATAGTTATTGGTTCGAAAGTTACAAAGAACTCTTGTTAAGGAGCTTTATCTTTTCTAGTGAATAAAACAACTTGGGTTTTAGGTGGTGAAGAAGGTAGTGTTTTAATTTATAAAAGGTATTGTCCATGGGTCATTAGGCTTGGTGTATGAAGGTGATGATTTATATTTTTTTTAGTTTTGGGTTTTATAGGTTTAGTAGTAGGATGGATATCTTGTATGATTAAAGGATAGTTCATTTTAAACACCATTTCATAATTAACATATTTAGAATATGTTAGGGTTGAATAGATGATTTGGATAATGGGAAATACTATGGGAAAAGCTCCATAATCAATTTTAGATTGTTTTGTCTATATATTTTCCTCCATTATTTGAAGTACTTTTTTTTAACTCTTCAAAGTTCTTTCTATTTAGTTGTGAACTCAGACATAAAATAATGCGTTTCAATATATCTTCTGATATCAATATCAATTTGAACTATTTGATCTTTCAAAGATGTATATAGCTTTTAGATTTGAGAAGATAGTTTCTACCTGTTTTTGAGTAGCCTATATTTATTGGTTAAGAATATCAAGATTAGTGGCAATTCAGTTAAGAATTTTATTTTGGGCCGTAACATTATCAGTATGCCAGTTGAGTACTTCACTAGTGTGATTAAATATGAGGGTACCATAAAAGATTATTCATATAACACAAATGTAAGGGCTTAAGATAACCCTATTAGTATCATTTGTGCATTTCTCTAAAGGAGGCAATTCATCCTATATGGTGTTGAGCAAGTTTTAATCTTATGAAACCCTCAATATACTATAAGTGCACTATTCATAAATATGGTATATGAGGTATTGATCCCTCAAGGAGTTGTGAACTAATCAAATTCTAAGTTGTCTAAGGTCTAAAAGGATAACTTATAACATACCACTCTTATAGGACATATACCTGACATTCCAAAGAATATCTGAGCACATACCCCACAAGAATGGCATGTTAGAGCAATCGCATTATATTCAAGGTGTCATACACACAATATTCATAAAATCATTTTTCCCATTTCATTTGCAAGCATAATTTACATTGTAGCATTACATCTCATAGTCCACAATTTTACATCAAAAAACATTTGAGAGTTTATTATCCTATACAAAAATATCTAACCTGAAATGGGATGCTAACAGAAACTTTCTAACTAAACTCCTCAGACATTAGCTGAATAGACCTTTGAGCCATTATTGATTCTAAAATAGACAATACTAGACTGCTACTAGATTGCCTTAGAAGCTAGGTCTTCCTAGTACCTAAAAATCAACGTTGCAATTTTGATAAGTTTCTGAACTTAGTGAGTGAACCATCATCCATGTGCTCATTCATGTCAAAACAAAAATATCATGAGTATAAAACCAATTTCACGAATATATCACATTATTTAGAATCAATTCTCATTTATCACATCACTCAGTTTGTATACCAAATCACAATATACATATTATATTTCATAAGCATATTAGGAATATAAGCATTTCATAAAGTTATCTTAGAACAATCCAATCACTTATCTTAATCATTCATATCATCAACAAATATAGAGATATTTCATATCACTATTCAACACAAATCAATGGTTCTTTCCAATCATTCTTAGGATACGTATAAGGATATGAATATGCAAATGCACATGAGACTCCTCTTCCATTTTTACTTTTTTGTTGTGACCGAGTGCCTATTTAATAACTGAGCCTGTGGCTCTGTGTGCAAATTTCATAAGCTTTAAGCTCTTTTTCACATTGGTCACTCCGGTCACAACTCTTTTATTTGATCATGCATATTAATGTCATGAAATGCATCATTTCACACAATATACTATTAACCGTTTTCATTCAATATGCATAGTCATTTATCACATTCATCGGATCTAAGTCCAGTATTCAACATTCAATTGAGCACTCATTTTTCCACATTCACATACAAGTACATAGCACTTCCAATATATTCATGAATATTGGACTCCTCGGACTATCAATGTCCGGAATTATCATAATCTCATAGGTAACAATTCAATAATTGGAATTTAAACAAAAACAAATCAAATATAGTGAGAAAACATCTAGGATGACTCACAGTATGCTCCAGATTAGCTATTGCCTTGATGATCCGGCAATGTCTGGATGTTATCATTCAATTTGTACTTCTATATCATGCAATACACATAAATTTACACATTACTAACTTGTTTAATCAAATGAGTACTCAATCATACACATGTATATACGTTATGTTCAATGCAAGCTCAATTGACTATCCTAGGTATGTAACCTTATTCACAAATCTTGCTCATTCATTCATCATAACTTGTATATATCTTGTTTACAATTAGGTTATGCCTTAAGTAAGTTTGGTTACTCTCAATTCATCAATCATACATTTACCAATCCTTTTCTAGCTTTATATTTGCAAAATTTCCCAATTCTCATTCATTCATGCCTAATTTATTACCTATATCCTTTGAATCACATTTGCATTCATAAGGACATCTTTATATAATTAACAACTCATACTTCTTAAATTCATATACATTGATATCAAATAATCCAATCCTTAAGTTATACAATAAATTATTAATCTAAACTAATCAAATATTTAACCAATTGATTCAACATCAAACTAAGTTCATTTTAAGCTCTAATCAAGTGTAAAAACACCAATGTATAGTGTATTATCCTTATATGGCTCAACCAGAGCACAAATAAAATTTTTTCCTTTCTGCCAAGCATTTCTATGATTATAGATAATGGGATAGGTGAACCAAACATTCACCACCCTCTTCCTTAAATCTTTCTTCCAAATTCTAACTCCTTCATTATAGTTCATCAATTGCACCTTAATTATACCTTAAAAATACTTCAATTCCTCATCAATTCATCCCTAAAACAATCTATAACCTAGGATTTCCATACATCAAGAACAATACCAATTCATTCATCAATCTTCAGGCACACCTCAATATCAACCCTACATGTAATTCATCTCAATTCATCCCTAATCAATCTTTATGAATGTTATGCTTACATATATCACAATAAGGCAATCAAATTCTTACTTATTTATCTCAAAATCTCTTCAATTAACAAGCTTACAAGCCTCCCAAGCATTCAAACATACTTCAAGAACAAGATGGAATGAGAAGGGTTTCTAAACACAAGATGAAGGCTACGAAATTTTGGCAAATATTTAAGGGTTATGGAGGTGGTGTGAGAGTGTCGTTGGTGAAAGGAAGAAGAAGAAAACATAAGACCAAAACATGAAAGAAGGTGATCTTGCAAGTGTGAGAGACGTGGGTGAGGTGTATGGTAAAGAAAATGGACACTTGGTATGACACTTGTCATGCTAAGAGTCATGTTATGTGTCTTTATCTTACCCTCCCAATTGTCACTCCATAACTAGTCCATTTGTCATTTAATCACTATATCGTGTGTCATTCAACTATACCACCATTTATCACTTATGGATTCAAGCCATTTGTCACTCTATTATTAATGCCACATGTCACCATTTCATAGGCTCATTTAACCTAAATTCCCATGTATCATTTTGTCTTGTCCTTTAACATTTTTCCTAGACTAGATTCACACATCACCTTATCAATCACTCTATTGTAACAATAAATTCCTAATTCACTAACTATAATCCATCAAATAAAATTCAAGTCATAATCAACACACAATTCCATCATAATCGTTTAAGATCTTTCATACCCAAGGATATGTCAAATGAGTACATATACTATTTTTACAATGTCTCTAGCTCTAATATATTTTCTTTCATTCATTATTTGTAGGAATTTTTCATCATTTCTCTAGCATCTTGATGACTTAGAGTGGTAAATGTAAAAATGAAGCCTACTACACATGCAAGCTGTTAAGTATTGAAATTATGAGTTACAATATACAAGCAAAGGTTAGATATCAATTATTCTAGTTATTTAATCTTGTATTGAATCTATCTAGGAGTGGTAGAAATTTATAAGGTAACTCTTTTACTTGTGTTAGGGTACCTAGATATTTAAAAGGAGGGCTCTCATGTCTAAAGTCCAATAGTTGTAAGATTTGGTTTGCTATTTGTTAAGCATAAACTGATAGGTTAAAGCAAGTTTTATTTCTTTTTTTTGAAAGTAATTAATGAATTTCATAAAAAAAATAATAAATTCATTACAGAGATAAAACTATAAATAGATATAGAGGAAACTAGCTGCACTTGTAAAAATTAAAGAAAACTTAATGAGTATCAACTATAGCTTATAACTTCCACCTCATTTCCATCCTTGTTGTGATAGAGTCTTTATAACTTATCAGAGCAACTTTTGCTTTTGTGTATTGAAAGAATAGATAATTCATTACAGATAACCTTGGAATTTGTAAGGATCTTAATAAATTTTGTCTTTGAACCATACAAAAGCAATAAATCATCTATAAATGATAAAATAAAAAGCTTTTTGGTGAAATTTGAAATTACCACTTCTTTATATGTTATTGAACTTTAGTAAATAAGGTGAAGAGACAAGGGAATAGTGACTCCCTTTGTCTAATAGTGACTCCCTAGCATTCGTAAAATCAAAATTGCATAGTAACCACTCAATCATATTATGCACTTAACTTTTAACAACTAATGTTAACTAAGAATTATGTATAACCTTATGCTATTATTTTAAAGTATGTAACAAGATCCTAAACATAGAAAAAAAAGGATAAAATTTAAACCTAAACTTAAAATACAAAAATAACAAACAACAACAACATCAATAACAACAACAACTCCTAATAAAAATCCCATTAACATATGGGGTGTAGGGGATCCAGTGGTATAAATGTTGGAGTTATGTAAATATAGTGCCCTAGAAAGCAAGTGTATTTACATGTAACTTTATCTTCTTCAGTTACAATTT
>JAOQMP010000003.1:18205906-18236634 GCA_027563575.1 Erythroxylum pedicellare | reverse complement strand
TCTTTTCTTTTTCTTTTTCTTTTTCTTTTTTTTTCTTTTTCCTTTTTCTCTTTGTTTTTCTTTTTCTGTTTTCTTTTCCTTTTTTCTTGTCAATAAAAATTGAAAGAAGTTACACTAACAATGAAATTCATAACATGACATTCTGGCAGATATAACCAACCCACATAAATTCACACCTTCCCAAACCTATACTTTTGTACATTCACAATTGAAGTTTACCTCCAAATGATAGGGCTTGATTGCTCCAAGAGGTCTAGGAGTTATTCCTATTAAACCCACTAACAAAGCTCTCATGATAAAGAAGTTCTAGTCTATTCTGTATGGTAAGGAAACTTTATAAGTCAAATGGCTTTATACTTATATTTTAAAAGGGAGGAGTATATATGTTATTAACCCTAAAACTACCCATAGTTGGTTTCTAGCTCAACTACTGAAGCCAAAGGAAGTATTGGAACTTGAAATTTCTTGTCAAGTTGGTATTTGGTATGATAATTGGTTAGGGAGGGGCCCACTAATTAGCAATTAGATAGCCACTTTACTCTTGAGCCACTTCCCTTCAATTTCAAAGGTAAACTCAATCGTAAGGGAAGGATGTTGGATTGAATTTCCAAGGGAGCTTCAATTCTTAAAACCTAATTATCAGTCAAATTTGTTGTCCCTTGATAGAAACATTTAGAAAAACCATCCCTAGGAACCATTTATTACTAAGACCTGTAGAGAGTGACTGGCACAGAGAAATGACAAAGTAGATTGGCATAGAATAGTCTATCATAAAAAGCTTTTGCCTAGCTCTTCATTCATTTTATGGCTAATGATCCTAAACAAGCTAAACATAATGGATAGGCCTCCCTACCTGATTCCATAGAAAGAAAATAGAGGTTGAAAAAGAGGAGGAAGTGACAATGCTTATCGAAGGAATGTTCGGTTAATTTTTGCAATTATAATAATTGATGTTAAGTAAATAAAATGGGGTTTTGGGTTGATACAATAGAGAAAAAAAATTAAACTAATAGAAGCAATTTATATAAACAGTCAAAAGTGATAAAAGTGTGAAATATGTGTAAAATTCGATTCTTGGATCAATCTTAGCCTAGATATGATTAAATATATCTCATTGTTATAATGCTTTCACACCTCTCCTAGAACTATTACTTATAGACTAACAACAAGTTCTCTTAAACTCGATTTTTCCTTAGGTCATGTTTAATTAAAACGAGCTATTTAAGTAAAACTAACTATCGAATAACCTAGAACATACTCTCTAAATTTAATTGGATAGCTACATTATACAATAGAAAACATATCTATATAGGCAATAACCTCACAAGGTCAGGTTATCTATCCTAAGTTCTATTGTTCCTAATGATTCTAGGTCATTAGTAGCTACAAAAGAATCTTAAACATAACGATTACGGATTATATTGAAGATTCTAGCAATGAGTTTGTAAGAAAACAATCTAATCAATGCATTAAGTTCATATTTACATCATACCAAACTCAATAAAAGAAGAACAACAATAACAATCCATAAAGACAAACATTCAACCTTAAACAATGGGAAGATATGCTTAACGGTGAATCTGGGCGTCGATTTCATCTCCGAATTGGTGTCGAGAATCTTAGTCTTCTATGGCCTCTATGGGTCTCTAAAAATAGTAGCTCTCTGTTGTCTCTTGAAACCCCAAAATGTTATCTATTTGTTTTTGCCTTCATAACATTGTATTTACACTAAAAACTAGGTTTTTAGGGTGCCAAGTCATAAAATTCACAGGCGTGACTTGATGACTCATGACCGTGAATGGCCTCATTAAAGCTCACATCCATGAGTCTCCTTACATGGGTATGACATGGAATGTCACACCCATGACTTAATTGTTATGGGCGTGAGATGTTACTCACAACCATGAAATGAAATTTGTGGTCATGACTCTTGCTCTCTTCATTCATTTCTTATATTTTCTTATCTCCTCTTACTATAATCCTTCTCATTCTTGTTCCATTAAGACAATTAAGTGTGAAACTCAAGAAGATGGCTCAAAAAGTGTGCTTTCAATTCATTTGAGCGATTATGCCTCCAAATTTTACCTAAAACTAAATACAAACTAAAGTGAATGCTAAGCATTTTAAAGCATTAATCACTAAGTGTCATGGATTAAATGTATCAACAATTAAGCACATATTAGGAAGCCTCTACCCAAGAAGAGAAAGTAATAGAGTAGATAAAGGTGATTGAGTCAACAAAAAATTCAATGAGTTTTATTATTCCTTATTTTATTAACATTTTCAAAAAGGGTATTGATGGAGTCAAATGGATTTATTAGTTTGATACATTATGCCTTTATTGTTATCTTACAATATATGGTTTGTTCACAAGCTACTAAATTGTCATGTGGAGAAAAGGGTGGAAGCAAGTCACTAATTATAGACCCAAGTTGATGGTAAACAAGAAGGGTACATCAAGCTAATGATGTTAAACAAGCACTATTTGGGGCAACCTAAGAATTAGGATAGGTTTCATTTTTTTTATTATGATGCATAGGACTTTAACATCCAAAAAGGAATTAAATAAAAATATTGGAATTAAAATAGTCAAGCTAGTAACCTTAAAATTAGCATATTTTGGGTCGCTAGGTTTTTTATAATTTTTTATTTTTTAATGATTTGTTATTTTTAGGTTTTATTTTAAAGAGAGTAAAATTGATGGATGTTCATGACATGATGTGTATCCAAGTTCCTTCTCTGACGCCACTACCACCACAATACCCATAAATATTATTGGCCTTTTTTGTTTTATTTTTATTTGTCATATTTGTTATATGTGTTGTTTTTATTTGTGTGTCATTCATCATTTCCATATTGAGGACAATGTGTTATTCAAGTGTGGGCACATTTATGCACTTGCATATCATTTGAGTATGTGAATTTTGCATCTTCATTGTGTTAGTTTATTTGCATTGTGTTAGCTTTTGAATAGGTTAGCATTGTGTGAACTTTTAGTTGCATGATGTGTGTGCATTGTGTGAATGTGACAATGGCATGAATTGAACAAAATTGCCTTACCTTCAAACATGGTCATTTAAATTGTAAAGAGACATTAGCTTGTGAACTTTATGTTTTAAGTTTCTTTGGGATAAATATGCATGTTAATTAAGATATAGCACCATTAGTAACTTTTCACAGGAGTGATTGAATAAGAAGAAATAAGGTAGGCTAATAAATTGAAAAAAAGTGTTAAGTAAAATTCCCATTCCAGTGGCCCTTTTCAAGGAAATTGAGTTAAGAATAGAGCTAATAGCTGGTTGAACTGGGTGCATTAACAATAAAATATTTATCTTTAGATCAAAAGGATATAATGATACTCTAACGAAGCTAAAAATGTAACCTAGTTAAGTAGCCAGGAGGCATTAAGGTGTTTATCTTCGCATCAAAAGACGAGGTGATCACTAAAGAAAATATAAAAAGATAATGCTTGCAATAAAATTAAACCTTTTGATCTTTTAAAATAGAAAGAATTTTCATTAATGGATACTTAGTGATAATTTACCTCTGTAATTGATCAATAATAATGAGTGCATGCTTACAAGTGTTATAGATGCATGAATAAGGTGTTAATATTTTGATTATGCGTATTCAAATTAAAACACTTGAACATGAAAGGAATAAGTTAGTGTATTGGAACTTTTCATGTGGTTAATAAGTGTCATAGATGCATGAATAATTTGTCAATATTTTGGTTATGCGTATTCAAATAAAAACACTTGAACATGAAAGGAATAAGTTAGTGTATTGGAACTTTTCAAGTGGTTGATGTTTAAGGTTAAATTAATTATATAATAATGATACTATTAAACCACTATTGTAATGTTGCATGCTTGTGTTTTTATGTGTTTAAATGTTTTATTTATTTTATAGTTTTAGTTTTGCTTAAGGACAAGTAAAGATTTTAGTGTGTTTTACATGGTTTTGAGAATCTTTTGGAATTTTTGGCACTTATTTTGCTTCAAGTTTTTTTAAGTGATAATTGTCTTCATAGACTAAGAGGAGAAAATTTTAGATAAAATCAGGGCATAAAATGGAAGAATTGAAACAACCTTGGACTTATACAATTATGTATGGTGACCGTATAAGTCACAGTAACCGTGTGGAGCTTTAAAGATATTGTTGATGCCTGTATGAAGATACACACCTGTGTATATAAATAGCATCTTTGAAGCTCAACATACATGGTCGTGTATGTGCCCTTGTAAGCTTCTATAATTGTGTAAACTTGGATTAAAAGGTTTTTGGACATACACGGTCACCTTAAAAACCTAGTTTTTTTCTATAAAGGATATTACGAAGGCTCTACAAGAGAGATTAAGATTTCAGAGTTAGTAGAGACACCAAAATAAGAAACAAAATGTCAAAAAGAAGAGTTGCCCATCACAAATAAAAGGATCAAAAGTGGAAACATTAAGATCAACTATAGATTTCTAGATTTTCCAAATCAAAGCTTCAAGTTAATTTCATTCTTTTCTCTTTATTCTATTTCATTATCTTTTCTTCTAAATCTAAATAGTTGCATTTTAAGCATGGTTATGGATGACTAAATCCATTTTAAGGTTTATTCTTGAATTATTTTGTATAACTTTTACCTTATTAAATCCAATATATTACTTCTTTGTGATATTTATTATTCTAATACTTGATATGGATGCAGTTATTTATGTTAAGTTCCACAACGAAGCTGGTACCTTAATAGATTTACAAATATCATGTTAATAAGCAATTTAAGAGAGATCTTAATTTTGAGCTAAATATGCTTAGGATTACTTCAAATCTAATTGAGTAGGTAGTAGTAATATTGAGAGATCGAGAGATTCTAACTCAACTTTTATCAATTTTAATTGGGATTACCTGATTAGATCTCAAGAGAGGATAACCAAAAGCTTTGGATATATAGGATTAAGCATAGTTGAATTCACAAAGTGAAGGGAAGACAAAACAAGGATAGAATAATCCCTAAGTTTCCATTATTGAGTACTTCAATTTCATTATTATATTTTGCTACTTCAATCATTAAGTTTTGTTAGTTTACTTTAGTTTTAAGTTAATTTAATCATTTGCTCCCTTAGCCAAAGTGTAATTCAAATTATTAGGTGACTATATTTAATCCTCGTGGAAACAATATCTTTTATACTATAAGATACTATATGTACACTTACAGTATTGAAAGTATTTCAATTAAAACTACAAACAGGGAGCAACCCATTTAAGTGTTAGAGGATGTCCAACTTCAAAGGTTAACTATAATAAAGAAACCTTCAACTAGACACTCAAATTAGGAATATTTCCTAGTTACTATTGAGGGGGAGCAAAAGAATTTCTACGAGGTGTTGTCATTTATAGCTAAAGACTTTTGGCTCAAGGCAATGTAAGAGGAGATGGATTCTTTGAAGAAGATTCATATAGACAAGAATGGTGCTGACAAATTGATGAAGACAGTTCCCTAGAGTAAGCTTGAGCTTTATAGTAAGCTTATTGAGATGGCGATCAAGTAATCAATGGGGTGGTTGATTTCTTCTTCAAGATGAGTTTGAGGGGGAGATTGTTATGAGTCCAGTCACATTTTTATAGATGTTTGTTCATCTAATACCACTAGATTTGGACTTTGGAAGTGTTAACTATCTTTATAGATTAAAAGGAACAAAATTATGGCAGATTTAAGATAAAAACCAATTAGTCAAAGATATTTCTAGAGGACTTCCCATGTATGGATTGCACAAGCTCGTGTCAATGGTGGACACAAATGTATGGATGAACGTGTAAGCTTTTATTACCATGTACAAGTTGAACAACAACATTTGAAGTCAAATATACCCGTGTGGAGTCAGAAATAGCAGTGTAAGTTGAGGACATTATCGTGTACACCAACCATATAAGTTATTGGAACTTTGCATCAGAGTGACATTGAGTTTTATTTGGGCACAGTGTCACCACACACAGCCATGGAAGTCATCATTGACAATTTAAAAATCTTATCTTCTCATAC
Source organism: Erythroxylum pedicellare (assembly GCA_027563575.1). Lineage (NCBI taxonomy): Eukaryota > Viridiplantae > Streptophyta > Magnoliopsida > Malpighiales > Erythroxylaceae > Erythroxylum > Erythroxylum pedicellare. Next base: position 18,230,603 of record JAOQMP010000003.1, on the reverse strand, counting down.
TTAAAAAGCCGGATAAGATACAGAAGTTGCTTAAGGCATAAACATATTATGGAATAACAGTTTTAGAGTACAAATAGTGTTTTTCAACTAAAGTTTATTGAAGTGTGTATATATATATATATATTCTCTTCAAGATGAGTTTGAGGGGGAGATTGTTATGAGTCCAGTTACATTTTTATAGATGTTTGTTCATATAATACCACTAGATTTGGACTTTGGAAGTGCCAATTATCTTTATAGATTAAAAGGAACAAAATTATGGAAGATTTAAGATAAAAACCAATTAGTCAAAGATATTTCTATAGGACATTCCCATGTATGGGTTACACAAGCTCATGTCAATGGTGGACACAAATGTATGGATGAACGTGTAAGCTTTTGTGACCATATACAAGTTGAACAACAACATTTGAAGTCAAATATGCCCGTATGGAGTTAGAAATATCAGTGTAAGTTGAGGACATTATCGTGCACACCAACCGTATAAGTTATTGGAACTTTGCATCAGAGTGACATTGAGTTTTATTTGGGAACAATGTCACCACACACAGCCATGGAAATCATCGTTGACAATTTAAAAATCTTATCTTCTCATACTTAAAAAGCTAGATAAGATACAGAAGTTGCTTAAGGCATAAACACATTATGGAATAACAGCTTTATAGTTCAGATAGTGTTTTTAAAATAAAGTTTTATATATATATATATATCAACCGATATTCAATCCTAGAAGTTTTTATGAGAGCTAAAAAAGTTTGAGTTTAATTGTGGTTTTTTTTAAGGTATTCCTAGGTAAGACTGCTCGAAACCTTAACGATTGTATCTTACTATTTTTGGATTTAGTGGTTTTATTGTCAGTTTGTCCCAAGGTTTTAACCTCTACACTAGAGGGCTTTTCATGTACAATTTATCTTTATGTCATCTTTGTCATTTGAGTGGATTATTATTGGTTAAGTGATTCCATTAAACCTGTTAGTGTCATTGCTTAGAGCCTAACACCCAACCATCTTTATGAAAGAGACACTGATTTCATAACCAAAAGTTAGGCTCGCCCACTCTACTATACAAATAGTAATTAAAAATAGAAATATTGAATTTTATCTAATAAAACTTAACTACAATTAATGTATTTATATTTATTCGTTTTTGATATAAGTAATTAACTATGGACATCACTTTATACTCATTTCGAATAATTTATCTCTTCTAAAAAATTAAAAAGTATTTGAATAGCTAGTTAATAAGTGTGGTGTGTTTCATATAAGTTGCTAACTCAAAATAAATTATATCATCCATAATAATAAATAAAAGAAAGACAAGGACTTAGAAGAAGGATTTAAAATGTGCGTATTTTATGCACAGTATATGGTACAGGTCCTAGGTATAAAGTATCCAGCAATATACAAGGTAACTACAACCTAGAAATATATTATTTGAGCCCTTAATTAGTAATTAAGGATTAAAATCCAACAAACATAGACAAAGTTTTAGCTTAATCACCACTTGATTGACAATGTAAATCAATATTTGGTTCACTAACAATTTATTATGGTTACATACTATTTGATATACTTAGGAGATGTTTGGTTCTGTTTTATTTTTGAGTTTTTTGTTGTTGTTTTCATAAAAAATAAAACAATCCTGAAAACTGGTATGGTTGAAATTGTTTTCGTTTTTCGTTGTTAAAAATAAATAAAAAAACTAAAACATTTTTTTTGAAATGTAAAAAAGATGTTTTCGTATATTTTTAAAACAGGTTTTTATATTTTACAAAAACCAGTTTCCCTGCGCCAACTGTTTAATCTTCTGCGCCTTCAACCTCTTCCACTGTTTCTCTGGTTATACCTATTACCTATTTGTTTTCGTTGCTTAAGTTATTTATATCACTTGCGTTAAAAGGTATCTGCGTATAGAAATCAACGAAAAATCTATCATCATCGTTGTCTTCTCAGTCTCTGCATCTTCTGTCATCTTTTGTAATTGCTTCTAACTACAATTTCCAGGTTTGTTTATTAATAGTGGTCTCAAGATTCTGAGCTGCTCTATAGGCAAGAAACACAAGTAAAAATGCAAAGCTTAGGATATGAACATCACGTGTATTATAGCACCCCACTCCAGCAAGACCCAAAATCGACATCGATGGGTGATGTCCGAGCTCTTGCCCTGCGAAGGTGGCATGCTAGGACATTCAATCATTCAGAAATCGGTATAAAAATTTTTGTTTTTGAAACCACAAACATGATATGTGAAAATCTATAACCAAATCGGACCCCACTTTATTTCATAACCATTTTCAATCTACACAATACAGTCAACAATATTTTCAATAGTCATTTAGGCCCTTTCACAAACACAAAACACTTTAGTCATTTCGAAATACAAATTTATACAAAAAGTTGCAGAATAAACAATTCAATATAAATTAAAGAAATGCAATGCAGACGCGAACTAATCCCGATCTCTATCCTTCACTTGTATACTGTAGGTATACTCCCGTTGGGTGAGTTTTGCAAACTCAATGAGTGACAATCATCGATGGCTCATCCAGTCACATAACACATAATTCACAATATTTCACATCTCACATGCAATCTCACATTTCACATCCAATACACTTAATCATTCATATTATGCATATGCAATGCACATGAGACTCGCTTTCCATTTATTACTTTGTTGTGACCAAGTGGCCAAACTGTCCCATATCTATTGGATACCGGGCTCATTACTAACTGTCCCTTATTTGCTTAGGGGATACAGGGCTCATTATACGTAGTAAGCTTTAGGCTTTTAATCGCTTTTGAGCTCGAGAGTCATTTTCACTTTCTGAGTTTTAAGCTTTTTTTCAATTTCGGTGGCTACTCCGATCATATCTGCCATTATATTTCATTCATTCATGAGATAGAATGCATCACTCACATTACATAATCCCATTCAATCATATTCATTTATCATCGGACCGTAGTCCGGCATTCAACATTTAGTGTTGAGAATTCGTACTTTCATTCATATGCAAATGCACATTCAGAACACATTTAACAATCACATTTATAACATCATCCAGTAGTCAATTAATACAAAATTCAAACAAAGCAAACAATGAAATGAGACCATCTCGATCTACTCACAGTACGCTCCAAAATAGCATTTGCTTCTAAATTCTGGAATGTCTGAATGCGGACACTTGACTTGCACAACCCATTTATGCAAGACACATATTGCACACTCATTAATAATTGCACACGTATAAGCATTTATTTATGCATAAATGTATAAATGGATTATGTACAATGCATGCTCAATGACAATCTCGGGTACTTTAATGAACTTCATATCTTATGCACATTCTCATTTGATAACTTAATCACTCATCAGTTCTTTGAACTATAACCTCAATCCTTTGGTATTTTGATATCAATAACTCATTAACTAATTTACCAATATGGCCCTATATGTGACTAGTGAATAGGAAGACAAAGTATATAATTATGTATATATCACTATAAAGTTTCAGCTTAAAACTCAATATTTCCTCTAACTATCACTTTAATCATTCTTTCACACCATTACACACTTTCATTGATCTTTTAACTCCAAAACTAGTTTAACACTATCCCATACATTTCAGTCATCAATCTAAAGAAAATAACCATATACAACACACTAAATCTCCTCACTCATATTCCAGCAAATTTGAATATCACTGTTTTTAACCATTTAATAGTGAGCTAACGTGATGCATGCTTCATTTCATGCAAAACTACATAATCATAATAAGCTTACTTGTTTGAAGCTCCAAAATCTTCAACCATCACAAAGCCCTAACTTTTGTGCAACTCACGTACCTTATCTTAAAGGTTGACAGGGAGGTTCAGTTTTTTCTTAGAATAGAAAAAAGAAATATCAAAGTGGAAGTGGGGACAAACAGAGAAATGCAAGGTTTAACTTTGGTGAATATTTGATGAAGAACTTTGGGTTAGAGGAACTCTAAAGAAAGAAGTTTCAAGAAGGATAAGGACAAGGACATCATATAGCCTTTTAAGGCAATAAAAATCTTAACTTTAGCTAGGACACTTGTCCATTTTTTATCCACTTATCTACTTTCCTTTATTAAAACTTACTTAAGTATAATTTACATTTAAGTTTATGACTTAATAAAACCACTGTAATCACAAATCGTAACCCCTTACTTACTTTCAGATTTTTCCCATAACACATCATTTCAGGTCAACTTTACATGTTCTTTTTTACCCCGACACTAAATTCATTTGCAACACTTTATTCTAAAAACATATTCCCCTATGTCTTATGTCTCAATTGACACCAAAATCATTCAATTTGGCTATGTCCTCAATTATGTTGAATCTTTTTCTTTTGGGAAAACTAGCATAACTTTCGCTATAGGTATCAGATCAAGGTCCTTGTTGGATGGTTTGAAAGAGGACCTATAGGTCTATAACTTTCATGTAGACCTTGAAGGCAAGTTCTATCGTCTAAAGAGTCAAATTTGGACTAGATAATACAAAATGAACAGTACACAGAAGCTATTTTACAATTGGCATAACTCTCTCTAGAGATATCAGATTGAGATTATCTTAGGACGGTTTCAAAGAGGACTTTAATATCTACATCTTTCATGAGACATTGGAGACAAATTCTATCGCCTGAAGGGTCAAAGATGGACCAGATGATAGCATCATACGAATAGTGTACAGAAGAAGAAGTTTCGGTCACATAAACAGAAAGCAGACGAAGCAGAAAGAAGACGAATGACAAAGCAGACGAATGCAATAAGCAGACGAAGCAAAAAGCAAACGAAGCAAGAAGCAGCCGAATGAAAAAGCAGCCGATTGCAATAAGCAAACGAGGCAAGAAGCAGACGAAGTAAAAAGAAAAAGAATGGCAAACCAGACAAATGCAATAAGCAGACGAAGCAATAAGCAGACGAAGCGAAAAGGGCAGACGAAACAAAAGTCAACTTAAGATGAATTAAAGTCAACGTTACTTAAGATGATGCAACTCTTAAGACGAAGCAAAGTTAACTTAAGATGATGCAACTCTTAAGACAATGTGACGTCATCACAAACGATGTGATGTCATCACAGACGATACGTCTTTATAGACGATGCATCTTTACAGACGATGTATCTCTTAAGACGAATGATGTCATCACAGACGATACATCTATGCTCCTGAACATTTTCCCCTTATAAAGGCCATGACTTTCCACTCTACTATCTAAAGCTCCCATACTAAATATTCTTAGTAAACTTCTCCAACGTATTTTCCTTCTCTAAATCCAACACTTAAATTTTATTTCTAATCTTTCTGCTCCATTTCATTCTACTCATTCACTATAACCATAATGCTCAATCTATCCCATTACTATTCAATATACCCAAAATGTCAATAAGTGCATGTACAATTATTTTTATGTGAGCAAAGATTCAAATTCATATGCATGTATGCTGACATTCTGCTGAGCATTGTGGTATAACGCTTGGGATGAAAAGTACACTTGGGACCATAAGTATAACGCTAATCCACAACTTTTGTTGTTGGAAGATGACCCAGATCCACCTTATTCGATTGCTCTCTCGGAGCTTGCACCTCCAACACCTCCTTACGACCCGGATGATGCTACCGTTACCCCGTTGCCTCCGAATCAGTCGATAATTTCTTATAATGCGTTAGCTGGTGGTTGTTTTGTGTCAACATTATGATTTTAGGGGACCGTTTTTGACAAACCCGTCCAAGTCCTTCTTGACAGCAATAGTACGCACACTTTTATGCAAACCATAGTGGCTAAGTTCTTAAATCTTCCAGTCCAGGCTACTCTGAGTTTTCTGTACTTGTGGGAAATGGTGAACAGTTAATGTGTGTAGGGGTTGTGCGGCAACTCCCTCTCATGATTCAAGGCCAGGAAATCCCCGTTGATTTCTTTGTGTTGCCACTTCAGGGTTGGGACATGGTGCTAGGCGTGGCGTGGCGTGGCTCTCCACCCTCAGCCCCGTCGTGACGGATTACTCAGTGTCCGTATTTGAATTTCATCTCAAGGGTCAACAGGTTCGTTGGTTGGGGGATAAACCATCTGGGTTCAAGTGGTTCAATTTAATGGGTTACGCCAATTGCATCAAGTTGGTGCCATTGATGAGTTGTTCCAATTGGAATTCACATCTGATGGTGATTCTAGTAGTTCTGTGACTTTTGTTGAAATTGAGGATTTATTGGCCAGTTTTGCTAATGTCTTCACTAAGCTTCACGTCCTACCATTGTCTCGTTCTAGCAATCACACCATTCATTTACTTCCTGGCTCCGAACCAATCAATGTCAAACCATATCGCTACCTCCATTTCCAAAAGCAGAAAATGGAGAAGCTCGTTGCTGACATGTTAGTTGAGGGCATCATTTAGCCCAGTACTAGTTTGTTTTCTTCCCCGATGTTATTGGTAAGGAAGAAAGACGGCAACTGAAGATTCTGCATAGGCTATAGAGCTCTCAAAACTATCACCATTCGTGATCGTTTTCCCATCCCAACCATTGACGAGCTGTTTGATGAATTACATGGGGCTTAATATTTCTTGAAGCTTGATCCTCTCGCTGGATTTCATCAAATCAGGGTACAAGTTGGAGATGAAGCTAAGATAGCTTTTTGCACCCATGATGATCACTACGAGTTCCTCATGATGCCCTTCGGCCTCACCAACTTCCCGTCTACACTTCAATGCCTGATGAACGATGTCTTTTGCTCGATTCTTTGCAAGTTCATGTTGGTTTTATTCGATGATATCCTCATCTATAGCCCAGACTGGCAGTCTCATTTGGTTCATCTTGAACAAGTTCTTTCCTTACTACGTGCGAATCAGTTAGTGGCTAACCGTAGTAATTGTATTTTTGGCACTATTTCAATTAGGTATTTGGGCCATATAATCTCGCATAATGGTGTTTCAGTTGATCCAGAGAAGATCCTCGCAATACAAAGTTGGCCTATTCTTCGAACAGTTAAGGCAGTTAGAGGATTCTTAGGCTTGACCGACTATTATAAGCACTTTATCCACAATTTTGCTTCTATGGTAGGGCCATTGACTGATTTATTGAGAAAAGATAGCTTCCAGTGGACCAAGAATGCTGCTACTGCCTTTGAATAGCTGAAGCACTTGTTGAGTAACGCCTCTGTTTTGCATCTGTTTGATTTCACATCCCTATTTACAATTGAGACAGATGCTTCTGGCACTGGGATTAGAGCAATGCTGTCTCAACACAATCACCCTATGGCTTATTTCAGTCACCAGTTTAGTCTTAGAATGCAGCAAGCGTTCATTTACCAGCGGGAGATGTTTGCTATCACCCAGGCCATTGCTAAGTAGAGGCAGTATTTGCTAGGCCACAAGTTTACCATCGTTACTGACCAACAATCATTGAAGAACTTAACTGAACAAGTAATTCAAACATCTGATCAACACAAATGGTTTGGCAAGCTTGTTGGTTATGATTTTGATATTGTGTACCGCTTAAGTAAACAAAATAGTGTAGTTGATGCATTATCTCGTGTGCATATGTCCAGTTTCCTTGCATTGTCACAGGTGGAGTTTACTTTGGTGTCTGATATAAAGGAAGCTAATCAAACTAGCCCTGAGTTGCTTTCCTTACAGCAACGTCTGAGTAGTGATCCTTTGGGACTTCCTAACTTTGAGTTTCGTGATGGTTTGCTATTGTTTCGAGGCCCTTTGATGTTGCCTTCTGATTCCCCCTTACGTTTCAAGTTACTTGCTGAATTTCATTCATCACCAGTAGGTGGACATACTGGTATTACATGGACCTTTCACCGCCCTTCCTCTAATTTTTCTGGAAGTCCATGAGAAATGATGTTAAACATTTTGTACTTGAGTGCCACACTTGCCAATAGACGAAGGCTTCTTCACTGAGCCCTAGTGGACTTCTGCAGTCATTACCAATCCCTGAGTTGGTTTTTGAATCCATTTCTATGGATTTCATCATTGGCTTGCCACAATCCAAAGGAAAGATAGTGATCATGGTTGTTGTTGATTGTCTCTCCAAATACGCCAGTTTGTTAGGTTACTATCTAATTTGTCCAGCACTACTATAGCCACTGTTTTTGTGCAAGAGATCGTACGCCTTCATGGGGTGCCCATTGATATTGTCTCTAATAGAGATGTCAGAACTTTGAGCGATTTCTGGAAAGAGTTACACCGTTTGCAGGGCACTACTCTAAACATGAGTATTGCTTATCATCCCCAGTCCAATGGGCAAACGGAGGCCCTTAACAAATGTGTTGAAATGTATTTACGTTGTTTTGTGCCCGATAGTCCGTCTTCTTGGATGCAGTTGCTTTCCTACGCTGAGTTTTGGTGTAATACTGCCGACCAAACCGCCGCTCAGATGACTCCTTTTGCTGTCTTGTATGGTCGAGACCCTCCCATTATCTCTCGTTACATCAAAGATTCTTCTGGTAACCCCTTGGTGGCAAGTCAGATGCTGGAACATGATAGAGTTTTATCATCGCTCAAAAGAATCTTCAGAAGGCACAAAATCGTGTGAAACTTTATGCGGATAAGAGTCGATGTGAGGTTGTTTTTCAAGAGGGTGATTGGGCTTATGTGAAACTGCAACCATTTCGACAAAATTCCATTCGTTTGTAGAGGCATAGCAAGTTGGGCAGGCGCTATTTTGGTCCTTATAAGATCTTTCAGCATGTAGGAGTGGTCGCTTACAAGTTGGAGTTGCCTAATTCAGCTCAGATATATCCAGTCTTCCATGTCTCGTTATGGCATAAGTGCATCAGCCAACCTGACTAGCAAGTCACACCCTTGAATTTGGTTGATTCAAGTCCATCGCTCGTTCTGCACCCATTTGCTATTTTGGAGACATGTTTGGTTAAGCGAGCCTAGTCTATGGTGAAATAATGGAAGGTTCATTGGGAGGGTCTGACTCTCGAAGAGGTGACCTGGGAAGACAAGGATGTTTTACTCAAGTCTTATCCTAGCTCGCACCTTGTGGACAAGGTTGCTTTTAAAGGGGGAGGTACTGTTGTGAATGGAAATGCTACAGCTCAAGGGCTCAATGCCAATAATGATCCACAAATCCTAAGGAGAAGTCTGAGGACCAGGTTCCCTCCTAAAAAGCTGATCCACAAATCCTAAGGAGAAGTCTGAGGACCAGGTTCCCTCCTAAAAAGCTGGATGAATTTGTATTCAATGCCACGTGTGCCACTAATATGACAAAGGGATAACGGTGCGCTCTCTCAACAAATGCAGATGCTCTTTTAAGGAATGATTGATACTAAAAAGGGGCATGCAATTTGTTATAAGAAACTTTTCCTCTCTCTCTCATCTCTGTCTTCTCTCATTCCCTTTATCTTTTTATAGCTTGTATTTTCTTGTTGAATCAATACAAATCCCCATAATTTTCCCTCTATAATTGTGTTTGCCTTTAGTTCATGTCTGATGTTATTTATCAACCACTACACTTAAGAGGTCAAGAATGAGGATAAAGTGGTTTCTCTTCATAATGCTTGTGCTGGGGGATAATAAAACCATTTTCGACTATGATTGCGTATACTTTTTTATTTCCAGTTAATGTTCTCTTTGTGCTTCACGTCACCATTTCTTAATGAGATGTACTTCAAGTTTCTTTATGCTCTTCATATTAACAAATTTGATTAGTCCAGGGGCGGGAAAGAGGTGTACACACTATGACGTTTCCATCTTTCCAAGCTCTGATTCCTCCTACTTACGTTGAACTCTGTATTCCTGCAACTCCTGTAGCTATATCTAGTTTGTAAGGTAAATTTCAAGGACTTCCTGCCCTCTTATTTCAACTGATCTCCATACGTATACTTTCTCAATAAGCATTGGGTATACCACATCTTGCAAGCACGGGAAACATGGAAATAGAAAGCTCACACAGATCAAATCAATTGAATGCAGTAAACACTGTTGTTGCAACATGAGTCAATATTTGGCCTCAAAAACAAAAGGCAAACAGATTTACACAAGCTTTAATACATGTTACTCGAGTGCATGCATTCCCGGAATGATGGTGCAAATAACTGACGCAACTCAGAAGAGGATAGACCCATTGTTCAAATGTCATCAGCAACGTTCAATGTGGCCTTTATTGCTATACGCAGGTTATGCTTGGACATAAATGCCACCTTACTTTGATTAGCAACAACCATTGTCGAGAGGCGCTTGCCGTTCCGATTTGTTCTTTAAAATGTTTCTCTTCACTGCAGTAGATCCTTCTTCCAAAAGACTTGGGATGTTCATGATCTAAAATACAAGATGACGTTAGAATTGGGGTGGATTTCAGTCTACATAAGCTGAGAACTATCTTCGACAGCAAAACAGAGTTTTGTTTTTCAAAGTAATTCTGCAGACAAACATGATACAGGAAAAATGAACCAAAGTACAATTTTAAAACTACGAGTAATCATAGGACGGTGTTGTCATGGTAACTATGTAGTTTAGAACTCATAGGCATAATATGATCCCAGATTGTCTATGCTATTCAAAGTAGAGTACCTTCAGCGCCAGATCTTCAAAGCATTTCTCTACATTTTCTCTAGTTTTGGCACTACTTTCGAGAAACAAAGATCCAAGCTCTTTTGCCAGAGAGATGCCTTCTTCTCTACTTACAGCTCTTTCAGATTCCTAATATTTTTCAGAAATTACAACAATATCATGATAAGGAAAGATTAAACAAGAAAACAGGCTTATAAAGTTCTCTGCAATTGTTAAATAAAGATTTTATGTACTGGAGCGTGTAAGGTGCAGGTTTGACTGCATTGTGACAATGTGGGAAAGTATTTCAAACTTAAATACATAATAAGTTATTTTCAATTACTTGTCTTATACTTGTCAACAAAGAAGAAGGATAACTTACTCTATCAACTTTATTACCAACAAGCATTTTCACACAATCATGATTCGTGCAGTAGAGTTCAACTTCTTTAGCCCAGACGTCTGACAAGTTTGTAAAGGTTTCTCTCCTTGTCACATCATAAACTGTTGTAACAGAAAAGACTAAGATATAATGTAGACAAGCAAAGAAATCGGAGTGCACACATTATGATTCTTAAGAATAATCTTCTAGAGATTGACGGGGGGGTTGAATTCAAGTTGTTCTTGGCAGTACATTTGCAACTGAAAAAAAATCAGTCAATTCTTTTCTAGCCCATTTGAAAAGTGCCCTACATTTCATGATCAAATTGAAGAAAACAAAATTTTGCTTGTTGTTTGCACAACCTTTTTGCTCTTTTTTGAGCATCCTTATCACCAAGCAGCTTAAGTATCTTCTCTTTCTCTATTAGCTAAAAGCATTGCCTTGAATTATACAAGAATCTTGCAATTACGCAAATGGTGATCACAGTCTAAAAATGTATCCAAGATTTGTCCTAAATAACAGAACACTAATTGTTCCAAGACACCTATCAGTAGCACGTTGTCAATAAGCCATATATACGAATTATACATACCCAGAACAATCCCTTGAGCATTCCTATAGTAAGAGCTGGTTAATGTTCTGAATCTCTCCTGTCCAGCTGCAAGAAGCATACCCATAGAGATCAGTACAAGTTAAACCTCTCACTTAATGTCCTTCGGTTCATTTTTCTCCTGCTAAGGAAAAAGCAGGCACAAGGTTGATAAAGCCTGCTGGTTAAAGAAGAATCACAGCCTTGAAGTGCAGGGTTTCATTAACCGTTGCATAAAGTAACAATTTATTTCACTGTTCACACACCAACTCACATGGTTTAAGTGTGTGAGTACCGGGGCAGTTATGCAAAGAATGGTTTTTCTCAAGCCTTTCTAATTTCATTGGGTATTTTACTGTTGCATCGTTCTTGCAGCTCCGTATCTTAACAAATTAACAGTTAATTAACGGTATAGTCTCCTTTTTCTCAGCTCTTAGTCCAAAATGAAGGTAACACAAAGTCTACATAGTAAATTGAAAACATAAACAGAATAAGATCACAGCGAAAAGCATACCTGTATCCCAAATTGTCAGCTTCAATCGCTTTCCACTTACCGTTAGCTGCTTGATCTTAAAGTCCACACCTTTCCACACAACCGAACAAAAAAATCTCAATGCGTGCATATAAAGAACGCATTAAGTCAGAGGCATTACTAATTCAATTTACAAGCACAGATCAGATCACTCGTCCCCTGTACTTTTTTTGAGAAAGTTTAGGAATTGCAGAAGTATCGTAAATAACCGACAAAATGGTCAATAGTTGACATCATCTGTTGTCTCACTAATTAAAGATCAGCCAGCCTTAGCTAATCTTACAAAAGTCTCTTACTTGATGCCATGTTTATCAATCACTGAGTTCGATTCAATTTAAAAAAGATCCAAGAGCATTTGCTGGCCATGAATCCATAACATCAACATTAAAGAAAAATGCGGCATTTAATGAAATGAGTTAGAGTTGCCAAGTACCAATAGTTGGAGGAAGATCCTCTACAGAGCTAGAAATGAAGCTAACAAGAAGACTGCTTTTACCAACACCAGAATCACCGATCAACAAGATCTTGAACGAGAGATCATACCCACTTCCCTGCCCTGAAGACGATCCCATCATTCAAATCCAACAACTGACCCCTTTGTCTCTCTGTCTCTTTCTCGTTCACTCCTTTTTTTGCGTTAAAGAGCAGTAAAAATTCAATCTTGAAAATGAACTTCAAGGAAGCCTTTTTCCTCTCTGTCTCTAATGATGATCCAGACTTCTAGGTTGTTTGTTTCCCTCTCTTAAAAGTACAGTGAAAAGGATATGCACGCTAATGCATATATAAAGACGAAGAGAACCACACCCAAAAAATTGAAAAAGGAAAGGTAGTGGGGATTAGCATCAATGCGAAGCTGTTTCTTTGAGTAAGAGAGAGGTTGAAAACGGCTATCTCGCGAACACCTGACACCAACGTTATTCTTTACTTTTAGGTGCTGTTCTAAAGCTTCTTTTTAGGGACAGAAGCGACGCCGTTTCCTTGGAACACGCTCATGATGTCCAAACTAAGGGACCCACTAGGAGTTTCCTGCTGCGTGTCCGTCAGGTGAGGTGGCGTTGTCAGTTGGGTCTTGGGGTTTGGCTAACTGATAAGGTCAGTGTGTATTAGAAGGGTCCATTCTTATAGCTGTTGACCCATTTTCACTTACTTAGCGAATAAAAAATGAATTCTAATTATTGAATTTTAACTATTTAGTAGTAGTTTTAATACACGAGTGTCTATGAGAAGTTACAGCATCAGCTCAAGCCACCCAAAGAAAAATCTCCTACACTAGTTAGGACATCTTTCTAGGGAAGAATTTGCTGGTTTGTCTTCTTCTGCTGGTTTGATTTGAGAACTTCCAAGTCTAAATCCAAAGAAAAGTTGTGGACCTTGACTTGAAAACAAGTTATTGGTCTTGGCCTACTCTTTGTGGTAAGTGTGTTATTGTAATAGAAAGATTTGAAAATCACAAATTGTGAAAGGAATGTGACAATGGGAAGACACTATGATTAGCTTCTAGAGTGTTTTAGTTAACACAACAATCACACTCCCACGCCATTTGTTTACTAGTTATAGGCGTATAGGCTTTATAGCTTCTGTCAACACTGAAAAACATACTTCTTTCACTTTAACTTGTGGAATTTTTGATATTTTTAAGGTGTAATGATCCATCATTCTTGACAATAACTTTTCGAGTGGGTTCACGCTCATTAGAGATATGGGCAAAGCCTGCCAGCCTTCTGTCCATTAATGGAACATACTCCTAAAGCTTGCTGCTTTATTAGTAGAAAAGAAGTTGAATAGTACTAAGCAATGAAGCAGAAATAAATGTGCAGTACCATCCATCGCATTGGTGGTGTTTGTTGAAAGTCCCTTTCTTTAGAATTGAAGAAAACATCTCACCTTCCCCCTGGTGATAGCTACAGCTGACACCATCACAACATTAACTCGGTAAGGATTACTTAATTTGTTGATATTTAGTACTTTCTACAGCTGTTGTGTAAGTGATTCGCTGATAGTTTTTATTATGGATATGGAGTAACAGTCAGAAAATAGCCAACATAAGATTCTGGGTACTTGCTCTGATTTGTAAGAACAAAAAACCAATAGAAAAAATCTTACGTTTGCACGGCTTAAGGCATTCAATTTCATTCCAAAATTGATAACGACTAATAGTTCTCCCTGGTAAGAATACGGTGGCATAGTGTTCTGTAATCTGTATACCGACTTCATCACCTTCCTGTGAGAGATGATGCCTGATATAGCAAAATTGGACTATAGAACATGAATCATTCTGAATGGTTTCTGGTCTAGTTATGCCAACTAATTGAAATTTTCAGAATTTTTGTTCTTGTAACCTTTACATAAGATCCAAAGCTTGATACACCATAACTTGTGCAGCACTTGATTTTCGAGGCTTTGCGTTTCCCTTAAGGATACTATATTTTCCTGTGACTGAAGTTCTCAAGAAAAGAATGGGAACATGAATGGATAAAGAGATCCTGATCGTGCTGCTTTAGGTAACTTAAAGCTAAACGCCTACCATGGAATTGTTCGTTGATTATTTATTCCTAAGGAATATTAGTACTGATTCATATCTCAAGCTTTCAATGATGATTCTAGCACATCTTTTCAACAGGGCATTCTTTAATTGGTGGACCATGATCTAAACTATACTATTTCTATTACTCAATATCTTCAGTAGTCCTTTGTCTTAACGTTGGTTGCAATAACAAAGTTTCGATTCGTCCCACAAGAATAAGAACGAATGTATGATAGTCGTTATACTATGTTCAAATTAATCTTTGTTTAAGCAATCTTTTCTGATCCAAAGTGCCTAATTCTTGATATTGCTTCTGATGCATAGTGTCTACTTTCGGACATGAGGATGAAACAAGTAGAACAAGAAGAGACCGACATGAAACCACTCATTTACCCATGTAAGTTGTCCAAATTTGTAGGAAAAACTAGTCAAATTAAATTACCCTTTGAACTCTCATTTCAAAAGCTGTTCGCCAATTTTATATGTTTCCCTGAAACTCATAACAACATGGATTAATGTCAACATCGAGTGGGATCTTATTGCAACCAATTATATAATTAAGCAATGAAGTTCGTTTTTATCACGATTAGGGTATTGAATTTGGCCCAAGCAGCTGGCAGAATCAAGAAATTTTAATTGTTGACCTGTTTCCCCTGCTGAGATTGAACTTGGGAATCCTACGCATTTTTGTCTAACCTGTATTCATCTTGTAGCCGTAACTTACAACATAGATAGCGTATGCAAGTTCAAAGGGTTTATCAATAGAGAGGCACAAGGCCCATGAATTGATGTCTCAGAGCACAGGAAAAAAATTTGCATACTGGGATGGATACAGCTGCCAAAGTACCGACAATTTGGTAAATATAAGCAAATTTGGGTTCCAAGGACAACAGGGTCATCGGCCTCACTCAAGTTCATATACTAAGGGAAGAAAATGAGACGTTCAGTTGATTTTTGTGTTCATCCAACACAACCCCCCTTCAATTTGTAATCATATAACAATTTCACAAGAACTGAAAGATTAGAAAGAAAACTTACAAAAAGTATGGGGGAGAACGGAGATGGGGACTGCATCGCTGTACTTGTACAGAGATTGTAGAAGGGGCCGAGAGATCAAATTTTCATGGAACTCTCATGCCTATAAATGCAACTGAGCCAAAATACTTCAACTTGTAATAACATTAGGCGGGAATACTTTTTGTATGAACTCTAGGAAGCGGCTGGAGTAGACTGTAGGATCAACAGCAGAGATGGACAACGAATCAAATTGGAGAGATTTGTACGCGTGTTCAATCTTCTTACTCAAATTGTACTCTTGCAGTATATCGATTATACCCAGGTACAGAACAACGTCGTATGCTTCATGAAATGTCTGTTTTTCTTCTTTCCCTGGTATCTGTTCAGCCCTTGCTGGCATGTTGACACCAAGCTGGATTTGGAACCTGCTCACAACGTTCAAAATTGACAACACAGAGGCATTTGCAAGAACATGAAAAAGGCTAGCACATTTTATAGTTTTTAAACTGTATGAGACATATTTCATCCTTGCATCACCTATTTGTCCATAGTTATCATATAGATACTTATCCTTCAGAAGTTGCGCAAAATACAAGAACATGTAGATACTTACCCTTCAGAAGTTGAGCAAAATACAAGAACATCTAGATACTTATCCCTCAGAAATTGAGCAAAATACAAGTATTTGGACGTATTTCCTGTTTGTGTTAGCTAATCAGGTTTTTGTTAATTCCAAATAATCAAGAAAACTCTACTTATCACACTAGCTTTCTTAGGCATATTCATTTTCTTCAAACATGAAATATCAAAAGGGAACTGATGCAAGTAATATATGATCCATTTTTGGATCTCGTCTAACAGTTTAAAGTTCAACCCATAGGGGGAACACGTTTTCTATGCTGATTGGAGAGGCTTAGTATAAGTTTTTAAGAAGAAATCTACTTGAAAGGAAACCTGGAAGAAACTTTAAAATAAATCTGTCTTTATATTGGACAGGGGGAAACTGTATATAAGTTTAATATTGTTGTATAATATAAGATAATTCTGGTATCTTACTTTAAAATATTAGTATTAGATTGAATTCTCTTACCTTAGTAAATAGATGAGTTAAAACCAAGTTAATTAGAAGCACTCTAGTGCCTATTTTTCTCTTCTAGAGTAATTATGATAACCTCTGGGATTTCAAATATGAATTCTACTAATTGATGCTTTATGGCCAGAATAATAAGAAAGGTTAAAGGATATCATACCTTGCTGTGCCAGGAAGGAGGAGATCCACTTCCTCATCACCAGCAGATGAGGCCCGCAGTCGGCTACCTCTAATGTGAGAACCCACTACAACACTATTATCACTTCCACGAGGAACCAAGACAAGGCCCTGTGGGTAGCTTTCATCTTCTATAGTAGTATCTGCCATTAGACATCATAAACAAATTCAGATACGAGAACATCACTATAAGCAATTCTACGAACTATGAAGTAAAAGAAGGGTGAGATATGTCAGTCACAAAAGGACAGATGTCATATAAAAAACGTATATGTTACATTTGGTTCACTAGTGATCATACACAAAACACCCTTCTATAAACATGCGTGTTTACGTTCACCATTCTAACACATACAAATTTGAAAAGAACAGAAACAAAACTAAAAGTGAAAAGGACGTACATGTTTGTGCAGATTCCAAACCTATCTCAAACAGGCAACTAAGTCAATCCTTATTTTTCTGGGTAGCAAAACTTAATCAGAGGTAGAAAACCTTGACAAGTAAAACTGCCAGTTCTAAGACAGCTAATACAGATTAGCCCTCATCCTCCGGTGATATTAGCATACCAGCTATTAGTACCAGAAGCATGCTCTATATGAAAACTTGTCATTTTCCAGATTTCTTAGTTCTTTTCTTTACACTCTGCATTCCTATTTAGGCAGATTGAACAGGTTAACAGCACCTCCTAGTAGAAGATGATGTGTTTATTAAGAGACCCACCTTCCTCTGCTAGAACTCCCAATGCTTCACCTCTTATACCTCGGTTGTAGGACATCGAAGATCGTAGATGCTGTGGGGCTCGATAATGCACACCCAATAAAAGGCTATAATCCATAATGCGCTGTGCTTCCAAAAATTTGCTATCTGTCTCTATCTGGCTGCTTATAAGAAAAACATACAGTAATGATTCCATAGGTCTAGGAAGAACATGAATATGCAATCCTTAAGTAGCATGCATATTCAGCCAAATACATTGGAAATTTAATCATGACAATATAGTAATTAGACATGATAGGTAAGATTCTGCCACTTTTTAATACATAAACTCCAATTAGTTTCCTTAAAATATCTCATAACTTATCATGAAATTAGAGGCTACTGTTTCCTAACACTGAAACTCAGACAAAAAAATCAATATAAGTTATATAATACTCTCTGCATGGTTCTAATGCTATCAAATATCTTTCCAGCTTCATGGTGGAAAGAAAAGTAGTATTATTGCAACCAAGTTCAAGCATGGCTCAAATGAATGGTATTCTCAAGTGGAGAGTAGGCCAGTGTTTCTGTAAATCATTTTTCTTGCATATTTCCTTGAATAAAAATTAGGAGAAGAATTTTGTCCTCGACAGAAGAAATATTTCTTTTTAATTTTTTAAAGAAGGCTCAACAGCTAGGAGCAGCATCTTTCTGTTATATAGATTTTGCAATAGTCTGCCACAAAGCAGAAAGTTTAAAGCTTATACAGTGCCATCCTGCAATTGATATCTCCTTGTATGAAAATGCAAACAAGCTTTGTCTTAGCCTTGTTGGGGAAATCTAGAAATAGGAAAGTCAAAGGAGCTTATGTGATGATATGAGCTGCCTCTCACAGTTACACAATAGATCAATAACTTTTCATCTTTGGTTTGTGAAGAAATTTGTAAAAATGAAAGTTTTACGCTTTAAGGCACCCATCCTACAAGTGATATCCTGGAATTTTAACATAGGATAGGCACATTGGATCAATATGACGAGATTCTTTGGAAGACAGAAGAAGAAAAGAAAGCAAGCAAAAGGAAAAGTGCATAATTTAACTAATTTACAATGGGAATAGCCAACTTCAAAAGCTAAGATCACAACTACATAGGCAAGGAGAGACCACTTACTTTAGTAACGCTTTCCTCCAAGAAGGTTCCAGGTAGAAGGAATAGTTAAGGTCCAAATCCTTTAGGGTTGTGTTTTCGTCAATTTCAATCTTGTCTGTAGATCTTCCTAGTGATGACCCTTTCAAATCAAACCTTCGATGTATTCTTAACTCTGTGCAGAACATATTCCCCATTACCACAAAGCGAAACTGCAATGTAAGTGAGATCACATGAACATTAGCTTTGTAAGCATAAAATAAACTGCAAGACCAGTTAATACCAGTTTGTTTCATATCACATTATATATGAGGCAAACTTAGAACAGGATAGTATATATAGAAAGAGCAGCATCATGATATGATACAGATTAACAATAGCAATTACCTTCTGTCCACTTGAAGGTTTAATTCTGTGAAGCCCAAAAAATTTGGTTATGAGTGTATTCTCATATGATCTCACGTGATGATGATAGTCTGGAAGCATTTTCAAGAGTACCTACAAGTCAGAAATATTGTGAGAAGAGCTCAATATCATTAATTGAGATATGGAAAATTCAAATACCTAAAACCGTCAGTGCTAAGAATTCTTTCTTTTAAGAATTACCACAGTAGTTCAATTAAAGGCATTATTTCATTGGATACTTATCATGGCATGTGCCATTGGACCCACTATGTGGATAGGTTTAATTTGGAAAGAGTCCTAGAATTCCTATCAGTTAGTAAAAGTGTAACCAAACTAAGGGGCTTTTAGCAACATAACTGTTTTCAAATACAGGCCGAACTTTCTATAACCAATCTCAGGTCCTCAGCTTTCCTCATATAAAGTGAACAGAAGGAAATTGAAAAGAAAAGGCATCGATTATGTGCACGTTGTAGTTGTCTCTATAACAAAGACAATTTTCAAATGAAGATGGCAAACCTGGACTTCAGTCTTCCGTAGTGTCTTAATCATGAAGCGATCATCTTGAGACAAGAAAAAGATGCTACCACTTTTTCCAGGAGAAGAGAGCTCCCTAAGGGCATCATTTCCACAAATAGACATCATGTAGTCAGCAGCATCAATCTTGAACATTTCCCTTAAATTCCTGCAATGAGATTAATAAGGTTGATACAGCATGGAAGAAACACAACTTTTCAAAAAAAAAAAAAGAAAGAAATACAATCCAGGGATCTAAAAACATATTAAAGTTAATGATATGGGTTCGAGGGGTTATAAACCTAGAACAATAGATACTAAACACTTGGACTGACAGAGAAGTTTAATAATATTAGAAAAAAGGAAATAGAAGGCCAAAATAAATGTTATGCAATCTAGTTCTAAACATCAAAATAATAAAAGGTCAAGAAAAGAGACCTGAAAACCATTGGGCAGTAATCTTTCCACTTGAAGTCATCCGATTGATGAGTTGGTGTCAACTGAGACCCAGCTTTTGGAAAGTGCATCCAAAAGCTTGCCTTTGGGCCAAAATCGGATTGACGTACTTCTCGCCTCTGTACAGGAGTAATTTTCCCAACAGTATACCTGACCATATTCTAGTGCATGTTCAACAACTCAATTCTTAAAGATAACAAGATTGGTGCATGGATAACAATCAATATCATCTCCAAATTATGACTTTGATGACAAACATACCATGTGTTTTCTCACTATCGATACTGGATATCCCAACAATCATATTTTCACAACTGGAGAAGTTAAAAGAGGGCACTGTAACTAACTTATATCATTACTTAAAAATAAATACTAAACTTGATCTAACTAAAATATATTTGCACACAAAGCTACAAATTGTTTCACAAAAATATGTTGCTTTAACAAGAAATGGACAGAGGATAAACAAACCAAGTAATGGAACTGTGTCAGATAATGCAAGGAACAAATGAGACAGAACACATGTTAATATCATTAGAGTGAACTATCACCATGCTACTTTAGATGTTCCATAAGATCCAAAGTTGACGTACCTGATTCCAAGTTGCAAACTGAGCATTAGATCATAACTCCTATGCCCTTTGATGATCATTTCACCAGGTCTCTTGACATCTTTTGCAAGCTTTCTTTCCCGTCGCTTTGCTCTTCTGGATGATGGTGAAAAACTATTATTTAAGACAAGTTCACTAATCAAAACACCTTGCATATATTCGCGCTCCAAGATAGGCGGTATGTTTATCTCAATCTCTCTGCCTATACCATCAAAGGTGGATTCTGACTCTAAAGATGAATCATGTCCAATCTCCTTTTCAATAGAAACCTCAAGACTCCAACGCCTTTCCAAGGAAACATTCTTGTTGCGAGATTGCTCCAGAGTTAACAAATTTCCTTTGGAAAGTTTATCAGTAGAATCATGACAAGATCCATGCTCATCACGAACCTTGACATTTGTCATACCCACTAAAGATACATGGTTGTTCCTCCTCAAATCTGGCAGTAACCCCCTTTTTCGTAATGCATTAAGATATCGTTCTTGTACAGCTGGAAATCGGCTGCCTTTAGGGTAATATGATCCTTTCCCATCCTTCAAACCACGTGTCCACATTCCAACATAGCAGCCGCCATCATTCCAACTATACACACCAAATCCATCCATCATACCATTTAACCAGCTTCCTTCATATGAATCCCCATTTATCCATGTAAGAGTCCCTTTCCCAGTCATTTTCCCACCTTTCATATTCCCGAGATAGACGTTGCCACTAGCCCAGTTATACTTTCCGGGTCCTTCTGGACTTCCTTGGATCCAAGAACCCTCAAAGATATCTCCATTAGGATAGACTTGATATCCCAGACCATGTTTGAGATTCAACTTCCATCTTCCTTTGTATGTTAGATTAGTAGAACCGATATAAGTACCTGTACCATGAATATAACCCCCAGAAAATTCACCCTCATAAGCTGCTCCAGAAGGCCACAATAGTTTTCCATTTCCATGTCTCATCCCCCTTCTCCACTCACCCTCATAAACACAGCCATCCAACCAAACATACTTCCCATTACCCTCAGGCACACTACCGAGCAATGACCCAAAATACGATTCCCCATTGGGAAGAAAAAGCTCCCCAACTCTAAAAGCAGCAACTTCAGAAGATGTATGGACAGCTTCACCGTTGATAGATATAGATGTACGATCTGTATCTGAAATAGCGCCAACAGATTTTGCTCTGTCTGAAAGACTTAATGCTCGTTCTCCATTATCAGCAATGGCCACTGGGCCAGACATGCATAATGCCCAAAAGTTTACAATTCCTTACACAATTAAAAGTTGTTTAAACATGTCATGGGATATTGTAGCCATACAAGTATCACCAAGACACTGTAGCATTTGATTCTAATGCTCTTGTTCTCTTATCTGTCAAACAAAGAACAGAGACTTGTAAGCAAGGAAAACAAGACAAAATATAAATTCCACAAAATCATCCATTGGAACCGTAAAATAGAAGCAGCTTTAAAGCTCAATCAGATAAATAAGAAGCCTATTTCAGTTATTATGATTAAAACATTCAATTCAAAACTTTTTAAGTTTAATCGCACAACTGAGTAATCAATCCCCAATATCACTATTGTTCTTTACGTTGATAGCAAGAAAAAGCATACATACACCAATTCACTGGCAAAAACTTCAAAATGCTTATGACAAGTGGATTAGCATGGTTTATATTTACCATCTTTTAGTTATGAATGTGTTGATATCATTCTTCCAAAGTAATAATAACTCAAGTATTTGAACTCTCCATTAGATACAAACAAGAGACAGACTAGAAAAACAAAAATATGAGAAATTGGACAGGTAGATCACCCTCCGAACACATAGCACCATTCCATAAAATTGAACAAATCGAGCACATCCGAGAAGAAACGGCATCCAAATTCCAAATACATCAACAGAATAAACAAAATAAGTATATAAAAGGAGAAGAAAAGGCCAGTTCGTAAATAAGGCAAAATCAAGCAGGCAGCAGCCAAACAAGCACGATCTTTCTGCCAAGAATTGTCTTTCTGCGAACCATAATATACAAAATATGTAGCGAAGTCGTTCCCTGTCATTTTCAACCTTTTTCAAAAGACCATTAAACTCCCTTTTAACCTGCGCCACACACGCGCCCAAATTTCCAGAAAAGAAACAAACAACGCCACCACAGTTCTTAAGACTACTAAAGCTATATGCCTTTGTTAGAAAGATGAATAGACTTAGAGGACGCATTAATAAAGTCAAAACATTTTTTATCAACGGCAACCAAGAGTGTTAATAGTTAGACATCTCTTTTTCTATTTTCTTTTATCCCCCTCGTTTCAATTCTCCATTCCAAACACAAAATCTTCGCCTTTACTTACAAACACAGATAGATTTCCACAATTCCATCCAACAAATCTCACGATCGCCGAACGAACTGGACGACGCCGACACTTCGCAGTTGGAATCAGATTTGACCAAAAGAAACCAAAAAAAAAAAAACAGAAAGAAACAACACTTGAAACGCAAAAAAATCGTTACATAAACGCGAAATCATCAGGCTTGCTTCTCGTAATCTGCACGCAAACAATCGTATCACAGACAGAGCGTGAGAGAGAGAGAGAGAGAGGAAGAACCTTGAAGATCTAAGAAGCAGAGTGAATGTAGGCCACCGAAGTTAAAGTTTCGGAGCTTTGTTGACGAGGGTCAGGTACTGAGACTACTACTACTACAACAACTACTACACACAAAGCAAGGAGCCGCCTTCTTCAACTCAGCTTTTTAAATATTCTCTTCAACTCTGTAACGGTAAACCTTTTACTTCGCTTTTAGCTTTTGAACAACAATCAATGGCTTCTCAAGTCCATCTCTCCGACAGTAACGATTTCATTTTATATGGGATCCAATCCCAACGCGCTCTACAAAAGCTGGATATGACTGACTTTTTAGTAACGAATTCGTACCCCTCCTTCCTTAATTTTATTTTTTTATTTTATTTGTTTTATCTCCTGGGTACTGCAGATTTAATTTAAGAGTTGATTAAATGCCTGTAAGCTGTAATTAATATTAAAAGGGCAATTTGGGGATTAACTAATGAAAATGTCGCTTCAAACATATACGACCCACCGTTTCTGCAGAGCCCTGTTTGACCTCGAGTGTTTGTAGTTGATCGCGACCTTTGTGGGTCCCGCTCGAACCTCGCTATTAAAAAAATCTTCTAGAATACTAAAAATGTAGATTTTATATTCCAACAGGTATTCGTTTTTCTTTCTACTTTGTTCTCTTGCTATGTCTTTTTAATGTTTTATGAGTTGACGTACAAGGTGTGCGTACATAACCTACTATCTTAATGTTACTGTCCGAAAAGGAACCTGGAGTCATAACTTAAAAGCCTCCAGTATTACATAAAAATACCAAGTTGTGTGTTCTCCATCATCAAATGTTCATGTCATGTAATAAACTTGCATATATGGACATGAGGAGATGAGTTTAAATAGTTATTAGTGGTTGGGGTTGATGAAATATTACATGTCAACAAGCATTCTTAGCTGGGGTAGGTATGATTAGTGAGGTATTCTAACTTATGTTGATTGCGTTTAGTGTTAGAATCGTTAGGAGTTTACGATTAAGTATAAGATAGAAGTAAGATAACGGGTCAAAGATTGCAGGCGCATGTGATTTTCTACTGACAATACGTTTGCCCGTATGCCCTTAATTTAATCCATTTAAAAGAATTTACATAAATAGAGTCGTAGAACATAAATATGTCGATAACCATGATTCACAAGAAAAGAACTCGAGCTGTATCAATTTCAATTCGAGAGGTGATAGAATGATGGACTTCGAAAAGAAATGGTATCAGGTCCAAAATGGCAAATTTTAGCGTTTGATGTGTCATACCAATGTGCAAACTTGCATTTAAGAGATGAGTCATTTAGTAACATGTACAGATTTTTTTTTTTTTGGGTAAGTTAGTAACATGTAAAGTTGTTAATTTGTAACTATAAAATTATATATTTAATTCACGAAAATAATATTTTTTTTGTAAAAATACAAAAAAAGTGTTGTATG
>JAOQMP010000003.1:18172474-18184647 GCA_027563575.1 Erythroxylum pedicellare | reverse complement strand
AATAATGAATTGGCTTAAAGGGAGTGAGCTTAGAGTAATTGGTAAAATTGTCCCTTTGTTATGAATATAAGTTCAAAGTGCAGAAACAGTTTCTTTATAAAAATATAATAAGAAAGTTGCATACATTATGACTCTCTTAGATTTTGCAAAACGAGGAGTTTTATGTATTAAGTACATTGATTGGACTTAAATCTAATTCAAAAATTTGAAAATAGACATAATATTAATCCAAAGTATGATTAATCTCTAAATTTATCAAACATCGAGTCAGAATTTATGAGCTCAATTCTAAAATTTTTTAAAAACTTAGGCCCAAACTCAAGCCCAAACATGATAATCTCAGGTTTTGTGCTTTATTCGGCCTAATTTTCATCTTTAGCTCACTTGGTCATATAGATTCAGTTTAATTTTAAACATAAAACATGTGTGATATTGAACGTATGTTCAAGTTCACAGATGAAGAGACTAAGTTCAAGTTCACAATTGAAGAGACTAAGTTCAATTTCACAAATGAAGAGTCACCGCAGAAATAAGAACGGGAATATCATACATACACATTCCTTCAAAACGTTGAAGTTTCTTACAGTAGCATGTATTAAGATACAAATACTAAACCGCCGTGAGAAAATCCTAGCGAGGGGGGAAAAAAAAAAGGGGGGAAGATACAATATAAACATTGCTTAAGGATTTCAAAACAATAATTAAATATCTATACGAATGTATCAATTCGTACAAAATCATCTAAACCTATTCATAACTTTTTCTCAGATCCTTTAATGTTCAAGTTGAACCACTTCTTTTTGCCCGCTTTATCCTTTCCATCTGAGTTTCCATCTTCCAACGGACTCTCAGCTTTTGAATCTTCACCAAGAACCTTGCTTGTACTTCCATTGCTATGAGTACCAAGCGTCCTGGCTACAGTAAATGAAGCATGTATACCATCACGCTGTTTAAGCAGCTCATCCACCTGAACAGGAGTTCAAACAAAACCGTTTACCAAGAAGAACAGCCTTTAAACAATCAACAATATTAGCAATTTTAACTTGGAATAAATTGGCCGAGACCCCTGCATTCAGCAAAACACTATTAATTTCACAAAAAAACATTAAGACTACAGAAAATTTTAGAAGTTTTGGGATTGAAAATAAAAATGTTGAAATGTAGACATGAAACAGCATTCATGTGCATATCCAGATTAAATTTTACTCGTTTATATATCCCGGAAATGCCAATAAAATAAAACACGGAAAGAGTAAATCTGGGTTTGAAACATACAGATTGCTTTTCCTGGCTGTATCTATTAGTTACTTCTTGGAAGCGTGCCAAAGCCTACAAAAGAAACTCCAATTAATTAAAAGAACAAGCATTAAAAACAAAGCTTGTAGAAACTAGATGATCTACGTTTCTGTATTCTGTCTCAAATTGGCGTAGTTCATTTCTTTTTCTCAGAATTTGAGCTTCTATCTCCTTGAGGTTCTCAGAGGTTTGTTCATATGTGTCTGTACATAGTGCTTCAATTGTGTAGGTGGCAGTCTTAAAAAAGTTATCTCCTGAAAAATTACATCAAAAGTCAAACAATATAGAAATCTGGAAAATAATTGATTAAGATGATGCCCAAAAAAAAATTTATTGTTCACACCATAGACAGCAAATATATGAGTGCCAGCTTTTAGTTGAGAAACTTCACATGGTTGAAGTCCTTCCAACCTTTTAAAGAATGCAGCATCAGGATCTTTAGCCATCGCCAACTGCTCACAAAGTATACAAAATGGTATCAAGAACAGTAAGAAGATAAATAGAAAAATCCTTAAATGCTAGAAGATAATTAGCAAATTGGAAGAGATTCACACCGCATTCACTGTTAAGTCCATCCTGTACACTTGAAAATGTAGAAAATACATCCCTGCAGATGTCGCCTTGCCTGTCTTCTCACTATCTTCCTGCAGAGGTAACAACATATTACTCTTTCGCACTTGGGTGTATTATCCAATGATATAGGTCTCCTATGAAGGGCCCATAGTAACAAGGATTTCAACGACATGATCTTTTCTTACTAAGACTATTCCTCAAAACCACTGAAAGAATGTTTCCGTACTTTAATTTCATTGATCAAATTGTACTATTCCTTGAAACCACTGAAACAATGTTTCCTTACTTTTATTTCATTGATCTAATTCATAGTTCTCATATAACATTTTAGATTGCCCTTTTCTACTATTAGAAAATGCTCGTGTTCAATTTTTTTAATGATAGAGAGTTTCCATATCCCCCCAATAATCTAGATTTTTATACAAAATATGACTTTATAGCTGAGGTTTGAAATCAGCATTTATTTGTGCATCATGAAATATGAATTACCAGTGTTAGATATATTATTTCTTAGGTAGTACAAACATAAAGCATACACTATTAATTCATAGTCTACTCTAACCCGAATATATTAATTTTAATAGCATGGAATTGCCTAGTAGCTTGATTGATACAAAATGAAACGCAAATAAATTGCATCTACTAGTGGTCAATTCCAGTTAAAAAAATAGAAAGCAGAAACGAGATTTTGACATAGAAAAATAGATGCACATACACTAAAAATTGGAGAAAAAGGGAGAATACCTGTAATACTAATCCATAGCCACCATTTGCATCTTGCTCAAAATAAAGTAGCTGAAAATTACACACATCCAATAACATGCTTTAACAATTTTATAGAAGAAATTAAGCTTAGGGAACAGATAAACACTTGTGTAGGGAAAAGAAGCGGAACATAGCACAAATAATTGGAACCTTAAATTTGCTTTGTGCATTTGAAGTTACTCTCACAACAATCCCTGATTCAGCTTGTTGTTCATTTATAGTGACACCAAAGAAATGTGCACACTGTTTCTCCACCTGCATGGAAACACAAAATAAGCAGCAGGTGTAAAACAAAATAGCTTTATCATTCATGAAAAGACTAAAAAGACTAGGGACCTTTCCACTGATTGACGTTCCAATAGGAAGAGGCCTAACAGTGACAGTTCCATTCAGTGCTTCTTCAAGAACATTAGTAGAGACTGTAGTTTTGATGGGGACACCAAGCTTGCTGTTTAAAAGATAAAGGAATCAGACTTAACAAAAAGCTTCATATAACACAACCATCAAATGTTTCTGGTTCGAAATCACCTGAATAATGCAGCAAAGACTGTATTAACAGTTCCCAGATTAGATAAATCAATTTCCATATCCATGCTTTCAGCATCAAGAGTCTGATCATAATTTATATGATATGGTTCTACATTAGTAAATAGAAAATAACTTTCATGCAAACATGACAAAAGGAAAGAATTATACAAAGTTCTCACCTCATCTAATATGATGTTATACACAAATTTAAATCCATTTGCACTCGATCACAATGTATAAATGAAAAGCTGCTTGGAATTTCAGAGTCTTCACTTTATATGACCAAAAATGTACAGGGAAAATAAAGTTACCCTAATCATGAAAATCTTTATGACATATATATGCAAGAGCGTATAAAAACCTACTCAAATTGGAGTTATACAAATACAAGAAAAAAAGAATAATCACAAGTAGTTTCTAATATTTTCATTATGGTAGCAGATTAATTCCAAGATATTCAATAACTTTTTTCATTTAAAAGAAATTATAGTGATAGCATTCAGTTCAAGAAGTTGAAGAGCTCTGAAGAATTAGTAAGGTTCCTACGAACTTGCGCAGTCACGAGGCTGATTGAGTTCTCTTCTAAGATTGTCAGGATCAAGTTTGACATGATTTCATTTGATAGCATAAAACATGATAGGATTAAAGATATTACAAAGGACCATGTTAAGTATCATAAAAGTCCAAGATTATTTATACAACACATCTTGGAAGTCCACCACATCACACTAAAAGATAAAACACAAAAGGAAAAGAAAATATGGCATTAGTACCTCAAATCCTGCACTATCATACTGCCGCCTCTTTTCTGGATCAGATAGGATACTGTAGGAATATGCGACCTCCTTGAAAAGCTCTGAGGCTTCAGGACTGCTGGTATTCTTGTCTGGATGGTACCTACCCTCAATTTAAAGGTCAAGACTAAGGACAAAAATTAAGACGGGCACCACCAGCAACATCATGATGAACAAATATACATTCAAAAAGGAAAAGCAAAAGATAAAGAGGCTAAAACAGTGAAGAGGAGACATTTTTAGAACCATAAAATATTAACATTGGCAAGTTCTTTACCATGATTGATAGAATAATAAAGAGGATCTTCTATGAAATGGTTCTAATAAATTTCTACTATTATTTCAATGTACATCACCTAAATGAGGGGAAAATGACTACCAAAGTGATTGCAAACACATAAAGTTTAGTGCCTGTCCAAAATAACAATAATATTTGCTTGGTGTTATCATGTCAAGATAAGGGTTTAGAATCCAAATGGGTAGTCATTCTGACGGGAGAGTGAAGAACTCTAATCGCAAGTATGTCCAACTTCTAATGTCAAACTACACAATTCTCACAGGAGAGACGTATACACTAATGAAGATAGGAGAGGTCATATAGTTCATATGGAATGAAGCAATTGGCAATAAACTGGAGTTTTTGTCAGAAGATAAAAACTATGAGCAGAAACTTACAGCAATTTTCTTTTCACCTCCTCTGTCCATTCCTCTAGAAGAAATCAAAAGAGTACATTTCCTACATATTCCTCTATTCCTTTCCTGGTGTAAATTAATCTATACAAACACGGTCAAGGGTTTATAAAACTTATTGCACCCGTATGTATTCGAAATAAAGATCTCCAACTGTTAGTTTGGGCGTGTTGGTGAAATCTAACAAAGAAAATAGTCAATGTTCTTATCCATAGGAAAAGCATGCCTTAATTAACAACACGAAATCCTAGCAGCAAAATTCAATTTCTGACTCAATGACCATTCATCCAAACTTATAAGGGTTCTGCAAGAAAAAATGTAGAAATCAAACTCAGGTGCCCAAATTATACTAAAAAGGAGCAATTTAATCTGCTAACAACCAAAATGAATACCGCCCACTAACTCAAAAAGCCACTACAACAAACCAAATTCCCAACCTTGATTCAAATTCAAACTACTTTAAGTTCCGTAGAACAACTCAAAAGAGAAAATTAAACAACACTTACTTTAGCGCAAGCTTTCTGTAAGCCGTTTTAATCTCTTGATCGGTAGAATCTCTTGACACAGACAACACCTCGTATGGGTCTCTTCGAATTGTTGGAGCTGACGTACTTTCCGCCTTCTTCGAACCCATCACCACCTCTCGGGAATAAGCCCTCTATCTCTTCAAAATCCTTTCTTTTCTCACAAACTCTTGTTCTTGTTTTACTTACTTTTTGAAATTACTCTTTCTTTAGAGATCTTTGTTCGACCTTGAATCTGAAGAACCTTTAACACTTTCGCAAACAAAGTTCAGAGCTTGATCCCGATTGAAGACAAGATTTGGAATTTGACGAAGATTGATTAACAATCAGCTGATTTACACGCAGCTCAAAGCTATTTTTCGGATCCCTTTCCTTTGTTTCTCGGGAAAACCGAAAGCGAAATGCGAAGAAATTTCAAATAATACAAAAGAAATATATACAAAGAAAGAAGAAATCTCGACAAAATATTGTCAAGAACCAAGTAATGAATCATAAACAAAGATTCCAAAAGGAGGGGATTGATGTGAATACCTTATTACGGGTTTGTTATTTGTTAAGTAGGAATTGTACATGTAATCGAATAGATGAAGGAAGGGAGCTGCGACTGATTATGTTATGGAACTCTTAGAAAAGGCATTTTCTTTCATTAGGCAATCCACGAAATTCTGAAATTTAAACAAAACCATTAGAATAGGACAAAATATTGTCTTGTGTTTACTTGCGTTCTCTCTTTCTTTCGTATATTTATTAACACTTCCATGTCTCCTTTGGTCCTGCTCTTGACTTTTGAAGTGCTTCTCGTTAATTTTGAATTTTTGACGCGTCTAACTGTCAACACCATGCTTTGGAATCCGTACTGGTGATTAGCTTCTCGACTTTTTTTTTTTCTAGCTTAGGCTCATATATTTTAAATTTCATCATTTACCACCAGAATATAAACGAAAAGAGTAAAACAACCCTTAATATTTACGCTAATGTTTGAAATGAATTCTTTTACTCTTCCAACAAAAATCTAAATGAACCCTCCTTCAAAGATGCAAACTTTATTGACATGTGGCTTGGATTCTCCAAAAATCTCTCAGTTTATTCAGCTTCTGATTTCCGACATTAGATCACAACAAATCATGAATGTTGACAAAAAAGAGTAAAAAATATGTTCCTGAATTTTGTTATAAGAGATCAAATGATAAAAAAAAAACATATTTTCCTAGGAGATTCCTGGCTTGGATTCCCCCAAGAGAAAGATCGCTCAGTTTATTCAGCTTCGATCATTTGGGGAAATAATCATCACTTCATATTTCACGGTAAAGTTAGATGAAAGTAATTATTAATGAAAAACAAAAGAGCATGAATTACAGCTTAATCCAGGAAGCGAAGCATAAACCATGTAATGGGACTTAAAATAGGTCTAAAGGATGGATCATATTTCTGGCTTGGATTCTCTGTAAAGAAAAATCGCTCAGTTTATTCAGCTTCGATCATTTGGGGAAAAAATCATCACGTCCATCATCCACACAATCCACGCAATGAAAAAAAATTGATTAAGCCACACCCCAACGGAGAATTACGCACAAGAATGAAAACTGCACATTAACCATAAAAGACAACAACTTCAACATCACCAGCTTCAATCGTATTTACCCAAAATCCGAAAAGGGCTTGTGAAAACTAAAAAACGTAAAACAAAAAGAAGGAATGAAAATTGGAATTGGGGAAGAATAGTCAATTCTCTCAGACAAATGTCTCGATTTGTCGTCCGTTAAAAAATGGAATGGATAAATAAAATCGGACTCGTTATCTATTTAGGATCATCACCGAGAAACTTCATCTACATATATGATTATAGAGTTCGAGCACCTTCATCGTCGGGCTTTCAAACTCAGGCGCAGCGTTTAAATGCAGGCTTCCAAATGAAGAGTTTCACGCTTCCAAACGTTTAAATAGAAGGGGGACAATCCACGTCATCAATATTGTAGGTTCCACTTTTAATAAAATTAAAAAATATTAAAAATAAATTCCCACTTATCTTTTAATTGATTGACATATCCTAAATTCTGTCAATTTTTGGCTCTAATCATTGTCTGATTTTAAGGTTCCGTAAGAGTTCAACTTAAATTGTCTGAAATATTGGGGGCTAATTTAAATTTTAGTATAAATGTTAAGTCTAAATTACTCTTTCCTTTCGGATGTGCAAAATAAATCATTACGTTTATAAAATGTTTAAAATAAATTTCAACGTTTAAAAAACGTTCAAAAAAACCTGACCTTTATTGATATTAAGTTACCGTTAATTAATTGCTCAGGTGGCTAAATTTTTTTTCTAAAATTTTTTAAATGAAACCTACAAAAATTTTAAAAATGTAGATGGTCCTACAGTATTTAAAACGTAGCATTTTAGGACGAAGACGTTGCATATGAATTTTTGATTCATAAATAAAGCTCTTCTTGAATTTTTTATTCTTGAACGTAGCGTATGATGGGGTATGTCACCTTGCTCCCTCCATGCAAACTGTGAGGCTATCAAAGAACTTAATATGGTTGATTCATATGAGAAGGGCTCCATGGAAGCAATCTTTTCGCTCGAGCTCTCCATATAGTTGGTCCTGATAAGAAGGTGTACTTGGATTCTGTCTTTATGAAAATTTGAGTATGGGAACTTACAAATGTTAAGAAAGTTGTCGTTATTCAATCTTGCAATAAAACTAAGCCTTCCATACTCAGCAACCAAAAGGAGGAACATGGATGAAGTGATGAGAGTGTTGGATTTGTTACAGTCTTGCGACCCCTACAAATTGGAAACAAGAGATGATGTGATTATTTCTGTTAGCATCTCTGATGAAGATGCTAAGAAGATGTTTCCTTAAGGTTTTAAGACTTTTGATCTTCCTTATAAAAAGGACTACATGCACTTCACTAATGTGGACTAGAAATACATTTAGGATACTGTAACTATGATATGATTTGTATGTATGTTTTTAGTTGGTACTTGTAAGCTATATATGTAAGCTAAGTTAAGAAATCCTGACATAATCACATTGTAAGTGATGTCTATATCAGAAGAACATTAGTTTTCTTCCTGACGAGTCTTTATCTTCTGGAAATATATCATGTTAAGGTTAATGCCCTTAGATTAGATACCGGTTGAATTTAATATCCCAAAAAATAGTAACAAAAATAAAGATAGATAAAATAAAATGGGACATAACACAAAGATTTACGCAGTTCGGTCAACATGATCTACGTCCACGGCTGGAGGATGAGCAGTTTTACTAATATGTGGAGAATGTATACAAGTACAAAGGCTAGAACTAAAGTGTTTTAAAACTCATCAAATATACAGAAAATAACTGAAGAAAGGATGAGAGGATTTGTGCTGTTTTGGTGACTAAAGGAGAGGAAGGAATGATGTGTTTTATGTTTTAAACCATACCTTCTATTTATAGTTGAAATCCCAAGCTTCTGTCCAAAATTTCTTCAATCTGTATCTATGATAAATTCTAAACGGTGGCCATTATTTTTGACTTAGTGGAAGAGGCCAAAGCATGCAACCAATAGCCAACAATTTTGACTTTTTGGAGGGGCTAAGGCATGCAACAAATCTCCACCTTGACTTGGTCTCGAACAGTTAATGATCTGCTCCACCTTCTCTAACAATGTCCCAAAAGGGCTATATCACCAACTATAAATGTCAATCAAGTCCAAGCAGTCCAAGCACTGCTTAAACTTGTAAATTGAAAGAACCTTCGTAAACATGTCAGCAGGATTGTCCTTAGTGTTGATCTTCCAAATAAGAACCTTCTTCTCTACAATAATATCCCAAATGAAATGATACTTCACATCAATATGCTCCTTCCTCTCATAATACATCTGGTCTTTTGTCAGATGAATAGTACTCTGACTGTTACAATAAACAGTGGTAAACCTTTGATGAAGGGATAACTCGCCAAATGAACCTCTCAACCATAATGCTTCTTTGATAGCCTCAGTAACTGCCATATATTCTGCTTTAGTAGTAGATAAAGCCAATGTTGTAGAGCAGGTTTTTAGCTAACGGCACAACCTCCAATATAAAATACATAACTTGTCAGAGACTTGTGTCTATCGAGACCACCGGTATTATCTGAATCTACAAAACCAGACAAAGTGTTGCTGGTTCTACCAAACTCCAAACAAAAGTTTGAAGCGCCC
Source organism: Erythroxylum pedicellare (assembly GCA_027563575.1). Classification (NCBI taxonomy): domain Eukaryota; kingdom Viridiplantae; phylum Streptophyta; class Magnoliopsida; order Malpighiales; family Erythroxylaceae; genus Erythroxylum; species Erythroxylum pedicellare. The sequence continues at coordinate 18,175,289 of JAOQMP010000003.1, read as the reverse complement.
TTTAAGTATCTCAGAATCCATTTCACCGCCTGCCCATGTTCTTTGCCAGGATTGGCCATATATCTGCTAACGACACTAACAGCTTGTGAAATATCGGAATGAGTACATACCATTACATATATAATACTGTTGACAGCACTAGACTAGGGAACTCGTGCCATATAATCTTCCTCTTCCTGTGACTGTGGTGATTGAGCAGCAGATAGTCTAAAATGACTAGCAAGAGGAGTACTAACTACTTTGGGATCTCGCATGCCAAATCTCTCCAAAACTTTATTGAGATAATTCTCCTGGGTCAAGAATAATTTACCATCTTCTCGATCACGTCTTATCTCTATGCCAAGAATTTTCTTTATTGCTCCTAAATCTTTCATCTCAAATTCACATGCAATAAGGCCTTCAAATGGTGAATATCTGTGACATTCTCGGCAACAATGAGTATATCATCAACATATAATAATAAATGGATGAATGAGTCGTCATCTAACTTCCGAAAGTAAACACAACTATCATACATGCTCTTGGAGAAATCATGACCCAATATAAATGAATCAAAAACACAACTATCATACATGCTTTTGGAGAAATCATGACCCAACATAAATGAATCAAACCTTTTGTAACATTATCTTGGGGACTGCTTCAATCCGTATAAGGATTTCTTTAATAAACACACCTGGTCTTCCTTTCCTGCAACTTCAAAACCTTCAGGTTGTTTCATATAAATCTACTAATCTAATTCGCCATACAAGAATGCTGTCTTGACGTCAAATTGTTCTAATTTCAAATCAAACATGGCAACCAATGCAAGTAATACACAAATAGAGCTATGTTTTACCACTGGTGAGAAAACATCAATAAAATCAACACCTTAGACCTGACTGTAGCCCTTTGCAACTAAAGGTGCCTTATACCTTGCATTTTCAATACCTGAAGTACCTTCTTTTCTTTTAAAGACTCATTTGCAGCCAACAATTTTCTTACCCTTTGGCCGCTTCACCAAAACCTAAGTGTCATTCTTGTGCAAAGATTCCATTTCTTCATTCATGGCCATCACCCACTTATCATCATCAACATTTGAAACTGCCTCCGTATATGTGGAAGGTTCATTGTCTCCACCTATTTCATGTGCCACTAATAAAGCATATGCAACAAAATTTGCATACCTCTGTGGTGGTCGAATCTCTCGTCTTAGTCTGTCTCTGGCTATAGAATGTTCTTCTTCTACTGGTTCATCTTGAACATGATCAGGATCTGGTTCATCAGCTTGATCTGCCTGATGTGTAAAAGACGTCTGTGAAGGACCTAAACTACCAATCTATAACTCCACCTATTTCTGTGTACTATCCTCTTTTTCTAAAGTAAAAGGATTACAAGGCTCTTTTCTAGGATACAATATAAAGGACTCATCAAATGTAACATCCCTACTAATTACAAATTTAGGTGACTTGGGATTAGGAAACCACAAACGATAACCTTTCACCCTGAAGCATAACCAAAGAAAATACATTTCTTAGCCCTAGGCTCTAACTTTCCCTCATTTACATGCATATATGTTGGACATCCAAATATTCTTAAAGTAGAGTAATCAGTAGGAGTACCTGACTAAACTTCCTCTAGAGTCTTGAAATTAAGAGGAGCACAAGGAGAGCGATTGACAATGTAACAAGCTGTAGCAATGACTTCTGCCTAAAAATCAAATGTCAACCCTACATTAGAGATCATACACCGAGCCCTTTCCAAAAGAGTCTGGTTCATGCGCTCGACAACTCCATTTTGTTACAGAGACATTATGATAGTGTGATGCTGAGCAATTCCTTCATTCTTGCAAAATTTATTAAATTCACATCCACAATATTCCAAGCCATTATCTGTCCGTAGCCGCTTAATATGTTTTCCTGTCTACTTTTCAATCAAAACTTTCCATTGCTTAAAGGTTAAAAAAATATCATTTTTATGTTTAAAGAAATACTTCCAAACCTTCCTTGAATAATCATCAATAAAAGTCAACATATACTGGGCATTACCTTTAGATGGAACACGAGAGGACCCCCAAAGATCAGAATGAATATAATCCAAAGTACCTTTAGTTTTGTGAACAACTGGAGAACTGAAATTGACTCGTTTCTGCTTCCCAAAGATACAGTGCTCACAAAAGTCCATCTTACCAGTACTTTGACCACAAAGTAGGCCTCTCTTGCTTAACAACGTTAAACCTTTTTCAACCATGTGTCCCAAACATATGTGTCACAATTTGGTAATGTCACCATCAGTAGAGACTGTCGTAGCACCTGTTACTATAGATCCCTGCAAAACATACAAACTACTAGACCTGCAAGCTTTCATACAAGAGCACCTTTAGAAATTTTCAAAACTCTAGCTTCAGCTGAGAACTTGCACCCTTGAGAATCGAGAGTGCCTAAAGAGATGAGATTTTTCTTCAAATCGGGAACGTGTCTAACGTCAGTGAGTGTTCTAATAATACCATCATATATTTTAATCCAGACTGTACCTTTACCAATAACTTTACGGGCATCATTATTACCTATCAAAATAATTCTACCATTTAATAATTCATAAGTGGAAAGACACTCCCTGTCGGGACTCATGTGGTGAGAACAACCCGAATCTAAAATCCACTCCTTATTAGACCTAACTTTTCTTCTGTAGCTACAAAGATAATTCCCTCATTCTCATCTGCTGCTACACTAGCCTTAGCGGTGTTGCTGTTATTCTGCTTAACTTTATTTTTCTCCTTATATTTCAATTTATAGCAGTCAGCCTTTATATGCCCCTTTTTCTTGCAATAATTACA
>JAOQMP010000003.1:18150947-18167452 GCA_027563575.1 Erythroxylum pedicellare | reverse complement strand
CTTTCGGTTGGATAGTAGCTGATTTGAAAGGTATTAGTCCAATTATCTGCATGCTTCGATTTTTTATGGAAGATGAAGTGAAGGAGGTGAGGCAACCATAACGTCGTCTAAACCCACCCATGATGGAAGTGGTGAAGAAAGAGATTTTGAAGCTTCTTAAGGTTGGCATTATTTATCCCATTTTGGATAGTAATTGGGTAAGTTCGGTCTAGGTAGTTCCGAAGAAAACTGGTGTGATTGTGATTGAAAATAGCAATGGTGAGTTAATACCGACTTGTGTTCAAAATGGTTAGAGGGTATACATAGATTATAGGAAGCTTAATTCAGTTAATAGAAAAGGTCATTTTTCGCTTCCATTTATTGATCAAATGCTTAAAATACTTACATGTAAATCTCACTACTGTTGTTTAGATGGCTATTTAGGATATCACCAGATTTTGGTAGTACCTAAGGATCAGGAGAAGACAACCTTCACATGTCCATTCGGCATCTTTTCTTACTGAAGAATGCCATTTGGATTGTGCAATGCACCCGCGACATTTTAACAGTGTATGGTTATTATTTTCTCCAATCTTGTGGAAAATTGCATGGAAATTTTTATGGATGATTTCACGGTCCATGGGGAGTCTTTTGAAACATTCATTGTCAACCTTGAAAAAGTGCTAAAACGTTGCATTGAAACTAATTTGGTTTTAAATTATGAAAAGTGTCATTTCATGGTTGATCAAGGTATTATTTTGGGCCATACCGTTTCTTCAAAAGGAATTGAAGTCAATAGGGCTAAGATAAATGTTATTCGATCTTTATCTTACCCCACGAATGTGTGGGAAGTCCATTCTTTTCTTGGTCACACAGGATTTTATTGGCGATTTATCAAGGACTTCTCCAAAATTGCGCAACCCATGTGTAGATTGCTCCAAAAAGATATGAAATTTGATTTCGGCAAGTCATGCAAAAATGCGTTTTATGAACTCAAGAAGCGACTCACTACAATGTCGATTATTCATCCACCACAATGGAACGTGCCTTTCGAGTTAATGTGTGATGCTTCGGATTATGCAGTTGGCGTCGTGCTGGGTCAAAAAGTGGACAAGACACCTCATGTTATTTATTATGCTTCTATGACACTTAATGATGCCCAAAAAAATTATTCCACGATGGAGAAGGAGTTTTTAGCGGTCAATTTTAGATTGGAAAAGTTTTGGTCATACCTGTTGGGAACAAAGGTGATCATCTATTCAGACCATACAGCTCTGAAGTATTTGGTGAACAAGAAAGAAGCCAAGGGAAGATTAATTCGATGGATATTACTACTCCAAGAATTTAACTTGGAAATCCGCGACAAGAAAGGAGCTGAAATTTTGTTAGCTGACCACTTAAGCAGGATCACACCAATTACCACATCTGATGTTCTTCACGATAAATTTTTAGATGCGAATCTCTTCGCAATTCAACAGGTAATTTTATGGTATGCGGACATAGTGAACTTTTTAGTAACTAAGTCTTTACTTGGTGATTTATCTAGAGATAAGAGAGAAAATCAAGCAAGAGGCTAAATATTACGTTTGGGATGAGCCTTACCTATGGAAATTTTGTTCTGACCAGATTGTTAGGAGATGTGTCACAGATGATGAAATTTCATCTATTTTACATTTTTGGCATTCATCTGTGTGTAGGGGACACTTTGGCTCTAAAAGAATTGCTCGGAAAATTTTAAAATGTGGACTATTTTAGCCTAAGTTATTTTATGACTCTTACATGTTTTGCAAGTCTTGTGATCGTTATCAAAGAATAGGTAACTTGGGATCGAGGAATCAAATGCCACTTACGAACATTCTGGTATGTAAGATTTTTGATGTTTGGAGAATAGAGTTTCGAAATGGGTTGAAGCTAAGGCTACTATATCTGACAATGCTAAAATTGTTATTGATTTTATTAAATCACATATTTTTGTCAGGTTCAAAACGCCTCGAGCTATCATTAGCGATCGAGGAACCCATTTCTGCAACAAGATTTTTGAAGCCTTGATGAAAAGATGTGGTATCACACATCGAGTCTCTACCGCCTATCATCTGCAGACGAGTGGCAAGCTGAAGTGTCAAATAGAGACATCAATTCCATACTAGAAAAAGTGGTGAATTCGAACTGGAAGGATTGGAGTTTACGATTGGACGATGCCTTGTGGGCATACCGAACTGCGTACAAAACTCCTAAGGCATGTCGCCTTACAGGTTAGTTTTCGGTAAGCCTTGTCATTTACCTGTGGAAATAGAGCATAGAGCTTATTGAGCTGTGAAGTAGTTGAATATGGATCAAGTGGAGGTTAGAAATAGTAGGAAATTGCAACTGCAAGAATTAGAGGAGATTCGTAATGAGGCGTATGAAAATGCGAAAATCTATAAGGAAAAAACTAAAGCTTTTCATGATAAAAAGTTCTTCTTTATCATTTGAAGGTCAAGTTATTTCCCAAAAAATTATGATCTCGTTGGCTTGGACCATTCATTGTTACTAAAGTTTTTTCTTATGATGCGGTAGAAATTAAGAGTTTAGATACCTCCAAGGTATTTAAAGTTAATGGACATTGCTTGAAGCCATATTATGAAAACATTTCGATCAAGTGAGTGGAAGAAATAGAGTTGGTACCTCCAACCTATTTCTAACTAGGTAAGTAACGAAACATGTCCAATTAATGAGTTTAAAGAAGCACATTCGGGGGAACCTGTAAATTTTTCAGATTTGTCTATATTATTTATTTTTTAGCATTTTTATTGTCATGTCATTATGTTTATTTCATTTAGTTAGGAATTTAAATTCACATTTTCAGTAAAGTTTTTTTTTCATTTTTTCATTTTAAGAATTAGAAAACAAAAAAAAAGAAAATTTTGGCTGTCCCACCGCCCTTGTTTTTCCCTCTCTATTTTCCCCCTTTTGTTTTCCCCAAATTTCTTCTTCAACTTTCAATCTCTAGCTGCCGAATATCCCTACCCATTTTAGCCAATCACTCCCATTTGCCCACCACTAACTCACGTCCCTCCTAGCTTTCCTTGTCAACTCACCCTTCAACCCTCATTTGTGATTTTGGTGTTTGCGTTATTGTCTTCTTCTTTTGCAGGTTGTCTTCTACGAAATTAGCATAATGTCAAAAAAGAAAAGTGAATCTCGTAGACTTGCCATGCCCATACATTTTGCTGCTGATGTTTCTCCACCACAATCACCTTCACATACCACCGAACCACCTTCTGCCACATCCGCTAACACCTTGATTTCGGTCCTTCCATAATAGAGAAGCTTTCTTTAACTTTTTCCTTTATTTTTATGCTTCTTTAACATTAAGGACAATGTTGGTCTAGGTGTGGGGGAAAGAATTGGAATTTTGGTGTGTGAATATTTTCAGTTTTTGTGTGGTTTTTATAAATCTTTGCATGTGGTTATGTATGTTAAGCCATGATGCTTTGTTATATTAGTTTGCATGAGAGTGAGTATACACATGAAATTAAATTGGGATAAGTGAGTTTTGAAGTGAATCATGTTGATTGATTGCAATAACTGATGTTATAGACTTAGTCAAAATTTTGACGTTTAAGTGATGAGGAATGTGTGGAATTAAAGTGAATTCTTAAGTTAAACCTGCGAGCGAAATTTGAGCTTAAATGACATCACCTTTATGTCATGCTATTTCTTTGAATTAGGCGATGCTCCTCTATTTATGTTGCCTTCAGAACTTGCACGAAACCGGTTTGAATTTGTTTGATTACATGGTATATAGAAATGATTAAGGCCTTCCTTGTTTTTAAACCCTTTAGCTTAAAAATGACCCACCTAATTGTTTTCCCTTTGCAAACATTTTTTAGCCTTTATCACTGTTAAATCACCTTATTTAAAAACCCAAAAACCCCATTAGCCTTTCCCCATCACAAGTTGAATGAAGCATTGAGTAATTTGGGACTTTTGTTCTATATTGTATCCTGAGATATTTTCATAGGTACTTCTACTAATGTGTTTGTTATTTTCTCTTGTTTTTATTATTTTCCCTTGTTCTTAGCATTATTCGAAAAAAAAGAGAAAAAGAAAAGAAAAGGGAAAAAGGAAAAAGAAAAAGGGAAAAATTAAAAAAAAGAGAAGACTAAAGTATAATGGTACTAGTTAGTAATGAGTAGTTGTAGTCCTTTTTATTCATGTTTATCTCAGAATTTCAGTTTGCGTGTCCCTTTTATTTGGTACTTTGTGAATGCTTGTGATTAACCTTTTGCCATTTTTACCTTACCCATGAACCTAGCCCCATTACAACCCTGAATAAAGTCCTTATGATCTATTAGCTCATGTGATTTGAATGAATGATAACTAATAAAATTGCAAGCCTATGGTAGTGCAATATGTTAGAGAGAGATTGAGAGAAACACTTTGCCTCAAACATTTGAGTGTAAGCCTTTGAACAATGAGGTCATATTTTGACTTCGTTTATTTCCATTGGTTAAAAGTAATTATGATATATGTTGCAACTTAAGTCTTATCGGCCCAAGTTAATGGATTGTGTGCACTTGATCTTATGAAGGGTGAATTGACCGAGTGTAGTGATTTGACATGTTTGCTCAAGGGCGAGCAAAGGATTGGTATGGGGGAATTACAAAATTTGGTAATGCTGTCGCCTACAACCAAATTAAAAAGAAATCACTTCCGTTAATACAATTAAATATAGTAGTGGTAAGTGGATATCATTCCCACAAGGAATCTTAACGGTAAAGGAGTTACGACTTCAAAACAAAACAAAGTATTGAGATGAGGGGGGTTTTGATTCACGACAATTTAAAGAAAATATAACAAAAATCGTAAATAAAGAGAAATAATTGGATTTGAAAATATAATGGGAAATACCTTGGTTTTCGGGTCACCGATGTTACACGCTAAAATGGATCATCGATACAAAATTTCAATCATTAATAAACATTCATTGGAGATGTTTTTCTCTTAAGTGTAATGACTAGAAAAACGTATCATAGCATTCTTATTTAACAACAACCTAGATACGATCGTAAATTCAATTGAATAATAGCTTTACGAATCAAGAAGCCAATGAGTAAGAAAAATACATGTACGACACGCACTCAATCAAGCAACCATCTTCTTAGAATTTTTGACTGTTAAGTCATCAATTTGCACTTAAGTTATACTTAATTATCTTTAATTTGTTGAAATTATTATTCGAAATTAATGGAATTATCTTATAATTGTTTACAGATGATTTTCAACACCTTAGGGATGAAATTGAATCAAAAAGATGCAAAAAAATGAAGAAAATCCGAAATTCTAAGTTTGACAGCAATTCAATGACTAAGCGTGGGCACGTCTAAGGATGGAATAAATCTGCAGATCAATTTTCAAAAGTCAAACTCAAGATTCTCACAATCTTTAAAGATTATATTGCCATCTTTCAAGGGGATTGACCACCTGAAACTGGGGGATACATTATCTGAAGAGAATCAAGGAAAGATAGGAGGGAAATCGGAAAAACAAGCATAAAAAGAGAGAGGATCACTGTTCACGCACGTTAGACTGGGTTTAGAGAGATTTTCATTTTTGGTGTTTCCTTTTCAATCTTTTTACGTTTTTTCACTTTCTCCATTAGTATTTTCGTGTTTTTCTATAAAGACCAGGGATGGAGACTTTACGCTTTGTTATTTCTTTCGTTTTCGATTCTATTATGAGTAGCTAAACTTTTTGTCTTGGTTGAGGGGATCTGTGTTATCCACTAGTATGTGTAAGATGTTTTGAATAAAGTTTATGTTGTTAATAAGCATTGAATATCTTCCGATCTACTCTTTCTAATTGAATTCGTTAGTTTCTAGGTGCGCAACTAGGGATTAATGTGTTCAACTGCTAGATTAACGAAGTATGACGTTTAGTTTCTCTTATCATAAGTAGCAATTAGGATTGTCTACTCTACGTTAGAGTCAGAAAATTCTAAGGAGATATTCGCTTGATTGATTTCATGTCGTACATGTATTTCGCTTGCTCATTGGTTCTTGATTCGTAAAGCTATTATTCAATTAGACCTATGGTCGTATTTAGGTTGTTGTTTAATAAGAATGCCATGATACATGTTTATAGTCATTACACTTAACAGAAAATACCCCACAATGAATGTTTATTAATGATTGAAATTTTATATCAAGGATCCATTTTAGTGTGATAACATCGGTGACCCGAAACCAAGGTTTGTCTCTTATATTTTCAAATCTAATTATTTCTCTTTATTTTTGATTTTTCTTATATTTTTCCTTAAATTATCGTGAATCAAACCCCCCCCCCCCCATTTCGTTACTTTCTTTTAGTTTTAAACATCGCTAACCTTTATCGTTAAAAATTTCTCATGGGAACGATATCTACTTACCACTACTAAATTCATTTGTATTAACGTAAGTGATTTCTTTTGAATTTGGTTACAGGCGACAGCAGTACCACTTATCCAAGGAATCTATCTACTATATAGGTAAAAAATGAGCTGATTTAGTCAACCTATATATAATCACCCAAACTAAATCATGTCTATGTTTGGTCCTCGGTAATGCTACCACGAAATCTATTGAAATTTTCCCCACTTCCACAAAGGAATGGCTAAGGGTCTTAATATCCTTATTGAGGCCTAATGCTCTACCTTCACCTAATGACATGTCAAATACCTCGACACAAACTTTGCTACATCTTTCTTCATTGTCGGCCACTAGTAAAAAGGTCTCAAGTTTCGATACATTTTTGTAGTACCATGATGCATAACAAATGCCTATAAGTTTCCTTCAAAATCTCCTCTTATAATCCATTTACATTTGGTACTCAAACTCGCCTCCCAATCACCAACGCTCCATCTGCTCTTATTGAAAAGTTAGTCCCCCTTTTCTGTTGCACTCCCTCTCTCACTCACATTAGATAGGAATCCCAAGTTTGTGCCTCTCTAATCTTATCTCCCAAATCTAGTTGGACCTATAACATTGCCAATAAACCACTCAACTAATCAATCTCCAATTTCATATCCAATACTCTCAGCTCCACCAATGATGTCATACTGTGTCTACTCAAACTAGACATTACGCTTGAGCTTTTCTTACTTAAAGTGTTTGCTACTATATTAGCCTTCCCCAGATGGTAATTAATAATACAATCATAATCCTTCACAACTTGATCCATCTTCTCTACTTTGAGTTTATCTCCCTTTGAGTTAAGATATGCTTAAGGCTTTTATGACTTGTTAGGATTTATAATGTCTCCCCGTACAAATAATGTCTTCAAATCCTAAGAGCGTGCATAATTTCCGCTAACTCCAAATCATGGGTAAGATAATTCAACTTATGTGGTCATAATCGATGAGAGGCATAAGCTATCAACTTGTAATGTTGCATCAATACACACCCTAATCCTATTCTCGAAGCATCAGTAAATACCTCAAAACCTCCACCACTCTATAGAAACACCAAGATTGGACTGAAAGTCAATTTCTTCTTAAGCTCCTCAAAACTTTCCTGGCACTGATCGGACCACTCAAACTGAACTCCTTTCTTCAGTAGTTTGGTTAACGGGTTAGTTATTATAAAAAATCCTTCCTACATTATAGCCCTTTACTATCATGTGTATTAAACCAAATGCTAACAACTATATGGACATGCAAAAAATAGAATTCAGTTGTCTTTCCTTTTAAATATTCTCTCTGATATTCTACTATTCTCTCTCTCTTTATTTTTAATTTCTCTGGCTTCTCTTCTCTTTTTGGAATCTTCTCTGTTAGATTATTTAATGGTCCATATGACTTATAGATTTAAGTCCCATGAAAAGAACCCAAGATAATGGTTATTGGGTATTAAATACTGGATCTCAAATGGGTCAAATACCCTTTCCCTCTCTCTTTTAAAATAAACCAATATGATGGTTGGTGAAAGAATATATAAGTTTTGACAACTTATCAAAAGAGTTATTTGTACCATTTGGAGAAACACATCAAAGAAGAATAGAAGAAGAGAGGGAATAAATCTATTAAAAAAAAATCATGGATACAGGTATGACAAAATAAATTGATCCATTAAATTGTCTTATAATTGGTATCAGGGCCACATTGTTGCATTATTTGTATTCTACCGTCATGAACGATTCTGTATCTTCTGACTGGTCTTTTTGTTTTTCTATTTGTTTTGTATGGTTGTATTTTTAGTTCATTTCTATATAATGTTTATCTATATTTGTAATGGCATAACTTTCTTTATTGCATTACCATAAAAGGAACAAAGAAATAGAAACACAGAAATAGAAACAAAACAACAACGAACCATAAGTTTTGATGATTTTTGGATGTTAATAGAATCAGTGTTCCAAGGACTTGAAAGCCATTCTCACTGCTTAACTAAAACATAATATCTATGAATGGACTGAAACAAGATAGTGAGAAAGCATCATAGGTTTGTTTCGTTTGTTGACCACCGAAGAAGTAAATAATGGATTCAATGGGTAGTGAGGAAGATGTCATATGCCAGAGGGGACCAGCACGCGCCCATTGCTTCATTAATTTAGGTTTGTATGCGTAAAGTTGCGCATATGTTTGCTATGCATAATATAATATTTATTTCATATTATGTTTTATTGGTACTTTGACCATTTATATTATACAATGCTTGGAATTATATTTTCTTATTATATGTTGAATGTACTACATGATATTATAGTACTTTAGAATAGTTTGTTAGTCACCAAAGTGACCAAACTAATTAAATTAAAATTTGTCATGCATAATAACTGTCCAATTAAATGTTTATTGCATGGAAAGGTTGTTAGTCACCAAAGTGGCCTAGCTTGAGAATATTATTCATTTAATTGTGAATGTTTAAATTGTTCATTATGATATGATACTACAATGGCATAAAGGTTTAACTGAACAATTATGATTATTAATTACAACGCTAGGAGGTCACCCAAAGGTGGACCGTTGCTTATAATTAATGACATTAAAGGGACTTTATCAACATATTTGGTTAATAAAATTTTATATCCAAAGATAACATGTATGTTGACTAGAATATGATTGATTGTCCATTATAGTGAACTATATATACATCATAATAGGTTACAAATATGCATTTAAATTTTACCCAAAGGAGAATTTAAATGCACAATCAAAGTGTATTAGTTAGTTTGAATCCATGTAGGTTTACTCAAAGCATTAATACGTGAGCTATATGTTGTGTTTGTAGTATCTACTAACTTGTTTGCTTTAGGAAACAGGTTAATCAAGTTAAATGGTCTAAACTATGTTGATTGATCTGAATAAATTCAGTTCCAACTTGGTATAATATATTTGGACTTGGCCATAGTTTCATACACGAGGCCCGAAACCATAACCAAGACTAGTTAGACAAGTCTTATTATGAGGCTTGGGAATGGTCTAACATGCTGAACTTGAATTTGAAGCGAATGATGATCGCAAAAAATGTAAAGTCATCAATGCCTAAAATGAACAATGCAAAGGAGTTCATGTTGAAGCTTAAAGAATACTCTCAATCTGATATAGTTGACAAGTCCATAGTAGGGACTTTAATGAGTGAGCTGACGATTTGAAAGTTTAACTAGTCACAGCCTATTTATAATCATGTAACACATATTTCAAATCTATATTGGACCCCATTTCGGAGCCCAACTATCTGGAATATCATAAGACTTGAGCGTGCGTATTACCTTGTAGGGTTGTTTCAATGAACCCTCCTTAGCCAACATCGGTTCTTCTGCATTCTCTGATATCATGAGTGTTGGGCCCCAATTTCTAACTATTCTTATACTGAAGTAGTATTCTACTGCTTATTAAGTGTTGGGACTCTACCCTCATGAGTCACGAGCCTAACGTCCAAGGTGACATCCAGATGCGCATCCCACAAGGGTAGCGTGCCCACACTAATCAATTAACAAAAACGAACTCATTTCTCCTATTTTAGAACAGATCTTGGGAAACTTCAACTTGGAATTACAAATTGATTTCTTCATAACATTTGTTCTCCCTTGTCTTAAGTTTCTAATGACACCAAAATCGTTCAATTTGGTTCAAAAATCTGAAAGTTATACCTCAAACATTTTCGAACTGTTATTATACTGAAATAGTACACTATAAACAACTTACATACCGAAATTGAAAGTCTTAGAGAATGAATTAAAATTCTATTTGTTCAAAGGATTTGTATCTATATGTCTCTAGTTTATTTAGAAATAAAAATCATCCCATTTGAAGCTTTATAGATCAGGTTATCATCCAAATACCGAAGTATATTCAGTAAAATATTCAGTTCATGCTCTTCCAACTGATACCTTTACTTTCATTCGATCAATCTTTTTCTAATCAATACCAAAGCTATAAATTTTTATAAAGAGAGAGAGAAATGTGTTAGGAATCTATTGCTTCAAAAATTAGGTCATTTAGAGGTCGGATGACAAAGTTATGGTCAAAAGAATGGAACATGTTCAGGTTGGGGGGAAAACAACAGGTCGCAGTCGTGCAAATGCGTGACTGCAAAGTCGCGATCGTGTATTTACACAATTGCGATATTTGCGCAATGCCCGCAAAGTCGCGATCATGTCTTTCCCCTTCCTGCTTTTCTTCTTCCGACCTATATTGGTAAAAAGTACATAACTTTCACTACAAATATCAGATTAAGGTCATTCTTAGACTGTTTTAAAGAAGACTTCTAGATCTACAACTTTTATGTAGAACTCAAAATAATTTCTACCTATATAAGGGTCAAAATTTCAAAACAATATAGCTGTCCCGAATGTCCATCGTAAATAGCATAACAAATTTCTAATGATCATATCTCTCAACTCCATAGTCTAAAATTTTCATATATTATATCAATGGAAAGATAGAAAGATAAGCCACAACTTCCAAGAAGACAACTTTGTCAAATTCAACCTAGATCAATCCATATTTTCCACTAAAGTTAGAAACCCAATTTGACCCTTATGAAAAACTTGAAATTTGCAATGTACAACTTAGAAAGTCATGAGCATAACCATTCAACTACCAACTTTACTTCATTAAACTTTCAAATCTCCACTCATTTGACTCATCACATTCAACTACATCGCATCATTTATAATGCCGATTTTTCTTGTCCATAAAATCTCACTTGTATATATGTGTATATATTAACAATTCATGTTTAAAAATCATCACCTCAAGTTGATAACTTCTTCAAATCTACCCAATTCCAACTCAACATCATCCCTACACAATTCATATTTCATTAACAATGAAATAGGAATTTACAAAGCTTTAATGACATTCCAAGCCACATTATATCATCGGTATCCAAAATTCAAAATACAAAAGATAGCAAACCCAAAAAATATCGATGTGCATCTAAAGTCTTGCTTTTACAAAATCTAACTTAATATACAGAAACATTGCAAAAATAGAATGATGCCTCGACTCTTGGTTACTCAATCTCATTCTCTTCACCTAAAGATAGGACGAAAAGGGGGTGAGCTTAAAAGCTCGTGGGTAACAGTTTATAATGGAAAAATAAGCAAAACCTTCGAAAATATTCACTTATCATAGAAAATTCTCATTGAGTTCATAAAACACATGTTTCTTAAATTCTCATCATGTAGTTAAATTCTCAAACTATAAAACATGAATGCATCAATCTTTTTCACATATGATAGGAACATAAGCACATCAGAATGGTTTGGGTGGATCTAAAATAGAACGTACTACACATTTCCCATAAGGGTCCTGTGTAGCCGTGAATAGAACGTACTAACATAATCCCACATACTGGTTTTGGGCAGCTGTGAACTTATGGAGTTCATGAAGGAGCTCCATGTCATTAGCGGGTAGGCGGGAGAAGTCTTTTGTCAGAATGCACTTGACTTAACTTAGGGAACCACCACAAACCCACATAATCATGCATTTCACATCTTATAAACATATTTTCCAAAATGACAGTTTTTTGAAACTTGATTTTTATGAGCATAAAATATTTCGAAAACCATTTCCGGAAACATGATTTCATAAACATATATCTTTTCAAAAGAATCATTTCCAAAGTCTTTTCAAAAATCATCAATACAATTCATATATCAAATATATAACAATTTCACAATCCATTCAAGAAGCAATAAATGCAACAGCTATAATGCAATTGAAATCATTAAACTTCTTTGATTCAAAGAAAACATTTAGTGGATTATTTACTCTATTATAAACATGTACCCACCTTAAAATCCTTGCTCATAAACTTGCTCAAAGAGACCTCTCCCCTTGCTCCTTGATTTCCTTTTATCAAAGACAAAATTTCCATTCAATAGGGATTCAAATTGGAGAACCCATAAGACATATTCATTAAAATTGATCGTAGAGTTCTTAAACCCATATATTTCTTAAGCTTTATGAACCGAAATCCTTTCAAAAATCCAAAAAATTAAAATCAAACTTATCTTGAATCTTTACCAAATAGTGAGATTATTAGCTCTAAAGAAAGCTCTTCCCTTCCTCTTTCTTTTTCCCTTCTTGAGCAACCTCAAACTCTCTTTTTAAGAATAAGAAAAGATGAAACCTAGCTCAAAACTCCATTATTTTCTCTACTTCACCGAAACCTCTCTTCTTTCTTTCTTATTTTCGGTATTCTCTTCTTTCTCCCTTCTAATTTTCATTTTTTTAGCTTCTTAACACGCAAGCCCACCTTTTATCTTCTCGTTTTTATCCTTAATGAGACCAAAAGGTCAATTTTACCCTTCCTTATAAGTTTAGGTTCTTTTAACCCTAAGTGGTCTTCCAAAAATGCCCTTCATGCAATCTTACTACCTTAACACTTTCATTCAAATTAACTTATGTCATATAATATTACTAACATTAACGTAACAATAACTCCAAAAATTAAATTCATCAAAACCTCATAATTCATTTAAATTATGCTTAATTAGAGAGAGAAAAATTTGGGGGCCAACAATCCAATTGCAACGTTGAAATCTATAGGTATGGATGTAAGTGAGTCTTTCCTTATATAGTTCATTATCAACTCACTTTTTCTTGAGTTCGGCTAGTTCTAGGTGAATTATAACAACATTAAGTAAAAATAGAACCTGCAAGAAATTAAGGCCATGTTGGTTCAGGAGGAAGGGAAATTAAAGAAAATGAAGGAAGACTCTGTTCATCTCACATTTCATTAAGGAGCTAGTAACAATAAGAACAAACCAGGAAAGAAAGGCAAAGATAAGGACAAAGCTCTCAAAAAAGTTAATGAGGGTCAAATCCATAAAGATAAGAAGTGCTACTTCTGCAAAAAGTCTGGTCACTTCAAGAAGGATTGCCCTAAAAAAATGTTTAGTTCGAAAAGAAATGTACATATTATGTCTTAGTATGTTTTGAATCAAATCTTATTGAAGTGCCTAATAATACATAGGGGTTAGATTCTGGTGCAACTACTTATATGTCACATGTTAAACAGGGATTCCTTTCAATCTAGACCATAAACGGAACTGACAAATTCTTTTATATGGGGAACATAAATGAAGGCACGAATAGAGAGCATTGGGACATATATATTGATCTTTGACACTAGGTGTCATCTGGATCTAAAAAATTGTCTTTATGTTCTTGACTGGGCTAGGAATTTAGTTTGTGTTGCAAATTTGGATGATGATGGTTTTAACTTTAAGATTAGAAACTGTGTGTTTTCTTTATATAAACACAAGTACTATTATGGTTCTGGTACTTTAATTGATTGTTTATATTGTTTTAATCTTGATGTTGATTTTGCTGAATCTCTCTTTCATGTTGACCATATTATAGGAAATAAACATAATGCACATAATAAATGTTTTGCTTTTTTGTGGCATAAAATATTAGGTCATATATCCAAGGAAAGGGTATAGAGGTTAGTGAAAAATCAAATCTTACCTTAATTAGATTTTGTTTACTGGGATATATATGTGGATTGCCTTAAAAGTAAGCAAACCAAACATATATCAAGGAAGCCAGCCATAAGAAGTAGCGAATTACTTGAATTAATACATACTGACATCTGTGGTCCTTTCAACGTTTCTTCTTAGGGCGACAAAAAATATTTCATTACCTTTATTGATGACTTTTCACGATATGATTATATTTATTTGTTATATGAGAAGTCTCAATCTGTGGACATCCTAGAGGTGTTCATTAATGAGATAGAAAGACAGTTAGATAGAAAAGTAAAGATAGTGAGGTTTGATAGAGGTGGTGATGCCAAATTTCATGAAAGTGGACAATGTCCAAGTCCATTTGCAAAGTTTCTTATAAGTCGAAGCATATGTGCGAAATACACAATGCCTGGTACACCGTAACAAAATGATGTAGCTGAAAAGTGGAATCGTACTCTTATAGATATGGTTAGGAGTATGTTAAGTTATAGTACTATACCTTCATCATTGTGGATGCCTGCATTAAAGACTGTTACGTATCTGCTTACTAGGATTCCTAGTAAGGCAGTTCCTAAGACACCTTGTGAACTGTGGACAGGAAAGAAACCTAGTTTACGAAACCTTCACATTTGGGGTTGTCCGACAGAAGTAAGGTTATATAATCCACATGAAAAGAAGCTTGATGCGAGAACTGTCAGTGGTTATTTCATCGACTTTCCTAAAAGTCAAAGGGGTGTAGATTTTATTGTCTTAATCATAGTACGAGAATAGCTGAGTCTAGTAATGCTTGGTTTATTAAGAATGGTCCAATCAGTGGGAGTGGAGAACTATGAAAAGTGGATATTCACGAGAGTCGAGTAGAAACTACTCCAAGTCAAGTAGAAACTACTACATCAAATGTGATCCTACCGGTTGTTATTTCTCTTATTGCATCATGGATACGCAATATATTGGAACAACAAATTAATGTTCCAATTCTACAAATTGAACATATTAATGCAGAACTAGCTAATGATGTTCAAGTTACAAATGATCAAATGATGTCACAAGAAGTAGCATTACGAAGGTTTGTAAGGCAGAGAAGACCAACTATTTCGAGTGACTATGAAGTTTACTCACTTGACACATGAATGTGACTTGAGCAATGATTAAGATCCAGTCTCGTCAAACAAGCCATAGAATGTAGCAATTTTGACAAATGGTTCAATGCTATGAAAGAAGAGTTAAAATCAATGGATGACAACAAAGTCTAAAAATTAGTCAAGTTAGCAGAAGGTGCAAAGCAAGTGAGTTGTAAATGGGTCTTTAAGATCAAACGTGACTCACAAGGCAACATTGAAAGGTATAAAGTCAGACTTGTTGCCAAAGGTCACACTCAAAAAGATGGTATAGTTTAATGATATCATTACGTCTTACGATTTTGTAGAGAACACTATTGATCGGTGTATCTATATGAAGGTTAGTGGGATCAAGTTCATTATATTAGTCTTATATGTTGATGATATCCTTCTTGCTGCTAATAATATAGTTTTGTTACATGATGTAAAGAATTTTCTCTCTAATAATTTCGAAATAAAAGATATGGGTGAGGCATCCTATGTGATAGAAATTGAATTATTCCGTGATAGATCACAAGGATTGTTATGATTGTCTCAGAAAGGTTATATCAAGAAAGTATTAGAAAGATTTCAAATGAAAAGAATGCTTTATAGGGATAGTTCTAATTCAGAAAGGGGACAAATTTAGTCTAATGCAATGTCCACGAAATGATTTGGAACGTAAGGAAATGGAGTCTATTTCTTATGCGTTAGTAGTTGGGAGCTTAATGTATGCTCAAACATGTACTCGGCCAAGTATCAGTTTTGCTGTCGGAATGTTAGGCCGATATCAAAGCAATCCTGGAATGGATCACTGGAAAGCTACAAAGAAAATTCTTAGATATTTACAAGGCATAAAGGACTATACATATAGAAAATCAACCCATCTCAAAGTGATAGAATACTCAGATTCAGACTATGCCGATTGTGTAGACTCACAGAAATCTACATTTAATTATATGTTCCTATTAGTTGGAGGAGCAGTTTCATGAAAAAGTAGAAAGAAATCTGTTGTTGCTACTTCCACTATAGAGGCTGAATTTGTGGCATGCTTTGAGGCTACGGTTTATGAATTGTGGTTGTGGAACTTTATCTTAGATCTTGGCATTGTCGACAATATTAATAAACTGTAAGAATTTATTGTGATAATTTCGTAGCTATTTTCTTCTCTAAGAATGACAAATATTCAAAGGGTGCGAAACACGTGGATTTCAGTATTTGTCTGTGAAAGAAGAAGTGTAAAAATATAAAGTGTCAATTGAGCATATTGGTATCGATCTCATGATAGCGGATCTGTTAGCTAAAGGCTTATAGCCCAAAATATTTATTGGTCATATTGAATGGATAGGCCTTATAGATAAGTCCTTGTTAGCATAACGTTCTAACATGTATATATACATATAAGTGTTTTTGTAACGCCCCATATTAGGGGTTAGAATATTAAGGAATTTCAATGCATGGTATGCTTGGCATAATTAAGTTTTTGCT
>JAOQMP010000003.1:18116621-18133055 GCA_027563575.1 Erythroxylum pedicellare | reverse complement strand
TTAATAATTAAAATATATTTCAAATAAATATTAATTTATAAATAAATTTTAAATTATTTATTTTATTAAAATATCATAATTTTATTGATATTTTGTTAATAAATATTATAAGAGATTAAGTAAATTTATTTAATTAAAAATAATTTATCTTTAGGTTTTATCTAAAATGTAATTATTATCAGTAATAAAAATACAACTACATTAATATTAACAACCAAACAGATTTTGTTTTTATTCGAAAAAATAGATACAAAAAACTAAAAACTACAACAGAAAAACAGAAGTAGAACCAAACGACCCCTAAACTTAATGTCAAAATGAGTTTTAAAAAATAATATTCAAGTAAAAATGTAATTAAAAACTAAATTCAAGATTCATAACAAAAAAATCGTTTTTGCAGCAATAAATAGGAATTTACTTCAATAGGATATTTAAGTAAATATATATGCGATGACGAATAAGATATGATTTTTTTACTTAAAGATAAAACAAGATACTCAATGTATAAATAGTCTTAAATCTTTAAAAAAAAGATGGAAAATGGAAATGTTAAAATATAGAGATGCAAGCATTAAATTATTTTTATATAAAAATAATTCATGATTTAATGCATTGAATTAAATGACCACTTTTTCTAAAATAAGAAAATTACAAATTTTGCTTGTAAAAAAATCAGCAATACGTACCTATATAAAAATTTTAAAAGGTCTTATTTGGTTTATTGCAATTTTTATTTTTTCATTTTCGTAATTCAATTAAGAAATAGGCTTATTGGATTATTAATTTTTTTTTTATTTTTATGATTTAAAAAAATGATGAAATTTTATTATTTGTATTGATAGCTTAAAATAAATTAGTCTATTTGGCTAAAAGAAATAGTAGTGCAATAAATGTTTAGTTAAGGAGTTTGTGGGCAACCGAAAATTAGGGACTTAAAAGAAATATGTTAAATTTGTGGAAATTTAGGATATGGAGGTTGAGGAAATGGTGGGAGGTAGTTATCAAATGCATAGCTAAATTTTTTGGAAGTTAAGAAGTTAATGCAGAAATGGAACTTAAGAATATAGTGACAGTTGGTTAGTTGAAATGTAAGAAAGTAGATGGTTGTATCAAAAATTGTCTAAGAATGAGAGGATTATAAATTCAGTAACACTTGAACAATAAAGAGGACAAACAACATATACAGAACTCTAGACAATCTTAAAGACGAAGACAACTCCAAAAGCATTTTATTACTATCTTCCAACTTTCTTTGCATTATGTATTAATTTTTTTATTTCAAATTTCCTTTGTATCTTGTTTTTTTTTCTTTTTTCTTAAATCAAATCATTTTTTCCCTACAAATTTTAGTATTTTGGTAGCTTAGAATTAAATCTTCTAAGTTTTTCGAAGTCCAATTATATTGTTGATAAGAAATTAGGTTTGAATTATGGGAAAATTCCTCTCTAGTATACCTGAATTACAAATTAACACCATACATGCCCGAATTATAGATTAACACCAAACAATTTGACGCATCTGGTAAGACTTACGATGCTGTGAACACAAAATGGAAAAGAAATTGCTTTGCCTCCAACTCTAAAGAAAGAAGTCCTTACAATTATAGAGAATGAAGGCTTGGCATCCTAGATGCTCAAGAATCTTGAGAAGCACCCTCACTTTCATATAACTTTCTTATTGGCGAGAACCCAAAATTGGTACAATAGAACAATGTTGTTTGCACAAATGAAATTCCATAATTGAAGTCTTGTATTGCCTCTACGACTAAGGTGGTTAAAATATTAACATAGAAGTTTGACAAACTGTTTGTTGCTTTAATACAATTTACTGGGTATAATTTGCCTAATTTAGCAAAGAAAATCTTCGAAGGACTCAAGGGGCATCCTGCTCCTAATACAATGGAAGTTAGAGAATGCAGTTACCTTCTAATTACTTCCTCTATAAATGAATGATACGTCCCTCCTTATAAAATAGAGGATGTCGCTATGGTGCGTCCTTCCATTAATCTTTATCTGTGTCAAACCAAAAATCCAAACCATTAATTTTAGGGGTCCTACATCACTCAATTGGTTGTTAATTTAGATTTATTAGACCTTGACAATACTGACATGATTGTAGCTTGTGTCATAAAACCTTTGGACATGGAATGTTTGTACAGGATGAGAATCGTGGACATGAGTCATAGAAGGATAGCCTTTACTAATCCAGGACCAGGTGTCCCTTCCAACCGACGTGAAACCATAAAGAGTCGGGTTGTCACAGATATACCAAGTAGTATCCAACCTTCCTAACCCAAATTAGACACTAGTTTAGCTCATCTTGAATGCCAGATGCACCAAATGGAGCACAATTTGATAGCATATTGGGCATATCAAGGATTAGAACCTCCTTACCTACCAACCCTATGATTTCGACGCTCAACTAGTAGAGAATCTTTCTTTTCTCTCTTTTTATCTATTTTCTCTTTTTTCTCTTATGTCATTACATTAGGGACAATGTATGAACTAGGTATGAGGGTGGGGTATGTTCCATATAATCGATAGTTATGAATCTTTGTTGAAAATTTTTGAATGCTTATTGACTTATTTACAATTAATTAGCCAAATTCGACATTTGTATACTTCCATTTTTAATGACTAAAGTATTGCACATAACTTGAGTTAAATTTATTTTAGGACAATAGATGTCACTTAGTTAAAAAATACAAGTGTATACACTTAGTCAAGTTTTAACAATCATATGATTAAACATTGTGTATAATTGTGGTGAATTGCATTAACCTGTGAGTTTTTGGGCCTCAAAGATTGAAACATCCATATCAATCTGTATTTCTTTGATGTGTGATTATCTTCTAAGGTGAATTTTTCTCTGGAACTTGCTTGGAATCGACTTGAGACCACATCTATACCTGCGTGCACAAAAATGATAAAGGTCATCTTTGTTTTAACCCTTTAGCTTAAAAAGCCAACCTAATTCAATATCCTTTATCAAACTTTTTGAGTTGAACCTTTTTTCTTCATATACCCATAATAAACAACTAAAACCTCTCATATCTTCATCCATCATAAATGTAAATCGGCATTCTAACCACAATTTATGTCATATTTATTTGGAAAGATATTGAAAGCAAGGAAAAGAAAAAGATGAAAGGAAATTGAAGAGATTTAGATTTGAATTGTGTGTTATACTGTTGTCTTTAAATATCAGTACATTAATAAAAAAAGAAAGAAAAGAAAAAGAAAAAGAAAATTAATAATATAGCAGTGAAAAATAAGTTATGGAGTAATGTATCTCTACGGAATGACGTTGTTGACTTCTTTGTGATTGAATTTGTATCTCCACAAGTGGTTAGGTGCTTTGCTAATGTTTATGATTTTTTTCTCTTTTCCATTTATCAATCCTTACCTTTACCTATAGCCCAATACATCCTTGAATAAAAGTCCTTTTGATTTGTGCATATTTGTATTTCAAGTGGTGAAAAGTTGGTGAAAAAGCAAGCATATGGTAGAATATTTGCATTAGAAGAATTGGAGTGAAATACTGAACAAACAAACACTTGAGTGATTTGAGTGAAATTCAGTCAGTGAGAGTTCACTATAATTAGGTGTTAGTTTTTGAAATATGATTGCCTTAAATTGACTTTGTTTATATTACTTGAATGATTAACTCTAGAGTATTCATTGGTTACAAAATTGTTTAACTCTAGAAGTGTGCACTATTTACTGTTGTGAAATTTGGAATAAAGGAAGTTGATTAGTTGGCCAATTGATTGTAAATATAGTTAGTCAAGGATGAGCAAAAGATTGGTGTGGGGGAATTTGATAAGTTGTTATTTTTGTGCTAACTTTGGATATAAATCTCTTTAATGTGTTAAAATTTTTATTTAAAATTAATGAACTTGTTTCTTAATTGTTATCAGATGAATTTCAACAAATGGGAGAAGAATTTGAATAAAAAAGAAGCAAGAAAAGTAAAGGCAATTCGAATTTCCAGTTAGCAAAAAAATAATTGACTAAGCGTGGGCACGTGCAAGGAAAAAGCTTATCTGCAGAATCTGATTTGAAAACAGATTCGATACACCTAGGATTTTAATTATTTTAGGAATCAAGTTGTTGTCTTTTAGTGGGGGATCTACTACCTGATTGGGAGGAGAAGTGTATCTGATGAAGATAACAATGAGAGGGAAGAGGCAGGACATCTAGTTACATCATCTTTACGTTTTCTGTTTTTTATTTGTTTTGGCTAGAGTTTTTGTATTTTTTATGGAAAAGTGTAGATATGGAGACTAAGTGTTTTACTATTTTTTGTTGGTTTTTACCTCTGTTATGAGTAGTTAAATCCTTCTTCTTAGTCAAAGGGAACCACGTTATCATCTTATGTGTGAGATTTTCTAAATAAAGTTTATTTCATTGATGAATATTAAGTGTCTTCCTTATTGCCTTTTATGATTGAATTAATTAATCTCTAGGGTGTGCAACTAGGAATTGATTGATTTAATTCATAGCCAAATTAGCAGGATTTGACGTTCAGTTTTGCTAATCCAAAGTGGCAATTAAGATTACCATCTTTACGTTAGGGATTGGAAATTCTAAAAAAGATACTTATTTAGATTAAATACATGTCGTATGTGTATTGTCTTGCTCACTGGTTCTCTTAGTTCTTAAAGCTATTAATCAATCAAACTTAAGATTGTATCTAAGTTGTTAGTTAATAAGAGTGATTAGAATTCATGTTTCTATTCATTTAATCTTAAAAGAGAACATCACCCAATGAGTATTTGTTAACATATTTAATTTTATATCGATGATCCATATTAGTTTGATAACTTAGGTGACCCGAAATCAAGGTTTGTTATTAATTTTACAAATCTAAATATTTTCAGTTATTCCAATTTTGTAATTTTTAATTTCTTAAAATCACGTTAATTCAACCCCCAATTTGTTTTAGTTTTCAACTCGTATAACATTTACTAATAGATTCCTCGTGAGAACGATCTCAACTCTTCACTAACTAGATATTTCATTATTAGAGTTGGTATTAATTTAGTTGTAAGTGACAACATTACCATTTAAGCATAATATACCAAGATCTAGAGAATAATAGGGAGGGTTGTCATTCTTTTCTTCATCCTCTTTCTTCATCTCTTGGTTTTCTACAAGATGGAGTTCAGCTTGATTTCCCACTGGTTTTTCTTGCTCTTCCTCATTTCTAAGTATGATAACCTCATATTGCTCTCGTTGATGTAATTCCATATTACTTAGAGAGTCTTGCACACTTCTCTTACAAATTTCATAAGAAAATTGTCTCACTTGAATCTCCAGGTTGTGAATAGAAGAGGTATGATTTTATGTTATTTGATCAAATTGCTCTTCTAGTCTCTTCTAGGTCTCTTCCATGTCCATTAGCTTGTACATGATTTTGTCCAATTTGGAATCCCATGAACTTGACTCATCTTGTTGAAATCTTAAAAGGTCTTGATGTCCCATGTGAGTACTTATATTGTTAGACCAATAGAAATCTGGGTGGTTTTGCCACCCCAAAGCGTATGTGTTCATATAAGGATGATGATTTCTCTAACTAAATTGGGGCTTATTGAAATCCGCAAGAGTCCTTTGCTCCCTATAATATATATCCTCCATGATCATCTTTTTTTTCTTCTCTTCTTGATATCTAATTTTTTAGATTCTTCATCGATGCCTTGTGATGTCCAAATTAATGTGTTTTAGACTTTTAGTCCAAACTTTCTACACTCTTTTTTCTTCTTCTTGTGATTGGTTACTATAATCATAAAAGATAGTGAAACGTCTTAGACTACAAGAATTAAACTAATTCTACACCTCCCCAACAAAGGTACCAAAAACTTGATCAGGGTAAGTTTTAATCTTATAAATCCTCAATATTCTGCAAGCGTACGGTTCGTAGCGTACTATTAAAGGTGTCGTTCTTACGAGGAAGGATAGTAATCTAATCTTAAAATCTAAGGCAAAAGAACTATGAAATTGAAAATAAACGATGCAACTAAAATTAATTACGAGAATTGAGTTTAACCAATCAAATCATAAATTAAACACTAATAAGTTAGCAATATACAATAACAATAAAAATCAACCTAACGAATTTACCAATTTATGAGAAAGGAGATTTTACTTATCATTAATGCTAACCTAGCCGATTATGTATCAATGGAGCGTCTGTTCTAGACTATCCTAGGGCTGATTACTCTCTCTCGAGTTATAACTATTAAACCCTAAATTATAAACCCCCTAATCAGATTATAGAATTTGTAATATATCAATTCACAAATTATCCTAAACTCTCATTAGATCTGAAGTAGTCTAATAAACTATCGGAATATCACACGAGATCTCTCTATGCACAATTACCATTATGATTTGTCACGGTTTCTATTAAATCGCCTAACTCATATTAATCTGATTTAATCATTTTTCATTGAGTTCACCCTCTCCATTTATTACTGAATTATGCAATAACGCAATCAAATCACGACATTCATCTAATAAATACAATCGACTAAATTATCATTAAATCAAAATAAAATCCCGAAGGAGAGTTTAGAACATCATCAATATTCAAAATCCTATAATCATACTATCCATCTCAATTCTATACATAAATGAAATCGAAACGAAAAGAAAATAATGGCTTAGAATAGACGACAGAAGGCAGCAATATCGGGAAGCCTCCTAATCTGGGAAGCACATCGAGTCAACTTCGTCTTCCTCTTTTTTCTTCTTCTTTCTCTCTCTTGATATTCTCTCTTTAGGGTTTCAAGTGTGGCTAATGTAAAAAAGCTCCTTTTATGCTCCTCTTAATGTTCTTTAAATAGTCTTTCATGTTTTAGGTAACCTTAAGGTCTTTTTGGGGTCCGAAAGGTCCAAAAATGCCTCAAAACGTTAAGTTCGTAAGTGATTACGCATCCGCTTGACGCAGGTCACGATCGTGGCCCACATCTGAGCCTTTTATCACGATCATAGGCCGTTGTTTCGGAGCAAATGTCTTCTGAAACTCCTCCATTTTTTGATATTGACCCTGAAACACTAGCAAAAACGTCAAGGTACCTCAAAAATATAATATTTAAGCTCAAAAGCTTGTACTAACCTATAAAACAGTTAAAACACAAATAATTAACAAACTAACACAATTCTAACCTAAGTACATATTAAATGATCGAATTAACATCTAATCACATATCAAACTATGCCCTAAAAGATGATGCAATTTACACTTATCAGCTTATGATTATGTATTCTTGGAATATATAGGAAATGATTCAATATTTTAGGTCTATGATCTTAATTTTGATGTTTTGCCTAAGGATGGTCAAAAGCTAAGTGTGGGCGAAATTGATATGTGCCTAATTGATTATGAATTTGTTCCATAACATTTAGTGATTATTACTATGAAAATGCTTAATATGCTCACTGACTCATATGTGATTTTAGGCACAATTCGGAAGCAAAAGAGCTTAAGTGAGTCGAAAGCACTATATTTGGGTCATTTTTTAAAGATTCATACTCACTTGTCTTCATAGAGTAAGAAAAAGAAGATTAAAAGCAAGAGAAGACAAGAAAATCTCAAGAAAGATGAGACATATGTTGAAAATACAAAGAAGATAAAGGATTAAGCAAGAAAAAAAGAATAAGGAGAAAGGAGTCACGACTATATCATTAACTTGTCACAGCTGTGAGTATTGACTCACGACTGTGAGACACCTCTCACTAAAAACTTTTTTTTTGTATAAAAGCAATGTATTGGTGATGGTACTATAACGTGATCATCTTGATCACTCACAATTGTCTTTGCAATATCCCAATACTTCACCACTTGTTTAAAGAATAAGAGTACATCCACGACTATGAATTTCACTAGTATAGGGATGAAAACATCATATTTGCTAAACCGGTCTACCTATACGATTATTTTACTACATCCTTTGGACTTTGGTAGGCTTGTAATGAAATCCATAGAGATACTCTCCTATGACTTCTCTAAAATAGGTAATGGCTTTAGTAAACTTGCTAGTTGGCATTGGTTCATTTTATCTTGTTGGCATACAAGACATACCTTTACATAAAGCTCGATGTCATCATGCATTTAGGGCCAATAATATGTGCGCTTCATAAGATCCAACGTGCGAATTACTCTAGGATGTCCCACCCACTTGGAGTCATGAAACTCCTTAATGATCTCCTTTTACAGCTCTTGCCATTTAGGGACATAAATTATATCACCTTTGGTGATAAGTCTGCTATCTTGAAGCCAAAATTGTCGTGTCTCCCTATGTCTAGCTAACTCCATTAAACTCTTGGCTTGCGAGTCTTGTTCAAATCTATCTTTTATTTTATCAACTAGAGGAAAACTTGGAACTTATGATGGTGGCAAGCTCCTCTTTTCTACTAAGGGAATCAATAACCAGGTTGACTTTTCTGGGCTTGTACTCCATCATAAAGTCGAATTGCACTAAGAAGGCTTGCCATCTAACTTGCTTTGGTGTTAGCTTCTTTTGTGTGAGGAAATAGCTAATGGAAATATTATCCATCTTTGCCATGAACTTGGACCCTAACAAGTAATGTCTCCAATTTTGCAAATAATGCACCACTGAGATCATCTCTTTTTCTTGGACAGTTTATTGATGTTCAGCATCATTTAGCTTACGACTCTCATAAGCAATTAGATGTCTGTCCTACATTAAAACACCACCAAGTGCAAAATTGGAGGCATCGGTATGTATCTCATATGGCTTAATGAAGTTAGGAAGTGCCAATACGGGTCCGTTCCTCTATCACTTCTTCTTTAGGACCTTAAATGCCTTTTCACACCTTGCATCCTAATTCCATGCTCTATTCTTCTTCAATAAATCGATGGGTGGAGATGCAAGGCAGGAATATCCTTTAATAAACTTTCGGTAGTAGTTGATGAGATCAAGGAAGAAACACAATTTGGATCCCTGCTTTGGTGGTTCCCAATCATATATGGCTTGCACTTTGGACTTGTTCATCCATAGCTTGCCCCCTCTAACAATGTGCACCAAAAACATAACTTTATATTGTGTAAAAGCACATTTTTACTTCTTCACATACAGCTCATTTTCACTTAAAACTTAGAAAACTTGTTATAAGTGCATAACATGCTCTTTTAATATTTTACTTACACCACAATATCATCCAAGTACACCACAACAAATTTATCCAAAAAGGGTTGTAACATTTGATTTATATGGGTGCAAAATGTAGCAAGTGCATTAGTAAGTCCGAAGGCATAACTAAGAATTCAAAGAAATCGTACCTCATAACGTAAGTAGTCTTTGGTACATCTCCCTCCACAATCCTCATTTGATAATACCCTAATCTTAAATCAAGCTTGGTAAACCATCTTGCTTCACCAAGTTGATCAAATAAATCATCAGTTAATAGGATAGGATACTTATTCTTCACAGTGATCTTATTGAGCGCCCGATAGTCAATACACAACTGGAGTGAACCATCGTGCTTCTTTTGAAAAAGTACAGGTACGTATATGGAGCTTTTGAAGGTTGAATGCATCCTGCATCCAACAACTCCTTATGCTTCCTTAACTCCTCAAGTTCGGGAGGTGTTATATAATAAGTAAAGATGTCAATAGGTCGGCTGAGCCCGGGCTGCTCCTAGTCCAGCCCAACCCTAACTCAACCCACCATATTTTTTTCAAAGAAAACCGTAAAAAATGAAGTCATTTTTTAAGTAATGGTCGGGCCACGGGCCAGTCTGAGCCGGTCTACCAAGGCCAAAATCATGCCAAGTTGGGCCCTTTTTGACATCCCTAACAATAAGGTACTACAATAGGTGGGGTAGCGCCTTGCATCAACTCGATCATATAATCCACATCTCGTTTTGGTGGGAGCTTCTTTGGCAATTTTACAGGCATCACATCTTTAAACTCCTCAAGGACATTGGAGATCCCTTTAGGTAACTCCATTGGTGAAGATTATGCTCCTTTTTCCTTTAATGCCACCAGATATGAGGGTTGCATCTTCTTTACGCCTTTTACAGAATTGTAGGGCAAGATAGTTGCTTGGTGGACAAACTTCCTTCATGTGAAAAAGGTATCGTACAAGTATTTCCTTCCTCTAAAATACACACGGTATTAGCGAAAGGAATAGATACGACCTTAATGTGGTCCATAAACTCTATACTAAGTACTATAGGATAATCATCTATATAAACTACAAAGAAATTCATTAACCCACACCATTTTCCAATACATACATTAACATCTCTAGCAATTCCAAAAGTAGCTCTTAGCTCTGAGTTTATAGCTTTGAGCCACCCTTGTTCCTTGTTATAGTTGATTTTCAACTGATTTGCTTCTTTTGCTTGTATGAAGTTGTTGGAAGCTCCAGTATTTACTAATGCTTTTTTCATTTGGCCTCTAACCTTTACCTCGGCATATAAACGTTTGTTCTTCTCGGTTTTAGGAACTTTAACTTTTTCTTGAGGATATTTAAAGAGCCTATCTTTGACTCCTCTCTTTGTTTCTCTTGTGCTTTCCTTTCTTTACTAAAGCAGAGAGCTTTGCTTTCTTTGGACAATCTCTTGCCTTATGTGATCCCTCACAAAAGAAACATTTGAGAGTAGACTTATTCTTATAATCTTTAAAGTTCTTAGAATTAGACTTACCTGACTTATAAAGACATTCTTTACTTTGGTGGCTATCTCCCCCACTCTTCCCTTTGTTACTTTTGTCCTTATGGGATTTGGGCTTCTTAGTCCTTTTAAACTTGATTGAGTAAGTGACAGTGGAGATGGCAGTAGCAAGGCCTTGAACACCATTTCGTTGAATCTCCATCTTTAACCAATTTTGGAAGCCATCCTTAAATGCAAAGAAAACTACTTTATTTGGATAGTCAGAAATTTCAAGTACTTCGGAAAACTCCTTCATGTACTCTAGAATGCTTCCTCTTGTTTAGAGACACCTTAGCTTAGCTTTTGCTTCTTATTCTACATTCTCGGGATGAAATTGGCACTTGAGTTCCTTCTTGAACTCACTCCATATCTTAATGGTGCAAATGCCCCTCTCAATGTTGCCATATTGCCTACTCCACCATACTAAGGCGACATCTTCAAAGTAAAGAGTAGCATTGCTAATCTTCTTGCATCCTCCTCTATGCGAAGAACCTTGAAATATTGCTCCAAGCTTTATATGAAATTATTGATCTCCTTTGCATTCCTCGACCCATGGTACGTCTTTGGTTTAAGAATGTTTACCCTCGAATGAGTGGAGACGATCATATTCACAACATTGTTTACCCTTAAGCAATGGATTTTCAGAAAAGACTAACTCCTCATTTGTTTCTTTGAGTTCCGCAACAACCTTTACAATATCCTCCTTAAGAAGCAAAACTGGAGAGTCTCTTCTAAGACCTTCAACTAGCTGTGACATTTTGACATGGCAATGTTCAAGGCATCTTGCATATACCTAAGAAACTCTTCAAACCCATTCTTGAGTCCCTCGATGTGTTGATCTATCTCCTCAAACTTCTCTTGCCCTTTGACTATTACAAGCTCCACCTTTGCAGACTTACGTTCATGTCAGCCATAATGTCTCTAAAAATTGACCTCTCTTTCCTTGATTGCCTAGAACCTTCAACGTTGGTGATCTCACTTTGTGCTCTCGACATCTTCATCATTAGGTTCTAATACCAACTATCATGGACTTGGACTTCTTACCAATGAACCGTATGGCACTTGAGTGTTATTCTACTACACCAAGTTAGCCTTATTTGAAAATGCTAGGTATAAGACTAGCATAATTAGAAAATACTTGAGAGACTAAAGGAAAGTCTGGAGAGTGTTTGTAAAGAAAACTTCATCTTGAATATTTAAAGTAGTGTGTATCATTTATGATATAGGATGTAACATGTAGAATGCTTACAAATGAAACGTCTAAGGCTATTTATAGCCTTCCATCTCCTAAATAGATAGCTGTGATCTATTTGATCTAATGACTTACATTGAATCTGTAGAATATTCTATACTATTTTACATACATCTTACATTATTTACAACATTATATATAGTTCCATAAGGTTCCATAAGGTTCTACTGTATTCCATAAGCTTCCACAAGCTTCCATAAGATTCACCCATATTTCAAAAGCTTTTAGGGTGTTCTATAAAGTTTCACCATATTCTAAAAGCTTTCAGGGTCTTTCATAAGACTCCACCATATTCTAAAAACATCTAAACTCTTCTTTTTCTTTTCTAAAATTTGGAGGAGAATTCTAAAAAACTTTTTTAAGTCAAGCCTCTTCATATATGCTTTGAAATATGTGAAACGTGTCATTAACTGCCTGTTTGGTTCACTAGAATAAGAATTCTATTACTGATGTATTCTAAAAAATTAGTTATGTCTTTGTTTGGCTAGAAAAAAATACTAATAACTAATCCTAGGTTTTGTTATTCCTTAACTTTGGGGAATAATTAAAGTCAATCACTCGGTTGTTTTTATCTATTTCGAGCACGTCAAGAATAAGTCATATGTTTAGGACAAAATTATCCTTCACTCCCGCTTGTAATGTAAACCCATTTTTAGTTCTTCAAAAACTTCTTCATTTTCAGTTCACTCTCCAGAAACTTGTTCATTTTCACTCTCTCTACCTTGCAATTCTCTTCTCTAGAAACCTCACTCTCTCATCAAACCAACCCAGCCTTTTAGCGTTTATCCCTCTCTTTTAGGTAAGTTATTCCTGTTCTTTCTCAACAAGTTTATTTCCTTCTCTTCAATTGTTGTCACTTCTATTAAGGTTAATTTTTAACATTTTTGTTGTTCAACACCATAAGTAGGATTTGGAATCCATTAGTTCCCGTTCCAGCAGGTGTCACGACATTGGCCAACTCTCCCATAGTACGTAAAAATACACTCTCTCTACCTTAATATTCCTCCTTTTATCATTTTTGTTTTTCTAAGATTGCTATGGGATGATAAAGTTGTAGAATGGAATTATATTTGAGTGTTGTTGATGGGTTTTGATTGGGTAAGGGATTAGGTTTGATTT
This sequence comes from Erythroxylum pedicellare, assembly GCA_027563575.1. Classification (NCBI taxonomy): domain Eukaryota; kingdom Viridiplantae; phylum Streptophyta; class Magnoliopsida; order Malpighiales; family Erythroxylaceae; genus Erythroxylum; species Erythroxylum pedicellare. Next base: position 18,120,002 of record JAOQMP010000003.1, on the reverse strand, counting down.
CTCTCTTCATTGAAGGTAGAAGATTAGGAAACGATAAGTGTTATATTTTTGAAACAATGGATTGAAATTTAATTTGGAAATCTCCATTCCTATTAGCTCAAATCCAGAATTGATAACCCTACAAAACATAAATTGAAATTAATAGGTGACCAAAGCTAAAATAAATAAATAAATGAATATGAAAGAATCGCAAGTGGAAGATGGAAACAAACCTTTTAATGTCAAACTGCCATTAACCAGCTTCTTCAAGAGATGCCAACCCTATATCAACAGAACTCACACCGTCAAAATTGTTACGATTAAACTAAGTTTTAGGTGTCATTCATTTATTGGTTATATTGGTGTGAGTTTTAACATACAATTATGGCTTATTTAACCTAGGAGTTATGTAGGTTTTGTTTTTGGACTTTTAAATTTAGAAAGTGTAGCTAATATGTCTAAAAAGTCTATATACAGTTAGCTAAGTATTTTTAGGGCGCATCTCCTTATTGGAAAATGATCATCTCTGCATGGTACTTATTGGAGAAATTCAATGCTTTGATAGTTTATTACTTATTGATGAAATGGCATAACCAAGGTCATTTCTAGGCCTAGAAAAATGTACTTCCTTATCCTTAGCCACTAAGGTCATTATGCTTATTATGCTTTTGCCTTTCTTTCCATCGTGTGATTCTTTTTTTCTTTTTTCCATTTTCCTTGAAAATGTTTCATTCGCTTCTTAGTTTCATTTGCTAGTATATGCTTCTTATGCCTTATAGCCTGGTTTAAGTGTCATTGGAAAACTTTCATTGGTTCTCAAGTTAAGTTTTATGGGCTTTATGATATAACAGTAGAGCATCAGCGAGTATGAGTAACTTTTCTCTCTTACTCTACTTTATGCCATCAACTATTTTAAAATATTTCATAGTTGTTCTCTTACATTGTACATTTTTTGAACAAATTTATGTAAATACATTAGAAAATTTATTTCTTACAGTTATGACTTGTTTGAGTTTGAGTAGAAATTTCGAAAGAAGAAAAAGGCTTGTGACTGTCTTGACTATATGGTTGGAGATGTGTAATGTTGTTAGTTAGCTATTGAGTTTATTAGCATTAGAGGCATCTTTATATAGTTATAGGCCAAAGGTTAGATGTTATTTTCTTTTTTTACGTAAATCGAGATTATGTGAGGTGAATCGTACATGGCAATGATAAATCATGTATTTCAATGGTTAGGATGAATAGGCAGCATTTTTTAAACTATGTGAAGCGCTAGAAAGTATAGAAGGATTAAAGTAAAAAAAAACATGCTTATTGATGAACAAGTAGAAAATTTCTTACATATTATTGCTCATCATGTTAAAAATCGTGTTATTAGGAAAAATTTTAGAAGGTCAGGCGAGACAATTAGTTGGTGTTTTCATAATGTGTTTAAAAGTAGTGATGCATTTGCAAGATCTTTTGTTTAGAAAACCTGAGCCCATACTAACAACCTCTTCGGACCATTAGTGGAAGTGGTTTAAGGTAGATAATCACCTAACTATTTTTATAAGAAAATATAGTGTATGTGGATAAGGTTCCTCATTATTGTTTATTTCATTTAAATTGTAGAATTGCTTAGGTGCTCTAGATGGGACATATATTACGGTTAATGTGTTAATTAAAAATAAGCCCAGATTTCAAACTCGTAAGGGCGACATTGTAACAAATATGTTAGGTGTGTGTACACCTGACATGCAATTTGTTTATATTCTTCTTGATTGGGAAGGGTCAGTAGCTGATGGTCGAGTTCTTTATGACGTAATTAATATGAGACATGGACTAAAAGTGCCTCACGGTAAGCTTTCCTATATGATATAGGTAGGTTGTTTAAAATTTTGTATATCAAATAATGTAAATTAAATAACTTATATAGTGTTTTTTTATTTAGGTTGCTATTACCTAGTCGATGCAGGTTATACAAATTGTGAGGGCTTCCTTGCACCAATTAGAGGTCAAAGGTACTATTTGAATGAATGATGTCAAAGTTACCAACTAAGAACTCTAGAGGAATTTTTTAATATGAAACATGCAGCTGTACGCAATGTCATTAAGAGATGTTTTGGGTTACTAAAAATTAGGTGGGCTATTCTTAAGAGTCCATCATTTTATCCATTAAAGACACATAATCGAATTATTATCGCTTGTTGTTTGCTTCATAATTTTATTAGGCAGAACATGAGTTTTGATCCGATAGAGAGTGGTTTAGGAGATTATTTTCACACAAATATAGTTGTTAAGGAGGATTCTATAAATACTATTGACCCATCTAACGCTTGGACAAAATGCTTGTACAAATTGGGGAATTGAATTGGCACGCGAAATGTTCAATCAATGGAGAACATCTGGGCAAAATGAAAATTGACATTTTTTAAGGTGTTCTATTATGTTTGAGTGTTAAGGGGTTTTATATTATTGTTTCTACAAGTTGTTGTACTCTTTTTTGTTTATGTTGTAAGTTCTTATTGTAGACTATGTTGTTCTCGTAAGTTGTTGATGCTTAATATTAATAAGTTGAAAAATTTTATGAATGTATTTATTTTTCCTTTATTGTCATGATTATTTTTTATTTGTCAATACTGCTTTAATTTGCTAGATAAGTATATAAAGGAATTCCCCGTCAACTACTGATTTTCAAAGTTTAAAAGGAACAAAAAGAAAGTGGAACTATGAAGAGGATGTTATGCTAGTTTCTTGCATGGTTGATTTGCATAATGTGGAAATATACAATATTGATACTGGATTTAAAGCTAGCTATCTGAATGAATTAGAAAGATTGGTAGCAACAAAACTCCCTAATCCAAATTTAAAAGCCAGGCCTCATATAGAGTTTAGGATTAAGACTTTAAAGAAAGAGTTAAGCATTGTACATGATATGGTAAGGAAAGATACTAGTGGATTTGGATGGGATAGCGAAAGGAAGATCATCACTGCTGAAGATCATATAGGAGTTTTTCTTAAGTGTAAGTATTGAACTTTTAGCTTGTTTTAAGTATTTTCTTTAACTACTTTCTTGTCATTTATATAAATTATTAATTTTTTCATCTTGTTATAGTCACAAAGATGCTACTCAATTTCAAATAAAAGTTTCCTTTCTATAATGAGTTGATCGGGATCTATAGAGAAGATCATGTAATTAAAAATGATGTACAAACTACTGCGAATATTCTTAAAGAAATGGAAAAGGCAAGAAGATTTAGGTAGGAAAAAACTTGTTTGTTTTTTAGTTTCTTCCGGTTTTTAAAAATTATGAAAACTATAAAAAGTAGTTTTTGTTTCCTGCTTTGTTTTTTTATAATATGATTTACTATCATTTAAATATATATTATTTAATTATTTAATTTTCAATAAAATTATGAATAA
>JAOQMP010000003.1:18106344-18116521 GCA_027563575.1 Erythroxylum pedicellare | reverse complement strand
TTATTAATTTTCTTCCTCTTCTTCTTCTATCATTATTTATTATTTTTATTTTTATTATACGAAATTAATTTCTTATTGTTATTGTTATTATTATTATTATTTAACTTTTTTACTAATAAAAATCATTCGTTTTAAAATAATCAATAAATTACACGTTTCCAATCATATTATACTGCAGGGGCATTTTTGTCATTGATACTGTTTTTATGTTCTGTCCACTGCAACCAAACACATTTCTGTCCTCGAGACGGAGACAATTTCTTCTGTTTTGTCCATCACAACCAAACACCTCACTATCTTCAATTTTTATTCTGTTCTGTCTCTAAATTTTCATCTCGTTTCGTCTCTGCATATTGAAGACAGTAACCAAACGCAGCGCTAAGGAACACCTTAGCCCAATATTTCTAGCATCAGACCAAAGAGAAGAAGATAAGGACGATATACATTAAGCCTTATGTGATGCGATTGGAAAGGAGGATATTAGTCTTTAGGAGGCTACCACTGATGAGGCTACTCAGCACCATGGTCGCCCTCAACTTAGACATTATCAGGAATATGCACATAGTATGCAGGAGGTAGGGACTGAAAGGAGATATGTCTGACTGATATTGTATCTGAACAAGTAGGTAGTTTTAAAAGTAGATGGGGATCGTCCTAAGATAAGGCTTACCATTATCATAGATGAGAGGAGTAAGGCAACTAGACAATTTAGACTTGTTGGCTAGTGCAGATTTGCCCTAGACACTGACACTAATTGGACACCAGGACTAACTAAAGATTGCTCGGTTGGAGAAGTACAAAAGGTAGATCTTGGGAGTCTAACACACCATCTGGTTTAACTAGCTAACACTAACGGAGTGGGTAGAGAGACTTAAGGCCTATGACAGATGCATGAAGGAGGTAGTGATGTAAATGGAAAGACATTTCAGGTTTTTCTTTTGTTTCTTTTATTATTTATGTGTTTTCTTATTTTTATTTGTCTTACTTTTATTTTATTTTGTTTAAACTTTATCATTGCAATTTCAGTTTTATTTTAATTTTATTATTATTTTCTTTAATCCTTTTTATCCTCTTCTATTTCTATTTTGCGAGGGTGATTGTATATAATATCATATGGAATCTTCACTCAATTTAACATGTGTAATGTTTATGATTCATGGAAGTACCAAAATATAGCTTTCTCATGATTAGTGTTTTTTTGTGAGATTATATTTTTTTATGCTTCTATTGTGTACATTGGGGACAATGTAAAATTTTAATATAGGGAAGGGTTAATGAAAATTTTTTTAAAAATCAATTTTCTTGAGCTTATTATAATATTTATTATTTATTCTTATTAAATGACATCTTGGTTTTAGTCCAAAACACTTTACGTTATTACTGATTATTAAATTAGTACGCAAAAGAAAGAAAAGTTGGAATATACTTGTTTTTATAAGTCATCTTTTTAGTAATCAGTGAGACAGTTAATTTGAATTTAAATCACATATTATTTACACATATGAAGCCTATTTGTAAGCTTTTGAGCCTAAAGAGCAAATATATCATTATTTATACTTTTTTATTCTTTGTTGTGTGTTATCAATATAGTTGGATGATTTTAGAACTTACGTTTGTTATTCATGTTGAGACGATATTTTTTAAACTAGAGGCATTAAATATGATAAGGGCATATAGATTTGGCCCTTTGCTTTAACCTATTTTCTTTTATTATTATTTAACCCATTTTTATCCTTTAGGAGTAACTACTTTTGAAACTTAGCCCTTTTGATTGATTATAACCACATATTAGCCTTTACCTTATTTTTCTTAAAATCCTTTCATTATTTTTTAACCTCGAAGGAATTTGCAGTTACTTAATTACTTGAAACTTGGGTTATGTTGAAGAATTCTAAAGAAAAGGGTTCGATATTTCTATAATTAATAGCGCATAGTAAATGTTTATTTGTCTCTTATCGCATGCTTCCTTGTTATAATTTTATATTCTCTTGTAATTTGCTCAAAAAAGTTCAAAAGTTGAAAATTATGTTTTGCAAGCAATTAAAAAAAAGTTTTGATAGACCATGTTTAAAAGAACTTTTGATTTATTGTTTCTAGTTTATTTATTAGTAGTGGAGATATGATTTTATTGCAAGCTTATGGTTAAAAATCCTTCTATATAATAAATTGAGACTTTGTAAGGGTGAAAATTTTGTGCTTTTTATTTTAGAAAGATTGTCAATGTGATTTCTATTGATATTGACTTATGAAAGCAAGTTTTAGGATAAGTTTAGTCTAATTGTATGTTAATTTGATTGATACGATATGATGATTTAAGGGTGAATGGACATGTTAAGGTTAATAAGTGATGAATTTTTCAAGTTTGAGATTTGTATTATGATTTGCTTGAGGACAATCAAAAACTTAAGTATGGGAATGTTTGAAAAATACTTAATAAATTATGTTTTTATGCCCAAATTTAGTGAGATTTGTTTTTTATTTAAGAGTTTTACATTATTTTTAGTGCTTATATTTTTTTCTAGTATGTTTTTAGGTATCAATTGCCTTTTATAGATCAAAAGGAGAAAATTTTAGGTGAAATTGGGGCATAAAACAAAAAAGAATTTAAGCTATTTTGAAGATACATGCCCATGTGAGTATTATACACAACCATGTAAAGGATCATATAAGAGACTGTGAACATGTAAGATTCAAAGACATTATTTTTTCCCTTATAAACATACACGCCCTTGTATGCATCATACACGACCATGTCTAATGTCGTGTTAGGACATGTAAATTCGCAATTTTAAGGTATTTTTGAGATAATAGTCACTTACATGACCGAGTGGCTGATTGTTTATAATCTAGAAGCCTTAATTTTGTAATACATATATAAGGCAATTATGAAAAGGAGATGAAAGGGGGTAATTAAAGTCAAAGTTAGAGACCAAATTTAGAGTAGGAGACACAATAATGAAACTATGAGGAAGAAACAGGAAAATTACTTAAGAAATCCGATAGAGAGCAGCTTTTCATTAAAGTTTCAAAAGGATTAGAGAAAAATGGTATAAATTATAGATTATAGATTATAGATTCTTTTCTTTTTAATGCTTCTTCTGAAATTTCGATGTCTATTTCATTTTCCATATTTAGGAACTAAGTTTGTATAATGCCTAGTTATAATTAACCCTAAGTAGGGATGGATAATGTGATTTGATTTTTTATTTAATGCAATTTGATTGGTTGATTTATTGAGATTCAACTGTGCATTTTTATTCTTGAGTTAATATATTTAGGATATTAGTTCAATGTTTGATTTCATATGATTAAGATTGAGAAATCCTTTTTTATGAATATATCTACCATAATTGAAAGGAGTTGCATGCAAACCTAAAGATAGATCGACATAAATCCTTTAGATTAGGGTCAAACCTAATAATGAGATTCACAAATTGAGTAATGTAATCTTAGGGGTTTTAACTAGAAAAGGGTTTTAGTTAATTAACCAAGGATTAGTTGTTAATAGTATTAAGAAAGATATCAATGTAAGAGATAAGAATTTCCATAATCTAATAATCAATAATTGAATTGTATGATAAAAAGTGAATGCTTAAAATATCTTAAAGGGATTCTTTACCTAGGTACTAACTATTTCATGTTGATAAATTACTGTGTTATCTGTGTTTTTATTTATTATTGAGTTAAATTTTACTTTAGTTTATTTTTAAATTAGATCATCATCTAATTTGTCAATTAGATAAAATAAAAGAGGCTATTACTAGTACTTGTAGTCCTTGTAGGATTGACACGTACTTATTAGTACTAGCTAGAACTATATGTACACTTGTGGTTTAAAACAAACATAAAATATACATACAATCACCAAAGAAAGAGATTTAATCCTTGTTGTGCCATGAAAATAATTTTCACAAGTAATTCAATATTATTAGACGGAATTTCATTTTATAAGCTACTAAAGCCATTAGTTATCCCCAATTAGTTTTAGCTTAAATTGAACAATGTATTTCAATAACTTCTTTTAGCATCTTGGTGAATTATGAACCAACTTATGAGTGTAAGAGTGGAAATTGAAGTACTTTCTATATTAACAAGCTTTAACATTAAGAGAGACCAATAATTCAACTTTCATCATAAATGTATATGACTTGTTACTTTTTTATGGGGACTATTATGAATTTCCTTAAGAACTTCTATAAGATTTTTGGTTTGAAATCTAGTGGGGATAAAAGCTTTATTCTTGTTTCAGATGTAATGAGATCTTAGCCTTAACAACCTTGCTTCAATTTTTAGTTTAAGATTGGGGAATTTTCCCTTTAGATACCTTGAGATTCTTAGTACAACCAAAGACCAAATTATGTTGATTTATAGACCCTTTTCTACTCACTTGACTCATTTCATAAGAGAACGGGTCCTTGTGCTAGCATAAGTCTTTCTTATATAAGAAAGGTCCAACATATTAAATCCACACTTTGTAACTTAGATGTATATTATATATCCCATACGGCTCTTCTTAACAGCATTAACAAGGGTTAGAGATGTCATCTAGTGGTTTAGGCATTCTTTTGGTATTTTTAACAATAACCTATGGTAACAAGTATTCAAAGATCCTACCCCTAAGGTCCCCTAGAGGAATCTTGTCTAGTACAAAAAAAAATTCATCTTAAGGTTTTTTTTTATATGGTTGCTTGGCATTAGGAACAAGCTTTCCACACTTGACATAGTTAAGAGCTTATTGCCTCTTTCAAATATATGTAAGTTATGAAATAATAAGAAGGAGAATAGGGACAATCTTTTCTTCAAATACTAAGTCTCCAAGATGCTCTGATTTTCCAATTAAATTATATATGCAATGTGGAGGATCATGATCAACTAATCTCTTAGACATTTAAAAAGCTCAACATGAATGATGAGGATTATATCATCACCAAGATTTCTTTATATACTACTATCTATACAATGTGGAAAGGAAGAAATGAGTCCGTATTCAATAACAATGCTTAGAAGAGGATAATTTTCTATTAGGATACAAAAGAATGGATAAGAGGAGTTATATTGCTAAATATTGACACTAGTTTAACGTCCTCAACTTTGGCCTTTAGATGGAGACTAACTTGATCAACTTTTATGCTTCTTATTTTTATTTAGATTCATAGCTCCCTTTCAATACATCTGGACCTCTTTGCAAAGTATCAGGACACTCTTCATTCACTTACCATTACCACAGGCCAATGTAAATGGCTAGATGGAACTTATCTACTTTCACTTCTCACTTAAATGATTAACATTTCAAGCTCACCTCGGAACTTATGCTCCTTATGATTATAGCTAATTGGTATATTGGTTTCCTTCTGTAGCTTTGTCTTATTTCAATTTAGAATAAATTAGTTGAACATTCTCTTGGTCCTCCTTATACTTTAAGGCTTTGTAACTTTGTATCTCCTTTAGAGCTTTCATTAGTACAAATTTTATATTTCAAAAAAATAGTGGAGATAAAAAACAAAGTATTATTTTTCATAAGGCAAATGTAGGTGATCATAAGCTTCTCTCTAATGTTTGCTTTATTCTAAAACTAACATAATATGTTAAGCATTGGTCAAATTATAGGTAATTATTTTCAAATTCATATAAAGAATCATAATCTTTAGAATTCAGATAATGATAATGATCTTAATTCCAAGGTGATTATAACTAGTAATAAGATGTTTTTACTGAACTTGCACAATACGAAAGCCATATGCTTGAAGATTAGTATCAATGATCTTTCATGGATATGGCATATGAGGTATAGACATTTGAATTTTAATGTACTCAAAGTTTTAGGAGAGAAGAAGATGGCTAGAGGCATTTCAAGTATAGATCATCCTGAAGAACTATATAAGGCATGCTTACTTAGAAAGAATTCAAGAACAAGTTTTCCTAACTAGTTAGTTGCAAGAGCGACTAAGTCACTCTTCATCGATGGCTACAGTAGAAAGGCATAAGTGAAGTTTTTGTAGGTATAATTCTGAAGATTTTTAATATGTTTAAAATGTTTAAAGCTTTATTTGAAGAAAGAAAGTGATTTTGAGATTAAATTTTTAAGAATTAACAAAGGTTAAGAATTTACTTCTAATGAATTTAAGAAATTTTGTAAGCTACTTGGAATTCACCATCATCTTATAATTTCTATAGCTCTCTAACAAAATGGTGTAGCTAAAAAAAAGAATTGGTCAATCTTGAATATAGTGAGAACTATATTAGAAAACAAGATGATGCATAAGGAGCTTTAGGCTGAAGCTATTGCATACAAGATTTATCTTTCAAATTGTGGTCCCAAAAAGAGCTTAAAATATTTAACTCCACAAGAACTATGGAGCAAAGTGAAGCCTTCTACATCATACTTGAGAATGTTTGGCTCTATTACATATGTTCATGGTCCAAAGAAAGAAAGGTCCAAACTTAACAATCAAAGTAGAAAGTTTTTTTATAGATGTGAAGAGAACTCAAAAGACTACAATGCATTCAATCCAAAAATTGGAATGATTTTTATTAGTAAAGATGATGAATTTAATGAAAAAATATCTTGAGATTAGATATCTCAAATAGAGGGATCATATTTCCTTTCATATTTTGAAAATGAAGAAGAAAAGGAGGTTATTCAAGAAGTTAAACATGATTTTTCTTCACTAACCCCATCATCTCAAGCATCATCATCCACATTTTCACTAATAAGTATGGGAACTCAAGGATATTAAAAACTTGATGAATTTTATGATAATCCTAACTTGTTTTGCTTATATGCAAATATTGAGCTTTTTAATTTTAAAGATGCTGGCAAGAATGAGAAGTGGATTCATGCAATGAATGAAGAAATTCAAGCCATCAAAAAGAACTTATTTCTCTTCCAAGAGGTCATTTTACCATTAGAATTAAATGGATGTACAAAATATAAAAAAAGTCAAAGGTCAATTAGAGAGATATAAAGCAAAGGGCACAAGTAAAAATTGGAAATTTATTATAAAGAGGTATTTGCTCTTGTTGCTCACTTAAAAAATAATCTATTTGTTAATATGTCTTGCTATATAAAATCATTGGAGAATACCTTAATTGAATTTTAAGTCCACTTTCCTAAATGGCTATTTAAAGAAAGAAGCCTACATTGAGCAATTAATACGGTATGTGGTTATACGCTAAGAAGATAAAGTATTAAAGTGAAAGAATGCATTATATAGACTTAAATAATTATCAAGAGCTTAGAACAACCGAATTAACAATTATTTCCAAGATAATGTCTTTACTAGATGCTTACATGAATATGCTTTTTATGAAGAAAAAAAAGGATAAAGATTTTTTTTAATCTAAGTGGATGATCTCATCTTCTTAATCAACAATCTAAAGATGCTTAAAGAGTTTAAATATTTTATGACCCAAGAGCTTCAGATGAGTGACATAGGATTAATGTCTTACTATTTGGAAATCAAGGTCAAGCAAATGAAGGATGAAATTTTCATGTCTCATGAATCTTATGTAAAGGAGGTGCATAAAAAATTCAAGATGTTTGACAGTAAGCTAGTTAACATTCTTATGAAATATGAAATAAAGCTATCCAAGTTTGATGGATAAGAGAGTATTTATCCAACTTTGTTTAAAAGTCTTATAGAAAGCATGAGGTACTTGACTTGCATAATACTATATATCTTATTTGCAAAATTGGTTTTATTAGTCGATTTATAAAGACATCATCAAAGTTAGCTCAAAGACAACTAAAAGAATTCTTTAATATCTCAAAGGTACAATTAACTATGACGCTTTTTACTCATGTTCCAAAAGATGTAATTTAATTGGTTTTCGTTATAGTATTTAATTTGTTTTCGTTATAATAATTGTACCGAACATCTTAATCATAGAAAAAGTACTAGTGAGCTTGTTTTCTTTTTAGGATACAATAAAATCTCTTGGAATTCAAAAACATGACTCATAGTTACATTCTCTATGCATGAATGGAAGTATTTAGCTGATACTTCCAATTTTTTGTCACAATCTTTGGTTGAGAATGTTATTGAAAGAGTTTTATTTATAGTAAATTAAAGTATCAAAACTCATGATTGACAATAAATCCGCTCAAGCCTTAATAATAAGCTAATACATTTATGGTGAAAATATCATAGAAACATAAAGAGATCAATTTGAAGAAGAAGCTTACCTTTCTCACCATCTCCAACTGAATAATTTTGACTCTACATATTCGACTAAAATATTTAGTAAATCAATAATTTGAACTTGACGCAAATAATTGTAAATCTTTAATATAGTGTTACTCATACTTTCAAATATTATAAAAATAGGATATTAAAATATCTAACACTTAAAAATTAGAGAAAAAAAATATAAGGAGTTGTACCACTCCTAAAATACAAAAATACGGTGCGTGTGTGTATTAATAAGTAATCAATTATATTTATCTCCCTACTTTCACTTTGGGCCTTTGTATCTTTACTTTGGTCCCCTTGATGTCTCCTTTAACCCAACAGCATAATGGACTCAGTTTCGTGTACTCGTCGCTTCTCATTCAACTCATAATCTTCTTTGAGCTTTTCAGCCCAATTTTAAGGGCTTTTCCCCCTCCCTGCAGTTAATCTGATAATCCAACATTCATCTCTATTCTATAACAATAACTGGAAAGAAAGAAGCAAGATACTCCATAGGCATCGTGGTATATATTGGAAACTTGCAATTTTGACGGATTTCATTGATTTATGATCCTATGGTGATGAGAAAAATTTGACGTACTTTCTAAAGTAGTAGAATGAAATATTTTAATTTGATACATATAAGTAATTTCAAAATGTCTATAATTATATTATATAAAAACTTTATAAATGAGTAAGTTTTAATATATAATAAACTTTTATCATTGTTTTAAAAACCGAACTGAAAGTTAAACCAGTAAAATAAGAAGTTTAAGGTTTAAAAAGTTCAATCAATATTAGACTGTCATAAATTGGCTAAATATTAAATAATTTTTAAATTTTTAAAATCTGATTAAAAGATATTGTTATTACTATCGAAGAATTTAAAATTTAATTGAAAAAAGAGATATACAATTTAATTGATTTATTAGAATTTATTAATTTACAAAAATTGATCGATTTCTAACAACAAAAATTATTAAAGTAAATCAAATCTGAAAGTTAGACCATTCAAAATTTTTACGATTAAACCAGCCAAACTGGTTGGATTTTTCAATCATTGAATTCTATAATCTAAATTTAATAAATTGAATTAATTCTTAATTTTAATAGTATTAATTTATAAAATTTTGTTATAAAAACTTATAATTCAATGTGTGCTCTTTTGGCATGGGTCGATTGAATTTCTTACTCCCTAGACACGATGAAGTTTTCTCCCTTTTTTAGGTTCATTGGTCTTAATCTTCATCCTACATTTGTCCCAATCTTCATCGCCAGAATGCTTTAGCTGAACTAGCACTACCGTTCCACCTCTTCCCACTACCATCTTCACCGTCCCTAACACACTCTCCTCACTCCTTAGCCTATCCTCCACTTCTCCCACTCACATTCAGTCTCATACATATCCCACTCCATACTCATCAAAAGCAAACAAAACCCCTTCTCAGATATGCAAACAGAGCCATAATCTGCCTCCTCAAATTTGCAACCAGGATCACTTTCCCAACCCCAAACCCTCCTACAAACGCACTCCTTACCTGTCCTCATATCTCCTAGGCATTCCTTCTTTCCTGTCCCAAATCTGGCCTGCAAGAAAAAATTTCAACATGAACTAAGAATTTCCACCTTTATTGGCCACATTTCCTAACCCTAACCCTAACCCTAACCCTAACTCTACCAATCCCTCCCCCTCTAAAACTACAGCACCCCCTACCATCCCCTTTCTAATGCTAATATCACTCCTAAACATTCCACATAGGCCGACCCCAAGGGTTTTACAGCTACTACTGTTGGAAACAAGGCAGGAGGACTTAGGAGAACTTGGAAACAAGTCGTAGGTGATGACTCAGACTTCCCACTGGTGTTCAACCCTTCGGTTAAGTTTGAAGGTAAGCTAATGCTATGTAACACCCATATACCCCCTGGAAGGATATATAAATGCCACACAAAACAGTACAAACAAATCAAAGCATACGAAAACTTCTAGTAAACAATTCAGGAAAACA
>JAOQMP010000003.1:18075579-18087494 GCA_027563575.1 Erythroxylum pedicellare | reverse complement strand
TCTCAATTATAGGAGAGATTATAGGAGTAATTACAACAATATTAATACAAGATCAATGCTAATATCTCTAGTCAACAGTTGTTATTTAGAAATTCATCCTTGACAAATTTTCTATCAATTATTTTTATGAACAATTCTGACTACTTTCTTATTCATCGGAAATCCCTTTAAATAGGTTCAATACATAGAGTTTTTAGGAAGTAAATTAGACTACGAATTTGTTAACTTACTCTGCTACTAAAAATGGACTTATAAAATAGAAAGTAAAATAGAATAAGAATCTGCTAACTGATATGAAAATAATAGACTTCTTAAATAAGATGACTACTAATTAAATGAAATAACCACTGCAATTACATCCCAATCAAAAGATTCTTGTATATTTCTTTCCTAAGAAAGCATCTTGTATATCGCCCTCCCTCTTACCTGGGTCAATATTTGAGTCTGATTTAGCAACATCTGGAAACTTACTATAGCAATCAAGTGTAGGTCTTTCAAGAAAACATTTAACCTATCCACATATAGACAAACATATTTCTATACCCTTCTTTCCTGACCTTGGACTTTGTCTATTAATTTGATCATTCAAAATATTGCTAAAATATCTTTCTTTTTGTTTATATTTTTCTTTTATTTTCCGTCTAACATATTCTAGCTCCTACACAAAAATGAATGTGATTTGTCCTATGTACTGAGACAGCCAATGTAGATTCTCTATTACACCACACATCCAAACCTGGACTCTGTCCCTTCATTCACAAATGCTGAAAGTTGGAAAAGAAGTGGTAATTTATAACATTAGTAGGAATTTGAAGTGTGTCTATATCCTCCTTAACTTGGAATGTAATGGTAAATGTCTGTAAAATAAGAATAATAAACCGGTGCAAGAGGTAGAAAATGAACAAAGAAGGCGGTAGTATGATGCATTCCCCAAAAGATAAAGGTAGAAATATAATTGATTATTAAGAAGAAAAAGAGCAACAACGCTAACAAAAGAGTGTCCAGAGCCTGAGCTCCTCCTAGAGAGAATATCCCTCTGTTATTACTGAAAACATTATCAAAACTAAACTTTCTCCCATATTCCTCACCCCTCTTATTCGCTCCCTACATAACTAACTCCAGCTCAGCAGATTTATTTTTCACTCTACTACTCTCATCTCCCCTCTTTACCCTTCTTATTCTTCCGCTTATAACTTTCCACATCTTGTGCTTCACATATGTTGGCCTTGATAACTGGTCTCTATTACTACCATCATCTTCAAATTCATCCTTGTCCTTAAGGCTAAAGTTAGAAAATTGGCTGTTAAGAGTTATAACATCCTCCCAAGTAGCATCTTCTTCCGCACTTCCCTTCCATTGAACTAGTAACTGTTGCTGGTTGACACCTGCCACCGAAAAGTCCCTATGCGCTAGAACCTTAACGTGCTCAATAACTCCATCAGCGGCAACTTCCAACTCTGTAGGCAATTCTGCTTTGGCAGTATATTGTCCAATTGCTTTCTTCAACTGCAACACGTGAAAAAGGAGATGAACTCGTGACTGTGGTGGTAAATTTAAGCGATATGTCACATTGCTATGCTTCTCCAAAATCTGATAGGGACCATGATAACAAGGTGCTAGCTTCTGATTAATTCTTCTCACTACGGCTTGCTGCCTATTTAGATGTAGCTTCAAAAGGACCCATTCTCCTACCTTAAACACGTGCAATTTTTTGTGTTTGTAAGCATAACGCTTCATCTGCTCTTGAGCTTTCAACAGATTATACTTCAGCTGTCTCAAAATTTCATCATAGTCTTGTAATTCTCTACTCATAGCCTCAACCTTAGTTTCCCCTAACACAAACCTCACAATAGTGGGAGGTTTTCTTCTATACACAACCTCAAAGGGTGTGATACTCGTAGAAATATGAAAGGTGGTGGTATACCACAATTCTGCCCAAGACAACCAACCTTGCCATTCCCTGGGTTGCTCGGATGTAAAACAACTTAGATACATCTCCAAACACCTATTAACCACCTCAGTTTGGCCGTCGGTTTCTGGAAGGTAAGAAGAAGGCATTTTCAACGTTGTTCCTTGGAGCTTGAATAACTCTTGCCAAAAGTTACTGACAAATAAGGGATCTCTGTCACTGATGATTAACTGTGGCATGCTATGCAAGCGAATGATCTCTTTAACAAAAATGACAACTATAGATCTAGCACTATATGGATGTTTAAGGAGCACAAAATGGGCATACTTCGACAAATGATCCACCAAAACTAAGATTGCATCATATCCCTTAGATTTTGGCAACCTGGTAATGAAATCAAGAGAAATATCCTCCCATACTTGTTGTGGAATCAGTAGTGGTTGCAGTAACCCAAGTGGAGTAGTCGCAACATACTTTTGCCGTTGGCAAACATCACAACTTCTCACAAACTCTTGAATTCGCTTCATACCTACCTAGTACACATTCCTTGCAACGCGTTTATAAGTCCTAAGGAAACCAGAGTGAACTCCACTTGGAGAGGAATGAAATTCTTCCAATAGTATAGGAATAAAGGTAGAAGGAATAATCAATCTGCCCTTATGAGGAAGTACATTCTTATACAAGCTGAATCTGGGCTAAGACTACGGATCGGCTTGTAAGTCTACCACAATTTTCTTCAGAAATGCATCTTGTAAAATCTCTTCTTCCATAGCCTTCCTTTGATCCCAAACTGGTGACGACACCAAAGTGTGAAACTCCCTTACTTCATGCTTGCGTGACAAAGCGTCTGCAACTTTGTTATCAGGGCCTGGCTTATAAATTACCTCAAAATGGTGTCCCAATAGCTTTGAAATCCAATTATGTTGATCACAACTAGCTACCCTCCGCTGCAAAAGATGTTTCAAACTCTTTTGATCGGTAAAGGCCACAAAACTGCTACCCAAGAGATAATGTCGCCAATGCTGCACCGCCAAAACCAAAGCCATCAACTCTTTTTCATACATAGGTTTGGACAAATTCTGATTAGCCAAGGCCTTACTGAAATAAGCTATAGATTTTTTGTCTTGCATCAACACTGCTCCTACACCTTTACACGAAGCATCACATTCGATCTGAAAAGGTTGATTAAAGTTAGGAAGAGATAGTACCGGTGCAGAAGTCAGGGCCACTTTCAATCTATCAAAAGCAAGATCGTTCTTCCTCTCCCTAATGAAAACCCTCCTTCTTTGTTAATTCAGTCAAGGGCTTGGCCAATTTACCATATCCCTTGATAAATTTACGATTATAACCAGTTAAGCCCAAGAACCTTCTAACACCTTTAACATTGCGAGGTACCGGCCACTCCACAACTCCTTTTAATTTTGACCGGATCTACTGACACCTCTGCTTTGAAAATCACATGACCCAAGTATTCCACTTGCTCCCCCCCAAACATACACTTCTTCTTGTTGGCTAAAAAACATTGTTGCTGCAATAATTGTACTAGTGCCAAATGAAACGAGTGGCCCAATCCTTACTATAAACGAGTATGTCATCAAAAAACACTAGGAGAAATTGTCGTAATTAAGGCTTAAAAAGCTAGTTCATTGTGGCTTGAAAAGTGCCGGGTGCATTCATAATCCAAAAGGTATCACAAGGAATTCGTAGTGACCCTCATGAGTATGGAAAACGATTTTGTGAACATCTTTCTCCTTCATTTTAATTTGATGATAGCCTGACTTCAAATCCAATTTAGAGAAGTAGTGTGCTCCATTTAACTCATCAAGTAATTCATCCACTACTAGAATTGGGTACTTATCCGAAACAGTAAACTTGTTAAGGGCATGGTAATCAACAAACATCTGCCATGTGGAATCCTTCTTCTTAACCAAAATTACTGGGCTTGAGAAAGGACTAGAACTATGCCGTATAACCCCTTGTTGAAGCAATCCCCCAACTTGCCGTTCGATCTCATTTTTATGCAAACGCGGATAACGGTATGGGCATACATTTATTGGACCAACCCTTTGATGCAGTTCAATACCATGCTTTGTTAACCTTATTTGAGGGAGATCCCTCCTTTCAGTGAATACCTCCAGAAATGTTTCTATAATTTTGTTTAGAGCTCTTTGTTGCTCACTGCTTAGTAACTCATTGGTAGCAACTTCCCCTCCTTAATCATTGACACCCTCTATTCCCTATATCAACCCATGAAAAGAGGAGGAACAGGTCAAGTCCCCTTTTTTGTTACGCAAAGGACCTGCATTCTTAGTTAGACCCTGTAGCAACACTGAACTCCGTTGGCATTGAAAAGACATAGACAGCTTTGCCCAATCCATAACTACCTTCCCTAAACTTTTAAACCAAGTCACTCCTAACACCACATCTAGTCCTCCCAAATCAATCACTTAAGCATCCACAGTCATATCAATTTCTCCGAAGTGAAGCAGCACATTTGAATATTTACCTTTGATAGAAATCTTGTGACCATTACCCAATCTGACCCCTAGATCCCTAGTCTTAGTAACTGGAAACTCCAAAGCAGCAACTACCTGGGGAGAGATGAAATTATGAGTGGCACCACTATCCACCAAAACCAACACAGAAACTCCCTTCAATTTCCCTTCTAACTTCAATGTCTTCATTTCCTCCATAATTTCGTTGGTGATTCCACACATACCCATAGCCTTACGCCCAAGAGATTCCTCATCGTCTTCTTCGTGCCCGTCAATCTCCATTGCTAGCACCTCTGCCTCACTGGGACTCTCATCATCCCCCAATATCAACAATCGTAATTGTTTTTCTGGATGCTGATGTAATGGGTGAAACTTATCCCCACACCAAAAACACAACCCCTAAGATCTCCTCTCCATAAGTTCTGGGTACGTAAGGTGTTTCAACCCCTTACTCTAATCACTGCCAGCTCTCCCTTTCTTGTCTAGTCGTGAAAGAGAAACAGAGAACGACAATGTCATTCCTCTGTCATTGGACCCAAGGGAACTCCCCAAATTTGATTTAGCCCTATTTTCATTCGCTGATCCTGAGCCCACGGATCTAGTGCGATCCGATTGGATCCTCCCCTCTTGTTCTCTGACCATCGGATTACCTTGGTTGTTCAAATGAATCCCATAAGAATGTCCAAAAATGCGTGGTTTCCAAGCACCACGATCTCCAACTGACATCTCTACCTCCAAATCGTGAGCAACCTTCATCAAATCGTGAGCAACCTTTATCATTTGTGAACGAATCTGTGGATTAAAGGTACACACCTAAAATGCAGTTCAAAAGAGAGACCTCCCATAAAGTACCAAGATATTGTGCCTCTAGCAAGTGACTAACCTGCAACGAGATTAGTTCAAACTCTGTAATATACTCCTCTACACTCCTAGTTTGACGCAAATCGGAAAGCTCCTCAAACGGATTGTCATACCGACGACCGTTGTATCTCTGAATCAACGCCTGCTTCAACCTGAGTCAGGTGAGATGGCCCTTTGTTTCACGCGTTGAACCAGTGAATCATTGGTCCTTCCATACTGAGCTTAGCTAGCTTTATTTTGATGTCATTGGTAGTGCTTTGGACCTCAAAATAGGTGTTTGCCCATGTAATCTAACTAACGGGGTCCTCAACGACGGCAGTTCTATCTTCTTCACTGCCATATGGTACTCGTCGGAGTTATCTCCAAAAATTTTGGAGGTACCGCCTTCGTCAAAACCACCTCCAATCCCACCAAAATGGGAACCACCACCACCACCAGAGCTTCTCCTAGTCTCACGTCCCAACCCCTTGCTAATTTCCAGCAATAAAGGTTGCTTGAAATCCTCCAACGAAGACAGAATGGAATACCCCAGTGCTGTAACTCGATTCTCCAATAAATCCATCCTATCTGTCCATTTTGGGGGCATTGGTGAACTATCCGACAGGTCGGACCAATTGATGGATTCCCCAAATGATAAAGGTAGAAATATAATTGATTATTAAGAAGAAAAAGAGCCAACAACCCTAACAAAAGAGTGTCTAGAGCCTGAGCTCCTCCCAGAGAGAATATCCCTCTGTTATAACAGAAAACTTTGCCAAAACTAAGCTTTCTCCCGTATTCCTCACCCCTCTTATTCTCTCCCTACGTATCTAACTCCAGCTCAATAGATTTATTTTTCACTCTACTACTCTCATCTCCTCTTTTTACCCTTCTTACTCTTCCGCTTATAAACTTTCCACATCTTGGGCTTCACATATGTTGGCCTTAATAACTGGTCTCTATTACAGTATTTAGTAGTCTTTACTTTATGCTTATGTATCTCATGTTTTCAGTACTTATTGGATATGCAGGATTATTTCCAGTCCACCTACAAGTTTATTGACCTTTCCCCACATGTTTTGATTCCAATGCATGGGAGGATCAATTTGTGGCCAAAGCACATGCTTTGTGGATATCTCAAGTATGAAATGAGTAACTTTCTTTTTGTTTTGATGCCTTATCAATGCCTTCTTTGACTAAGTTTATTTTGGGAATTTACCTATAAGATCTTGGGGACTTGCTTTGTAATTGGTAATTATTTTCCCTTCCCAGCCAAATGATTAAATGTGATTATTCTTAAAGAATAATTTTATTATGCTCAGACTTAATCGTATAAGTTCACGGAAGGCTCTGAAACACATACCTAGGCTGTGGTTTTACCAACTGAGCACATGAGGTTCATCATGATAGGGAATAAATCATATAAAACATCCTATAAAGGATGAAGTCATGTAGCCAGCATAATATTATTTCACTGGACCATACTGCAGGCAACATAATGATAATTGCATAATTCTGGCACTACTTTCCTCAGGCATCGAAGGAGTAGAGAAATGTCTATCTTAAAAGCCATAGAAAGTGGAGCAAAAACATTATTTGACATAGTTGCCAGTGTCTATTCTGAGGTTGATCGCAGTCTTTGGTTTCATGCTTCATCCAATGTGAGACTTCATGTGGAGCATTTGGCTATACAAAACAAGTTACCAAGGGTAATTTCTATGTTTCTTTTTGTTGTTTGTTAAGTTCTCTTAACCTATCATATATCAAGAAGCATTTTTGCATGCGTAAATTTGAGAAGGATGTGTCATATTTTGTGCATATGATGCTCATAGAAAAATAATGCTTGGGCAGTCCTTTCCTATTTAGTTTTCCCTATAGATGTAATGGGCCTGGGCCATAAAGTATTGGCATAAATCAAGCATAGTAATCTTCTTGCTTGCATTTGGATTTTTTAGTTATGACAGGAAATAAGGTCCAAATGCAGAGCTTACCTTCCGCCTAGTAGATGGGCGTGATACCTTATATATTAGGAAAGCAAAGCAGATAGCAAGAAAAGTCTTCTTCGCTGCTCATGATGAAGAATACTGGAGAAAAGAGGGAACATTTTACAGAACATGACACCCTGCCTTTAAGCTTGATTCATGAAACATGGTAGCAACTATCAGGAAAAAATATGCTCGCACCAAGTGAAGAATTGTTTTGGGATTATTTATATTCTTTTTATTTTCGCACCAAGTGAAGAATTGTTTTGGGATTATCTATATTCTATTTTTTTTCTATAGCATTCTCGTGGATAAAATGAATTGATTATCCCAGCATACTTTTTCCCTCTAGGTTCAAATCACCAGAAACTTGCAGATCTTTTATTTTTTGGCTGCATTGGTAAACTTTTAAGTACATATAGAAATTCTGCACCTCATGCGCCAATAAGAATTCAAACCCTGGTAGTTGGAGATGTACACTTGCCACGTTAACATCTGCATCTACTGTTTTGCAGATTTTTGTGCATTGATCTTTATGATCCTGTGAAGGATTTCTGTAGTCCATGGAATTGTAGTGTCCTCTTGTGCTTTTGACAATTTGAAGATGCAAATGCCACTTGAGTTTGCGAGTCTTGAGATATACTCAAATAAAGTTTTGTTTTGCAAGCCTTAGGTGACATAGTCCTCTTTTGAGTCAAATATTGGTCATTTGGAAGTTTGCAGGATTTTGCTTTAGATGCCTATGCTTGCAGTGTGGCTGCGTTTGCTGATAAGGTAGGTAAACTTCAGCCCAAGTGAGAAAAGCTTCACTATTGGGGCCTACACATCAATCATCTGTCTTAGGTTGGACCACTTTTCTTGAATTCCCCTATCCTTCAGTTGTATAAGATAGATACCATGCATATCCAGTACATGTTATACCATTTGAACTCAAAATAATTTGTGATACAGGTGCGTACATGTGCATCACCTTACAACTGATCAGAGCATGCTGCCTTGTAGGAATTTTCCATTCAGAAGTTCCATAGAACTTGTGGGCTGCATTTTTTGTCCAGATGGACGTTGTCTTACATTACCAAAGAGCTTCTTTCCTTCAATAATTCAGTTCTACCTGGAGCACTTGCTGCTGGAGCTGTGGCTAGCTTTGCTGTGCTCTGCTGGGTCAGAAGCAGGCTCAGTGGGTACTAAGATAGATAATGGTGTACCTTTCTTGTGCTTGACTATGATAATGCTGTGTGAATTTAATGGTAGGGACTGCACAGCAGAAGAATGCCGGATTTTCTTTAATAGAACTATTCGTGTGAAGAGAACGGTGCAGAAACATAGTTGATTCTTTTGCTGTAGATTTCAGGAAATGCAAACAAACACCATAGCAGAAGTAAAGAAACACTATTTATAATATCAATATAGAATTTCAAATAAATAAATTTATGATTAATTACTATAAATTTGAGAATGCATTTTTATAATATTGATTTTTGATGACTATATTCTTTTCAATAATTCTTAATTATTGAAGATAAGTTTATTTTTCATGTCCATAATTTTTAGATTTATGTACACGAAAATTTTCTTGATATCTATTTAAAATAATTAAATGGGCTCAGCCAAATCCAAAGGGAATTTGGTAATGTCTATGAGATGGCATAATGAATTATCGAATGTAAAGTAAAAGCTAATTGCTTTTTCTAATTTACGCACCTTACCCTTTTTGATATGCTTTACGCACCTTGCCTTTCTGAGAATGTAGTCGGGAAAATCCATTGACAAGTTGATGTTTGTAAAGCTTTGTAATAAGTTTTATGCTTTCATGTCCTAATTTTCGTGGTCATCCCCAAAAGTTTTCATTCATAGACATTAAACACTTAAAATTTTGGTTATATGGGAAACACTTGACATCTTACTCAGATGAATAACATATATTAGTAGTATACACGTTGTATAATCATTTTTATTTTCCTAACTATGCACCACTTATCTTCAAAATTGTCAATTGAGTGAAATGATGTGGCTATCATAATGACTTAAATTCCAATTTTCTTAAATGATACATTTCACAATTAATAAAAAATTATCTGATAAAATTATAAATTTATTCCCACATTTAAGAGTTGATTTGTCTTATTTTAAGACAAATTTAGTATGTTATGATGGTAGCATAGTATTATATTCATAATTAATAATTTCAACAACATTCAATTGAACCAATACTAGAATTGAAAAGAATGGTTTTAAGCGCTGAAAGATTTCGGAATCTTCCTCTTTTCTTGTTTGGATAAAAACTAAATTCGAATATTTGTCAATTAAGGGAAATCATGAGTTTCCTACAATTCATTATGAGAATTGGAGAACAGTTAAAGGATGGAAGAATTTTCTTTACTTGAATCAATTAATTGCATTGGTTGCCTATCCCGTACGCAAGTCGCAACGCAAGACAGTAACGCAAGCGTGGTTTTCACAACTTTCCATTTGATGTACGCAACTCCAGGCCCAAATTTCGTCTTCTGAATCATCCATGCCTAGTTACTGGGAAGGTAACGACTATCGAGTCCAGCTTAATTATTTGCTTCTTTGGTCCTTTCTTTTTTTCGTTCATCCTTTTTTCTGGCTCTGCTCTTTATATATATATTTCTATGGAGATCAAAAGGAATTCTTTTGGGTGGGCAAAGTGAAAAGCCGATTGACGACTCACTTTTCTATTTTCTATTTAGTATTTGCAGATACCGATACGTAATTAACTATCATTTAGTACTCCTTTTTCATTTTTTTCCCTCTCTTCTACCAGGAGATTCAAAAGCTCAATCTCACTATGAATATCGAATACTTCACTTATAGGACAATTTTGTCCTTCCTTGTAAATTTGGACAACTATTAATTATATTTTCGAATTTTCAATAACTTATCAGTTAAATTATGTAATTTGATCCAGACAAAGGTAATAAAGTGATCCAATAAATGATCTAAATCAATAGGTCGAAGTTCGAGAGAAAAATAGATTCCAATTAGTGTAAACCGAGTTTGTGATTGAGAGGCCCGATATGAAAACTATATGTAAAGGTTAAGGTATCCTAAAGTTTTTCATATCATTCGTAAGCATACAGATCGTCTGACCGATTAAGAGCGCTTACATTTTGAAAAAATTGTAGAAAGGCGTTAATCGCTTATTCGTGAACGTTTCCGTAAAGGTCCCGAGGGATTGGAGCTCATTCTAGCCTCAAAAACTGCTTCGGAAGTCCAGATAGAACTGAAATTAGGTATTCTACATTTTCTTTGTTTTTAACCCTTTCATGAACGATCCGGAGCACGTAATAAGGTCTATCCTACATGTTACATGTGGTATCAGAGCGGTTACGTGGTCGGGTTATCAGAAACGAAGGTTTTTCTTTTTCATTCATTATAGTTTTCATCTATTTTTTATTTTTTATTTTTCAATTTTTTGCATATATGATTACGTAAAAGTAGTATAAATAAGGTTAGCTATGAAAAATGGGTCAAAAACGGGCCAAAAAGGGTTCCGGGATCACTGAAAATTGCCCTCCCCGTCGGAGGGTGATAACACCATCAAGCACTTGCACCGCACGACCCCGATGGTGCTACAGTATTGCCATTGGCCAGTTAAGGATAGCGCACGCCACACGGCTCCACGGGCAGCCCGATTGTAACATCATGTTCCCATACTAAGGGTTAGAACCCTATATTTCAGTAATTGAAAAAATAACAATGAGAGATTAGAAGAAAATGCATTTCATGCTCATGTATTATATGATATGCACATACATGTAAATATTGAACTGATGCACATTAAAATAATTGTACATCTATTCGTTGACATATTCCGAGTATAATTGTTTATAAATATGATTATATTGAGAATTGTGAATTGTATGTGCTAATAATTGATTTGCAGAGTATAATTTTTGGTGAAAATTTGAGAAGTTTTCTAAAATTTTAAGGGTATTTTTGGACTAAAAAATGTCAAGTAGTAGAACAATTGATGAATAGAGGTAGAAATAAATGTCAAATGGTAGTAAAAAATTTAATATGTGACATTAAGATTTAATGACTTATGTCATTGAAAATTGAGAGTGAAAATTGGAGACAAATGAACTAGTAGATTCAAAGATCAAAAGTGAGACCATGGGAAAGTGACAAGTGTTACTACCCTCATCATTTTCTATTCTTTTATCAAATTAAGGATCATTCCATGGTCTTTTACTTACCCATTCACGACATATGCTTCATTTCCCCATCTTCTTCTTCTTTTTCTTCATCTTTCTTTTCTTCACTCACAAAACTCACATGCACCCTCACTATGTTGATTTTTGTCCAACTCCTTCACTTTGTTTCTTCAAGATTCGTTGTCTTCTCCTTCTTTTTGCTAAAAGACACAACCCATTTCACCTTGAAAGTTGATTTTCGTGGATGTTGAAGGAGCTATAGTTTTTGGAGATTCTTGAACAAGCCTTAGGTAAATCAAATAAGTAACCTATTATTTTTCATGGCTTTGATGAATAATGCATGTTTGATGATAGTTAGAGATTAAATGATCATAAAATAGGGATGGACACATGCTAAAAATGTGAATGAGGAATGTGGTAGATTCATGTCTTATTTTTACATGGATGATGATTAATGATTCATGAATTGATATAGAGATGTTTTAGAGTTAGAATGAATCCTTAATGAATG
>JAOQMP010000003.1:18056240-18066373 GCA_027563575.1 Erythroxylum pedicellare | reverse complement strand
AATTAGCCGCTCTTTGATTTAGAATTTCTTTAGGAGGGGGTAAAATGTTATGCCCTTTAATTCTTGATAGAGGAAAATAGTTAAGTTGGTCTGCTAGAGAGACATAACTAACAACCGTAAAGTTTTTCTTGTATTATTAATCACCATGTTTGAGCCATTAGTTCAAACCTAAAATACAAAGATAGGTTCAACCGAGGATACCTTTCAAACTCTAAGTTCTCGTTATCATCTTATACTTTGCTTAAGTTTGATTTCTTCATTCCCATTACCTTAGTAAAAGTTATTCCTATTTTCCTCCACTCCTTCTTGTTTAACAGGAGGTTTTCAATGATAAGAAATTAAGATTGTATCCTCTACCATTTCCTCAAGCTCCTTGAATCCCATTGTAGGTATTATTTTATAGAGTTTCTAACTAATATCAGTTTCCACATACAATCCTTTTCATTGTAGCATTAATTTTATTCATACATATAGGTTTCCTTATATAACTTACATGATAACTTCATCATATCGTGAATCAATATTCAAGCGGTACATTATAAATATTTTCAGACTATAATGTATTTTAATTTCAATTATTCAAGTTGCATATTAGGAGACTACTTCTTCTTGAACATTGATTTATCCTTCAAGTGCTAGGGGCCTACTTACAGTTTTATTTAAGCTTCTTCAATTGAACCAAACTTGAATAAGAAAATTACATGTTCATTGATCAAGACCTCTGTTAAATTAATTTTTTTAAGTTGGCAATAGCCTAAGTTTACATTATGAGGGAATGCATGTCTTCTATCTACAAAGAAATCAACTAAATAAGTATTCCAATTAGCCGCTCTTTGATTTAGAATTTCTTTAGGAGGGGGTAAAATGTTATGCCCTTTAATTCTTGATAGAGGAAAACAGTTAAGTTGGTCTACTAGAGAGACATAACTAACAACCGCAAAGTTTTTCTTATATTATTAATCACCATGTTTGAGCCATTAGTTCAAACCTAAAATACAAAGATAGGTTCAACCGAGGATACCTTTCTCAGGTCAAATACCTAAGGGATGTTTTCTATACCTTAACTAGTGGCGAAGTTTTAGAGACCTTTTGAGGAGGAAAATGTGAGCTTAAAAGTTGAAGTTCCATCTATTTTAAGAAAGAGGAAAATGAAGCTATTGAAAGTTGAAAAAAAAGTTACTTAATAGGTAAGGCAGAAAAAATATCCAAGAAAACAATGAAAAGAGAAAACGAAAGCAATGTCTAAGAAGGACAAAAGATATAAGATAGATAAGCAAAAATAAGTTGAACAAGGAAATCAAGTAGAGTGAAAATGAGTTTAGTAATTAACAATCGTGTATAATAATAATTGTCAAATTCGCATAAGTTATAATAAAAGAATGAAGATTAGGGAGACATAAACAGATGTAAGAGAGATAAGAAAAATTGAAAAAGCCATATTACAGGTAACTATGAAAAGTTGTAATTACAAGTGATCAAAATGTAATAAATAAAGACAAACATTATAAGGAGAGAGGAGAATTCTTGCACTAGTCATTTTCATAAAATTGTTTTATAAGAAAATATATAAAAAGTTTATATACAAAATTTAAAGATATAAAATATTAAAAATAATACTAACATGTATTAAAATAAAAAATATCATTAAATTTTTAGCTAGAATTCAACACTTTTAACTAGAATTCCAATTTAGGCTCGAGTTATGAAAGTCATTGAAAAAAATGCTTGGTCAACAACTACCAGAGGTCCTGATAGATTGTAGAACCACTTTCCTAGTTATATTCCTAACCCCAAAAGGAAGGTTAAAGCAATCTGGACAAATAATAGAAAAGGCGGATTTACTAACGCCTCCTGTTTAAAAGCACTTAGACCTAAAATTCCAGCCATTCAACATTGTTTGAGACCAGCTCATTGACACCCAAAGCTTCTTTTATTACTTGAATAGTTGCTAGAAGGAGATTAAAAACTAAAGATAGAATAAAGGGATCCACTGACTAGCTTGTACCTATGTTGTCTTAAACCTGAAACTACAAATCATTTATTTTTTTAGTGCAGCTACACAACCACCATCTGGACTAGAATGCAGCATAATACGAACCTCATCTGTCCATTCATTGATTAGGATAACATTTTGATGTGGGTTGAGAAACAATACAAAAGAATGAGAAAAGACCAAAAATGTCTTAACCTAAGCCTGAAATGCTCAGTGTACATAACTTAGGGTGAAAGGAATCAAAGACTATATAGAAATCACAAAATAGAGAAATATACTCTTGCTCATAAGATCTACAACCGGATTAGAGAAATCCTTGTTGCTCACAAACCTATTGAAGGCCTGAGTTACTCACTCAAAAGAAGATGGAATCTGGAATAATCTGTCAAATTGTTTCTAGCAAACTTAAGTGATGGTAGGTTATAAAAGTTTAGTGTGTTTTTGTCATAACTTGTATTTGCACAGCTTCATGATAAGACTTTGTTATTGCTCTTATAAGGCATATAAACGAATTTAGTTCAATTTTGAAAAAAAAAAGTAAATAGAATACCTCGAAGGAGTATTCTTGGTTTTTCTTGCAAATGTTGAATTTGAGACAAGTTTTATTTCCTTTGATAAAGCATGTTTTAGGCAATGGAGATTCTATTTGTGTATGGTTTGATAACTGGACAACATATAGTCCTCCAATTCAGAGATCTGAATTATCCAGACTTATGAATAAGATTCCTCTTCACTCTAAAGCCTCTACCTGGATGAATCAAGGGCATTGGGAGGGCAATTTTAGAGGATTCAACTTATTAGTTGAATTTCTCCCCCAGATCACGGATACAGACAAATAGGATTCAATATTTGGAGTCCCAACTGCCTCAGGTAAATTCATTAATAAGTCTTGTTATAAGGCTTTACAGGAAAGTGTAAGGTAGGTCCCTTGGTTTAATCTCCTTCGGAAACATTCTCTCAATCATAAGGCCTCTATTTTCAATTGGTTGGTTATAAGAAATAGGATACGTACTAAAAACAAATGGTTTAGATCTTACGACCCTATTTGTGTTCTTTGTAAAGAGTTGGAAGAAGATAGAGAACACTTATTCTTTCTAACACAATTTCTTTAAAGCAGTATGGAGTAGAGTTTTGCATTTGTTGTCTGATGCTTTTGTTAGTTATGACTAGTTATCTTCTCTTAATTGGATCATTTGTACTGCCAATTTGAGGTCACAAGATGTCCCTATATACAAAACTGCCTTCATGACCATGATATATTCTATATGGAAGGAAAGAAACAAGAGAATCTATAGGAATGAGGAAGTAAACAAATATATCAAAGCACATTGTTAATGGGATTCGAGCCTTTATGTTAGCTAAATCTCTGATCAACATGATCTATCCCTATAAATGAAGATAAGATGAAATTTATGATGTTTTTTTCAAGTGCCTCTTGTTTATTTCTGTAATTTGTCAATTCTTTAGTTGTAACTTTTGTTTGTAATTGTCTTAAGTTGTACTCATTGTAATGATGAGGTAATTTGTTATCGTTAATGCAATAATTATTCAAATTTCAAAAAAAAATTGTTAGTGGAATAACTTCATATATATTCTTTATTTGACAATCAACTACTATAGGAAGAATATAAATACAGTAAGTATATGATGTAATTATTTGACATAATATCTGGCTATTATTTTTTGAAATTTATATAACATTTTTTTAGAGAATTGAAGTCATGCACCGACTATAGAACTTGGTTAAAATCTGAACAAATCCACCTATTTACGTGAATGATACACGTACTTGCCTTCATCTTTATCACTGTTTCAATTTAGAATTGAATTGTCTTAGTTTTGAACTGCTGTTCATGCTAATCGACCCCTTTTCAAAGAAATGGTGAGAATCTATCCTAATATCATTAAGAACGGTGTGGGTTTAAAAGCCCTTTAAAAACCTTTTAACAGTGAGAAAATGACCCCAAAACAAAAAATTAGTTTCACCAATAAGATTTAATTTACTTGTAACTGCGAAGTACGAAACAGAGCCCTACTTGCAGGTTCAAGGCGGCGCAACCGATAATTAGTAATTACTCAAATCATTTAAATCAATAATTAATCATCTATCTAAATAGAATTTTTTATACATATCCAAATGTGTCCTGATCCGTCACATGAACGGTACTTGCAATTTCAACATAAAACTGGGGAATTTCTTCCTTTGATAACAATCCCCATTTAGCTGTTTGTGACCCTAAAAGAAAAGGAAGAAAAGGGTTTGTCGGGTGGAGGCTTTTTTTTTTTTTTTGGTGTTCACAAGTCAAATAACGCCGGCTCAAAGCCGTCTACTAGAAGAAGATTATAGACACGGTAGGCTCGACGTCAGAATAGACGGTTCCAAGTTTGTAAAGTCTCCTTGGCATGGTCAAAACTGGATGTGGATAAAAAGACAGAAATTGTTAGATGCTAAATTGGATTGGAGATTGCAAATAGCATAACCCAAATAAGAATGAAATCAAGAATAAAAATGGTGTGTAGTTCAAACATAGAAGAGTCCTACCCTTATGGCCTCAAAAGTCATCGTCATCGTCCCATTGGCTGGTAACCCTCACAATCTCAGAAGATGACCTCATATATTTAAAGACATACCAACCTTAAGTGTCTGCCTAAGTTCGCTCTCCATTGCTCTCAAGTCTTCAAGCAGATGAAACCCTTTTCACAAGTTCTAATTAATGGTCCATAGTTTCGATTTGTACAATGGTTTGTATCATAGAATTTGTTGGTGTGATTCTCTGTTTTCTTCGAATCACTTCAATTTTTGTCAATTTTGTTACTTCTTGATCGTACAGAAGCTGCCCTGCCCACCATAAGAACAAATACGTACATGCCAATATTTGCAGAAAGTCGGGAATCATAGTGGTATTGGTTAGATCCCATTATTTTGTTTCCAACAAACATCACTTGTGTCCAAAGGAAACATCACCTAAGGTTTAAGCGTTTTTCTTTCCCAGACTGCTCTATCAGTTAGTAGCCTGTTTTTTGGATTCAGAAACTTCTCTCACCATCAATGAAGTCCCAAAACAATAATTTGCTAAGTTCTTTTAATAAGCCATTCCATGCGCATTTTCAGCTCTTCAATGTCCTGTCTTATTTCTTCTTATTTGCCTGTGGGCTTACCACTGGGGTTATTCTTAGCTCCTATCTGCAAAACACATCATTTAGTTTACATTTGACCAAATTTTCTCCTTTTTCTGCCACCATAAAATCACTACCAACTGTATCATCATCACCATCGCCGGAAGCATCATCGCCATCCTTATCAGTGTCATTAGAAAACAGCAGGCGGGTGGGACTAACAGAGTTCTTGAAAGTGCCGGATGTTAAACATGACATGAACGAAGAGGAATTGTTGTGGAGATCTTCGATGGTTCCTAGAAGAAGCGAATATCCATTTAAAAGAGTTCCGAAAGTTGCTTTCTTGTTCTTGACAAAGGGACCTGTTCTGATGGCTCCTCTATGGGAAAAATTCTTCAAAGGGCATGAAGGATTGTATTCAATTTATGTGCATTCGAGCCCTTATTACAATGAATCAGAACCGGAAAGTCCTGTTTTTCGTGGCAGAAGAATTCCCAGTAAGGTTAGTACTATCCGACAGTCTCTTCCCTTGATATACATTTATTTAGACGAAAACCAATATTCGTTAGTGACTTTTGTTTTCTCTTCAGTGACCTTTCGAAATTACTATTAGGAGAAGTTATAATTCAGTATCATCTGGGGCATAATTTTGACTCCAGCATCTTTGCTCCTGGGGTTTAAATGTCCACCGGAAATAGAGTGATAATATTGATGCCCAGTGGCACTGCATGGCTAGATGTTTTAAAAAGGACAAGTACCATATTACCACGTAATTTTACGATTGTTGGTTGGACAGGCTAAGTAGATTGCGTACATTTTACATTTTTGTTAGAATCCTTACGTGGAGTTTCTCAATAATGTCTATATATATATATATGATTACTCAACGCAACGGAGATGCGTCTCCAATTGATCATCAGTGAACACATAGAAAATCGGCGATTGGAATTTAGCCAAGAAGGTGCAAAGGCAATCATCAATAAGCCACATTTTTTAGTAGTGAATTATTGTCAACAGAATTAGGTGAAACCAGCATGCACATTGAGCAGTCGTTGATGAGTAGTGAGCATCAAAGACGTGCCGCTCTTGCTATTTTCCTCAACTTCAAAGACCCAAATAAGCGAATTCAAGGCAGAGACTCAGAAAGGCTCCTTCTTTTTGGCTCCAACACTCGCACTCAACCTCCACATGTTACACTTCCAAACCGGAGAAGAACATGGCTCATACTCACAAGTCTCCAAAATAGTTAAATGTCTAGTCGTCGATAAATTCTACTTTTTCTAAAACTCTTTCTACTAAAGACACAGATGACGATAGGAATGCCCATTGTCGGTCATCCTCATTATCAAAATTGTTACATTTGAGAAATGTAAAGACAAGTCTCTTTTACTAGATATTGTATGCAAAATCTCATATAGTTTAGCTAATTACGATTGGCCTGACAAATGCAGGAAGTTAAATGGGGAGATGTGAATATGGTGGAAGCCGAGAGACGCCTACTAGCAAATGCACTCCTTGACATCTCCAACCAACGCTTCATTCTGCTCTCAGAATCATGCATTCCTCTCTTCAACTTCCCCACTGTCTACTCTTACCTAATCAACTCAACCGAAACTTTCGTAGAAGTCTATGATCTAAACAGTCCAGTGGGTCGCGGTCGATACAACAGCAAAATGAGGCCCGAAATCACGCTGAGACAATGGAGAAAAGGGTCACAGTGGTTTGAAATGGATCGAGAACTGGCCATTGAAGTTGTGTCGGACGAGAAATACTTTAATGTCTTCAAAAGGTACTGCAAAGGCTCATGTTACGCTGATGAACATTACATACCAACGTTTGTAAGTATTAAACATGGGAAGAGGAATTCGAACCGGAGCTTGACGTGGGTGGACTGGTCTAAAGGTGGGCCACACCCTGCTCGGTTTGTGAGGAACGAGATCGACGCCCATTTCTTGAAAAAACTGAGGAGTGGGCGTAAATGCGTCTATAACGGGGAAGTGACCAACACTTGTTTCTTATTTGCCAGAAAATTCCTGCCTACTGCCCTCGAAAGGCTATTGAAGTTTGCACCTCAAGTCATGCATTTCGACACATAGAATAGGATTGGATCAACTTTTTATGCTGTTCTTTATTGCTTTGTAAGCAACGAGTGCGCAAATAAGGAAGAGAAACACCAGGCGCAACATAAATGTTTTCTCAGCTCCACACGACATCTGTAATTTCTTGTAGGACCACCACAGTTCTTCACTTTGATTATCAAATCACAATAACACTGACACTGGACTGGAACAAAAGTTCCGATGAATCATTCTATTAAATAAATATACGTTAGGCCCTTAAAGCCCAGTCCCGAAAGGCTTTTTTTTATTTGACAAAAAGTATAAACTAGGCTATAATATTTTTATTAAAATACAAATTAAACCCAACTGTCTCAAAGCATTGACAATAAATCCTAATATTTCCCAAACATTTAAAATAGATATAAATTTTATAAAAAATTAGGCGAAATTAAATTTCATTCATTACGTGCATATTAGTACTTATATGACATTTTTTCATACTTTAAATCTCACAGTGAATCTCATGTGTTAGATTTAAGTTAATTTTTTAATTTTTATTACAAATAACTATAATGACCTATTTATCTTAATTATAATATGATTAAAAATTATCAAAAATTGAAAAAAAAATGTTTGAAGAATTCTAATTCCCAAATTTTCTAAATTCCCTAGCATTTCTCAACAACCCTGATCAAAATTTCATTAACTCCTAATCCTAATTTCTCTCAACATGGATGGTTATCTAAAGCTTTAGAGTCTTCTCCTTCATATGATAGAAATCTTTGCATCTTCTCTTTTATCAGTGGTGAAGTGTTCTTTTTATTGAACAAAAGAGAGCCATAATTGCCTAGGTTGTTGGCATGATTTATTTACAGCTTCAAGCTTGACTTTTTTTATTAAAAAAAAAACGAAAGAATAAAATGTATTTAAAGGTAAAAATAGTTAAGGTCTTACAACGTATCTAGGGGGATGTCCTTTAAAGCCATGAATGCATTAGATACTATTTAGCTAAACAACATATCACAATAAAAAGAAAAAGACTAGAGAATATTGTTGTTGGTGGAAATGTTACTTTGTGCCATAAGTTCTTTGATATTATCTAGAACTTCAAAGATAAGAATGTCTATACGCTTGGTCTTGGATTCAAACCGCCCAACATTTCTCTCTTTCCATATGGACTTGGATTCAAACCGTCCAGCATTTCCAGGGATTGAGGTCACTGGAGAAACAAGGAGGGAGGGAGTGAGGTTGGTAGAGCTTGATGGATAAAACAAAGAGGAAATGATACAGGAGGATGCAAGATGGGAGACCAATGGGGAGAAAGATTAGGGAAAAAAATTAGATTATATTCCACTTATTATCGACAGGGAACATATATCAAGCCACGTCAATGGTATTAATAGAGACTCTAACATCGGGATGTTTAAAAAAATTAAATGTTTAAA
The DNA here is from genome assembly GCA_027563575.1 of Erythroxylum pedicellare. Lineage (NCBI taxonomy): Eukaryota > Viridiplantae > Streptophyta > Magnoliopsida > Malpighiales > Erythroxylaceae > Erythroxylum > Erythroxylum pedicellare. Next base: position 18,057,758 of record JAOQMP010000003.1, on the reverse strand, counting down.
TATTTTATAATTGTAAATTTTAGTTAAGTTTGAGATCTTTTTAATAATTAACCCTTAAAAGTAACACCTATCAAAAGCGCAACAAATCTTATTACAATATTTGTCAACATAAAATTCAACTCTTTTTCTCTTTTGCTAACAAATTAATGTCTTATTTCGTTCAATCTCTTCACTTGTGCTTGTTGCATCATTGCTTGCTTTGATCATCGTAACTTTAATAGTGCTCTCAATAAATTTATTATCGTACCAATTAAAAAAAATCACATTTCTTAACATGAAATAAAAAACAATTCAAAATTTAAAAATCATGCTCTACATTTTTGTAATTACAAATAAAAACTCATTGAATAATTATGGCATCCACAAAATCTCCTTCTTGGATTATGATCACTCTACCAAGTTAACTACAATAGCAAACAACATAATGATCATTTGAACTTAATATTGGATTAATAGATAATAGGGATTCTATAGGTTTACGAACTATCATTGCAATTATTGCACATATAGCATTGCATAGTCCTAAAATCCACAAAATTTAATCATATGATGCTACTATCTCTAATTATTTTTGCAAGTGACATAAGCATTTTTTTTAATATTTTGGATTGAGAAATGAATATTGCAAAAGGAGAGCAATTCATTTTCAGTAATGGAACAATAATTTTGAAATCAAAATTCTGAAGAATTGTAAGAAGATTACAACTTTAAAAAAAACATAACTATTTAATAGAAGGCACCAACAAACAAAAGCATACCTTTGAATACTACAAATGTATTTTTAAGAAGAAATTGGTAAATTTTTTGACTCAAAACACATTAAGAATCTTGCATCTTCCTCGCATCCATTCCAGTTAAACCCAAATGAACAATAGAGTTTAATAGCATTAAATATATACACCCAGCATAATCCAATACATCAATTGGAATAAGTGTTCTAATAACATAAACCAAAAACCTACGTAAAACTTTTAGTAAGGAATTATTGATCAATATAAGATGAAAATTGCAAAAAATAAGTTAGAAGATAGTAACATGTGACCTATGTTTTAAACATAATTGTACCTATAAACAACAAGACATATCATTTATATGAATCCATAAAATGGATCACAATCAACTCAGTAGCTTCACCTTCCTGCAGCCTGTTTCTTCCTTTTACTCCCCATTCCCTCACTCCTCAGTTCTTCTTTACCTTTCCAGCTTGCTCCACATTCTTCATTTTCCTGTTTTCCTACCTTCCTGCTTTCTTTTCCTCCATACCTCACATTCGTCCTTCCTCTCTTCTTTCGGCAGTTGCCTGGTTCCAAGGGCACTGCTGTCTTTCCTTAGTTTTCTTCATCTTTCCCGCCTCTGTTTCTCCCTTTTACCTGCACTACTTTTTCTACATGCTTTCTGAAAAGTAGTCTCCTTTCCTCTTCTAGAAACATGACATAACATACTCCTCCCAATCTTTCTGACTTTCCCCCTTTACCCTTGCACTCCCCATCTTCCTCTGCAACTCCTACCCCCACTCCC
>JAOQMP010000003.1:18039892-18056140 GCA_027563575.1 Erythroxylum pedicellare | reverse complement strand
ATAGGGGAAAAGGGGTGGTGAACATGGGAAAGCAAAGGTCAATTGGAAGTGTATTTTTCAACCTAAAGTAGAAGGGGGATTGGGGCTGGAGTCAGTTTCCAAAAAGAATCACCTACTCATGACTAAAAGGATTTGGAGAATTTTCAGTGATAAGCAATCTATGCGGATAAGATGGATTCATGTTTACATGTTGAAGGAGAGGTGTTTTTGGGATACATCTTCCAAAAATAGTTATACTTGGTTCTTCAATCAACTTCTGAAAATGAGGGAGGATGTACAATAGCATATGTCCTGTCGAGTGGAGGATGGGGAAAGATCATTTCTGTGGCATGACAATTGAACTGGACAAAGTGCTTTGATCCATAACCCATTGGCAAGAAACTTACTGGAAAGATTTCCTAGGAATACCAAGCTTAAGGAAATCTTAGCAGAAGGCAGATGGCTATTATCTATGGATGAAATCATATTATTATCCATCCCACAGATCTGTAGGCCTGAAGAAAAGGATACTTTCTTATGGCAGGGGATTCCAGTCTCAAACATCACAATGCAGGAAGCCAAGAAACTAATGGTGGGAATATTGAATCAAGTTGATTGGTATTATATGGTTTGGAACAAGTTTATGAGTCCTAAACATAGTTTTCCTGCTATGGCTGGTCATGCTGAATAGACTCGGTACTATAGACAGGCTTCAATTCCTAAACTACTCAAGGATGTGCATTCTCTGTAATCAACAGGAAGAGACTAGGGATCATATCTTTTTCGAGTGTGACTACTCTACAGAAATCTGGACAAAGATTCTTAGATTGAGTGCTGAAGCCCATCTACCAAACAGACTCCATGAGCTACTACTGGAGTTGCCCCATCTATCTGTCTCTAAATTTGACAGAGCAGTAATCCTCATTTCAGCGACTACTTGCTCTCAAGAAATTTGGAAGGAACGAAACCTACGAAGGTTCCAGCAGAAGACAACTCCCCTCTCTTCTACTCTAGAGCTTATTATAATAAGCATCAGATAGCAACTGATCTCTACCCAGCTACACTCCAGATGTAGTAAGGGACTAACTCTCACCTGGAGAGTCTAGTCTCCAACACCGCAGACCACAAATTAAATCTATGGAGTAAGTTTGCATCTAACCTGTCGGTAACCTAGCTGTCTCCACCTCCACCCCAAACCGATGTAGAGCTACAAGAAGATGACAAATGTGAAGAAATTTACAAACAGGGAAGTTTTTCTTACCATTAGTGAGTTTCCACAGGACATCTTGCCCCATCTTTCTCCCTTCCGGCATACCTGCAAAATCACCACACATCGTCAACTCTGAGTAGTATCTCCAGTCCCAAAGTCTTACCCTCTTTAGGACTTACCGTTGGAACTATTCTTAGTGCGTGGTAGAAGAAGGAGCTCGGGAAACCGCTAGTAGCGTCGTCACTTAGCCCGCTCCCCTCTCTTTCCGAATCGAGTAGTTTCTAGATGAGCCGCGAAAGCATAGATTAGTTATGCCCTAATTGGATTTCATACCCTTCGCCCAAAGCGCAGCCTTATCAATTGTCTCTTTAAGCCCTTTGCTTTGTCTTTTTTGTTAAGTCAAAACGCAGCCGTGAGTTGGTTTAACGAGCTTGGTATTATTAACAAGGTTTGATAGTCCATATATCATTCATTTTTATTCAATACAATTTTAAATTTTCAAAAAAAAAATGTACAGCATATGATTATAAGATCAAGCTATTTACAAAATGTAAGTAGTTATTTCAAACAACAATCATATACGAATCTCATAAGCAATCACGAAAATAATATAAGCCAAACTTTACACAGGCAACATTGAAGAAGGTGATGAAAAATATAACAAGAAAAATCTTGTTTAATTGGAAGTTGACGTTCAGATAATAATTGATGTTAGAAGCTATTCAGCTTCAAATGGTTGTGGGTGGAAGAAATTGAGAATTATATTATATTAAAAATTAGGGTTGTTGGGATATTTTATTTAATCACGTTATAATTATTGTAATCATAGGATTTATTGTACATGTGAAAGTCACAAATTACAATGAACCCCACATGTCAACTTAAAAATATATAACTTGTAATTTAATATATGTAACAAAAAGAAATTTAGTTTCATTTAATTTCTGTTCACTCAAATTTTATTTTAAATATTTTATATCCCTTCATTTCAAATGCTTCTAAATGCTATCATGCAACTTGTTTTTCAGTTTATACCCTTTTAAATTTTTGTTAAAATTCAACTTATGTAAAGTTTAATTTACAACTTTTGACCTTCTTTTATTTTCATCGTTCTCCTTTAACCTGAGATCAAGGCTTGGGCTTTCGACAGACACAAGCCGAACCCGTGGATCTTGGAAATGTAAATGGAAGCTCAAAAGAATGATGTATGGAGCTCAGCTAAGCTTCTCTTCTCCAAACTGTTCTGTCTTTCCTCAACTCATCACTAATGAAAACTAAAAACTTGGAAGTCCCCCCTAAAACATTAGTTCCCAACAGCTTCATCATTTATGTAAATATGATTTGATGATCAATCACCTTTACTTTTCCAGCCAATGATTTTTGCCAAAAGTCAATTTTCCTACTTTTGGCTTCACTCGTGAAAAAGGATAATGCTATGATATCAAACTTCATTTAATCCTATTTCATTGCGTCGCCTAAACTTTTAACCCAAGCAAAATCAAGAAATACGTATAGGATACATGTTCATGAAGCTCAAGAACAAGACTTCCGCAAAAAGAAAACAATATCTTGGAGAACGTGACATTTAGCAAATAACAACTAACTACTGGCTAGCCCCGCAAGTGTCCTCGGACAGGCAAGGCGAGTCCGACACAGAGTCAAAAGTTTCGTGACAAGGTGACACCTCGACCCCACGTATTTCCTCAATCATCTTCACCACGTGGCTCATCCTGGGCCGTTGCTCCGCAGCCGTAGCAGTACACGCCATAGCTATCTGCAACAACCCAACCATCTCCTCCTCAATGTCCTTATACCTCATCAGTTCCAAGTCAAAAACCTCCGCCGTCCACTCTTCCCTCACCACCGATTGCACCCACCTCGGCAAATCCACCACGCCACCGCAGTCCATCGCCGACGGGCACTTCCCAGTCAGCAGCTCTAATAACAACACCCCAAAAGAGTAGACGTCGGACCTTTGCGTCTGTTTGCGTCCGTCAGAGGACACCTCTGGCGCGTTGTACCCGCTGGTTCTTGAGGTGGTGGAGGGTGAAGTTAATAAGGTGATGCCGAAGTCGGAGACACGTGCGTCACCGGTTTTATCTAAAAGGATATTTGTGGACTTTACGTTGCCATGGGCTAGTTTAAGGGCTTTGCAAGAGGTGTGTACAAAGTTCAGTCCACGGGCCGCTCCGGCTGCTATCTTGAGTCGTGTGGTCCAGTCTAGTGGGGTCCGACCCGGTCCTCGGTTACCTGTGGAAGTTTCAGTATTATATATGACAAAGATAGGGTCACCATCAGGTTCAGATGCTGGAGATCAAATTCGCAAATCGCAGATTTGGCTTCATCTTAGCCAGGGTCTAGCTGGCTTTGATGGCTTTTTCTTGTTTTAGTATGTCACAAAAAGTAAAAGTATCTATCTGCTGCTAAGTCTTGCAGGTGTGCCGTAGTTTATTATACAAGGAAAGTGAACACCCAACACTAACATGCCACTCGTTCCAAGCTGCTATTACCCTACAGGTTTTCTGTTGTATTGTAACTATACCTTTGTCTGCTGCGGTGGATAAGAGTTATCGAAAGGTGCAAAAGCAAAAGCAAAAACACAGAGCCAAAAAACTAAGCTGGTAGCTAAGGGCATCAAATAAATCCTTCATGCTCCCTTATTTTTAAAATTTTTTTATTTTTATATATCCAGTGCAATAGTGCAGTGCAGGGCCAGATAGTGGTGGTCTCGTATTCTTGCGGGACAGGAATATCGTGATCTGGGTCTGGGGTCCTATTCCATGGTCAACTAGTTCTAGTTGGTCACCCAACTCCCTAGAGTCTATGATCCCAAATAAATAAAAACTAGTCAAGATTCTTAAAGCATTTCGGAAAGCCAGCCTAAGTAACGCAGCATAGCAATGATCAAGAAACGAATCCAAAGCAAGAATGAGAACCTAATGGAGTTAATGGAAGATTAGAATTACGTACCATGAAGAAGCCAAAACAAGCTGCCATTAGGCATGTAATCATAGACCAACAACTTCTCCTCTCTCGCAAAATAATAAGCCTTCAAGCTAACCAAATTAGGATGTCTCATTCTCCCTAAAACCTCCATGTGCTGCTCAAAGTCCCGCTTCCCACCAACGCTCGCATCCTTTAGCCTCTTCACTGCCACCACATTGCCGTCCTCCAGCACCGCCTTGTACGCCGTTCCAAACCCACCTTTCCCCAACATCTCCGCCGACGCTCTAAGCAAGTCCTCAAGCTCAAACCTTTTCACCCCCTCAAAAAATACCATTCTACCTCTCTCATAACCTGGTTGATTCGGGTACGGACTTGAAGAGTACACTATCTTCTCCGTTTCCAAAAGCTTTGAACCTTTCCCACCCCGCATTTTCGCTGCGTAGTTACGCCAAAAGTAGCAGTACAGCAGTAGAGAGACCATAGCTAGTACTAAAACGTCCCCAAGTATTATAGCTATTAGTGCTAAAGGGTTTGTCTTGGATGCTTTCTTGTGGTTGGTGTTTGCCGTTGGTTTGTTTGGTGCTGTTGTTGCTGGTATCGAGCTCGGTGACGAGACTATTGTCGGGTTATTTCCGGGCATTAACGGCGACGCAAGGGCTCCGTCGGATCCGGGTTCTGTGGGGTCGGATACGATGCTTTTGCAGGCCTGCACCGGCGATCCACAAAGACCCCAATTCTGACCAAAAGCCGACTCCGGGAAGCCTGAAAGTGACTTGGGTATCTCACCGGAGAGATGATTGTTGGACACATTGAAGTCCTCCAAGCGTGGAATGTTTAACCCAGATACTGAGCCAGCGAACCGGTTCCCTTCAAGTCGAAGAGTTAACAAATGATTCAAGCGGTTGATTACACCAATGGGAATGCTGCCAGAGAAGTTGTTAAACGAAAGATCCAAGCGGTAGAGTCTTGACAGAGCTTGAAAAGACACCGGAAGAGCACCGGAAAATTTGTTGTGTGATAAAAAGAGAAGCTTTACTGCAGTGAGGTTCGAGAGGTTTGGGAGTGGACCAGAAAGATTGTTTCTTTTGAGACTTAGAACACGGAGTTGGGTTAGAGATGTAAGGGGTTGAAACGAGCCGCTGAGCTCGAGGCCTTCGAGTACGAGACGCGAGATTCTGTTATTGATGCATGAAACTCCGGTCCAGTTGCAGAGGTCAGTTGAGGAGTTCCAGTTGGTGAGCTTGTTGGCTGTGTCGGAAGCGGATTTGAACTGCATTAGAGCGTCGAAATCTGGGTTTGGAGAGGCGTGTATTGAAGAGAAGCATAGGAACAAGAGGGATAGAGTGAAATGTTTGAGAAGCGAAGTGGGTGATTTCGCCATTGTTGCGACGAAAGCTCGCTCCTGCATTGGGGCGGGTGGGCGAGTGAGTGAGTGTGCGGTGGTTAGTGATTTTGTGAAGAGTGTGAAGTGTGGTAATAATATAATTAAATGGAAATAAGGAGGGTAGTTTGGTAATAGAAAGCTTACCTGTGATGGGGTGGATGGGATGGGATTGGATTGGATTTCGCAGTGTTTCATGAATGAGATGAAACGACTATACTATCCTTCAATTAACTAAATTGATACGCGATGCACAATTATTAAGTAGTCTCGAAGTTGGTGCTGCTGATGTGTTAATCTTTTTCTGTTTTTGCTTTTTTACCAGTTGGAATGGAAGGATACAACTGTCGTTGCCATGACGAAGAAGTGAGTGCGTAGGAAGTTCTTATAAATATCTATTTATTTAATAAATAAAACTTAAAAAAATTGGGTGATTGAGATTACATCGAAAGAGAGGAGAGAGCACATTCATTTTAAGAATAAAAGTTGTTGCGTCGTGGGCAGGAATGAATGGAGAGGAAATTAACAACATAACAGTCCGTCAGGCAGTCTTATTGAACAGGTAAAAAGAAAAGCAAGATACATACAATTGTAGGACGAATAAACAAATGAAAAAGCGTATTTTTGAGCGACTCAAATTCGGGAGTAGGTGGCCAGCCCCAGCTTAGCTTTAATAAAGACGGTCCCTAGAAGAGGCTCCCAATAATATTATTATATTTTGTTTTTGATTAAAAAAAAAAAAGTAAATTGGAACTTTACCCTGTGTTCTGTTGTGTGGGACTTTGTGTCGTTAAATCAAAAATGTTGAAAGAGATTCATAAAACAAAAACCAAACACTGGAATTGGGCTAAAGGTTGAAAAAGGGCATGGTTGCTTTGTCGGAATAGTGTAAAGGCTAGGGATGGTCGGGGACGGAAACCGTCTATGGACTACACGCAAAATCTGCTTTAGCTTCAACACCTGTGTATTTTTTTTAAGTTTAATTTAAGATTATTTGTAATTTGAAACTTAACTAACTTTTACGGTACTATCTCAAACTTTAAGAAGTATCAATTTGCTTGTTGCAAAAATAACCTGACATTAATTTCTTTATTAACACACCTTTGCCAACTCGCTGATGCCAGTTCAATTTTTTTCACTTAATTATTAATTAATTTGGAGAAAACAAAAACCTATTGAACTCTTCGTTCATCTATTCTCCTTCTTCTCCCTGTGTAGCTCCGACATTCCTTCTGCTTGTTTACTTCCTCGTTGTCTTCATTCTCTGGGTAAGGATTAGGTTCACTTCGCTACACAAAATGCGCATTTAGCTAAAGATGCCCATTTGATTACTACGCTTTGCTGTTTGGGATGCAATTTTAGTAAATTTTCTGATTTCTGCCCCATTTTGTTCTTTGTTGGTGCTACTATATAAATTTATGTTTCATGTTGATGCTAGTATTTGTAAATGTTTTTAGATCAAGTCTTTTTCATAGGCTTGTCTACTGCAACTGCAATTCTTTTTATGGTGTATCAAAGTCCAATGCCTATCTTGCCACTTATCTTTTTCTTCGAGATTGGTGAGCACGTTCTATGCTTTTGTAATAGAATGACAGAGACATGTCATGAAGCAATTTTGAGCGAACAGTCTCCTGAATTATTGCTTATTCTTTTTTCAGTTACGCGAACGGGTTGGAATGGCAGTGCCAACATAAGGTAGGGATGAAGCAGTAGTCCAATCCTTGAATCAGGAGTGGGAGTTGTACATAAACAGATTGCAGGAGAATATTGCTATCGATTAGCTTGCTTCTTTGTTTGTTGAGTGTGCAATGGTTGAAGCACAATTTTTGAATTTTGAGCAATCATCACATAACGTTGGAGGACCAAAAGTTTACCTTGATGTTAATGGTAACTCAATACTGGCTCTGCATTCAAAATTTGAAGTGGAAAACTATTTAAGTTTTCAGCATTCCAATTCTACATCAAGAACTGGCAAGAAAACTGATAAATGGTTTTATGCAAAAATGATTATTAGTAATTGGAGGTCTAAAACTAGTTGTATTGATCAGAAAAATAAAAGGAAAACCACTAAACTACGAATCATATAGAGAAGTTGAAAAACCTTGCGGTCACAAATGGTCTTTTTTATTTGTTGTATAGTGTCCAGTAAAAAATGGATTGTTTATGCGAAAATGTAACCAAGTTGTATAAAGTCCACTCAGAGGTGAAACTTTAGACAAGTGATGCATAAAAAATATTAGTCGTTAGAATCCAATGTCACGAGGCTAGTTTCTAATTTGTTGTTTCCTATTAGTATAACCAAGATTTTCACTTTATTTTGCATCTAGAAGTGTCGGTCATGCATTCAGAAAGATAGAGCAACAATTTATACAATTAATTAGGCCTTGAGAGAAAGTTGATAGACAATCGTCATAACACGAGCTATCTTCTGTAGTACAAACATTCAATTGATGTACTAATTTTTGTAAGATTTTACAGATGTATTCAAAAGTGAAAGTCCATACGTATACAAATTTCTTTCGTAAAAGTGTGGCTTTCTAGTAAGGCATGAAGAACACTATATTAACCCAAAAAACTTACATGTAAATCAGACAATGACCCTTTATAAATTTTTTTGAAGAGATTTATTCCCTAAATTGTTGTTATTATAGAAGTAAAAAGGCCACTATATCGATATCCCAGCTAATTTCATCTAAGGATCTCAAGTATCTTCTCGATTACCATTTGGGAATCACTGGTGCCATCATCCTACTTTATAAATGCTCCCATTGTAGCCATTGTGGCCAAAATTTAAAAATGAAGCACCTAAAGCTTTCACAATCATCTCATCCAAGGTATAACTCATTAGCAGCAATCTCTAGCATACTACATAAGGATAGATAAAGATGTCAAATTTGATCATTGTTGATATCAGGACCTGTCAATATGGATCAAGGCCACGAGATATATAGTGAAAACAACTTGGTTTAACATAACATTAATAAAAAAAAGCACATTATTTTAATTTGGACATTAAAACAATACAAAGCCATAAAACTAAACCTTTGTGAAGTACAACAGCTACAAACTCACACGGATAATTTTTGTCTCATTCAACACCCTCTGAATTTTCAACAACTTGTGGTTTGATCTAGGATTGGATACTGTAGGACTTGCAATTTCTATTATTTTAGAGATCGGGACAAACTTACATTGCAATGATCTACCTTTAAGTTATAGTTTTAAGCTTATTTTCATTGTGGGTCCCTATCTTATGTACTCCTATATTAAGTATTCATTTACCATTATTGTTGAAATCAATAACAATAGTATGCTTTTTAACATCTTAGGGATAGAAACACTAGCATATGGGATGAAGTGTCAACTTATATTGCAAGGGTGGGATTAAATTGTGTGATTAATACCATGGATGACCTTTAAGATGTAATCTTGCATGTGATTATTCATACTCTAAGCAAGTTGATACGCCTAGGTGGAAATTCGCTCAAAACAACCCATGAGACCCATAAGAACTAACTCGAAAAGCAACTTCTAGAGCAAATTGGTCATGAAGTTTTTTTTTACAAGGGAAAACTCAAAACCCAAATTATCTAGCTATCGCATTGCTCTGCGGTACACTAGTCCTTGCTTGTCCCTGGACTGATAGTGGAGGCTCCTGAAGAAAATATATGCCTAGGCTGGCCATGACTGCAAGGGTGCCCAGGTTATTAGCGCACTGGTTCCGTTCACGATGCATGTGTTGGATTTACACTTCCTAATCTCGTTGGAGTAATTCATGGGTACCTGCCATCAAAAAATTATTTACATCAATCTCGGTATTTAGAGAGGATAGGATGTTAATAACTTTTAAGGAGTTCGCTTCTAACATGACCCGGTGATACCCAAGTGACCAAGCCAGAGTGAGGCTCGAGTGGACTCTCCAGAGTTTGGCCGTTAAGGACGAGTTGCTTCCAATGTGTTGAATAAACCCTTCGCATCACTAACCGTGCCAACCTCGAATTAAACCACTAGCAGTAGTGATATGCAACCCCTGTTTAACCGCTCCATCCGTGTTTAGTTTTACCCATTTCTTTAGTGGTTTGGTCCATCCCACTGGACTACCCACCTATAGTCCCTAGTTCGGAAATATACAATTTTTCACTGTACTCGCCCTAACTATCTACTCCACATACTCCATTGCTGCCCTCGTACCATCTTCCGCTCAAACAAACTCATCTTCAAAAAGACTTCTGTTACAGCACGTCCAAAGCATCCAACATGCGACTCTAAAAGTAGTAACCCATTCCCTTTGCATCACTTGTAAGTGCTTCATTAGGTTGGATTTCACCCATACCTTCTCGTCTTGATGGAAAATTTTCGTATCAACCACCCCTGAGGGAAATTTTCTCTAGAAAATTTGCACTCTCAGACAATCCCAAATGACATGTAAGGTAGACTTTTCCTGTCCACATATGTGGCAGCTGCTATCTGTCGTAGTATGTCTCGCCACTCTTTGTTGGTTAGTCAGGAGCTTTATTTTGGTCATTAACCAAAGGAAAGCTTTGATCTGCTAGGACCCCACCCATTTTCAAATTAAGGCCCAGAGACTAGCATAACTATCCAGGGGTGCCCTTCAATTAATTCGTAGGTTGACACCCCTGTGAATCTCTCATGTTCAGTTTGTCCCCATCTCATGGTATCTTCCGCTGTATTGTCTGCATTAGGGGTTATCTCTGCTATATCCATGCAAACTATGGATGGAAGGTATTGTTGAAATAAATTCCACTTCCAGTTTCCATCCTCGTTCTGCAAGTTTGCTACTTTAGCGTAAAGGTCGCATTCTGGTATTGGAGAGGTCACCACATAGATTAGTGGGCCCCAATCTTTCACCCAATTATCTAGCCAGAAGCAGATGTGTCCACCATTTCCCAGTTTCCATTTTATACCTAGATGGACATACTACCAACTTGTCGAAATTTCCCCCCAAAAGCTCGAAACCCCTATCTTTTCTATTGTAGTAGGAATGTGGTATGGGTCCATACGATATTTAACCCTTAAGATCCTGACCCATAAGGCTGCAGGTTGTGTAATCAAAGCCCAGCCCATCTTTGTTAACAAAGCATCATTGGAAGACCTAATGCGCTTAATGTCTAAATCCTCGGCCTTTTTGGGCTGACACACTGTATCCTAATTAACAAGGGGCATTTTCCTCTGCTTTTCTATGGAAGCCCAGATAAAATTGTGCATGATTTGTTCCAAGTCATCACAGAGTCATCTCGGCAGTCGCACTGTTTGCATCGTGAATATAGGGAGGGTTGATATCACAAACTGGGTTAAGGTGACATGTCCCGCTAGCAACAACTGCCTTGCGCCCCACCTTGTTAGTTTCCTTTGGACGTTATCTAGGATATGTTGATAAGTGTTACGCGTGGTACGCTCATAGAGCAAAGGCACTCCTAGATATTTTCCTAGATTGTTCGTACTCGCAATGCACAGGGCTTGACTGATATGGCACGCAGTTTCCAGCGTAACGTTCTTGGAGAAGAAAATCTTCGTTTTATCTGTGTTAACTTTCTGCCCAGAAGCCTTATAGAACTCCTCTAGAGTTTTAGTGATTACTTGCGTCTGGGAATTCATCGCTTCTACGAACAGAACCATGTCATCTGCAAAGAAAAGGTGGGACATTGAGGGCCCTGTAGGGCTCAATTTTATCGGTCTCCATTGACCTTGTCCCACTTCTCTTGAGATAAGATGACGTAGATGCTCCATGCATAGGACAAAAAGATACGGCAGGAACAGATGGCCTTGTCAAATCCCTCTTGAGGGGCTAAAAGGATCTGAGATTATGCCCTGCCAAACCACCTGTATAGTCACCGTCGTTACACACTACATAATGACCTAGATTAGATGTTTCGGAAAACCAATATCCTCCAAAGTGTTTTGGATAAAATCCTAGCAGATCTGATCATAAGCTTTTTTTAGGTCCACTTTGATTGCTAAAAATCCCATCCTCCCTTTCATTCTTCACATCTAGTGAATGACTTCCTGGGCAATGATGATATTATCAATTATTTGGTAACCCAGAAGAAAACTACATTGGTTCTCCTTCACTAGAAAAGCCAAGTGATTTTTCAGTCGATTAATGATGACTTTGGAGATAATTTTGTAAATCACGTTGCAGAGGTTTATCGAACAAAACTGGGTGACACTCGACGGGGATGGATTTTTGGGGATAAGGACCAAGAGGGTTTGATTTAAATCCTTTTCCCACCGATCCTGTCGGAAAACTGCCTATATGTACTCTATCACTTTAGGGCCGACTCTCCCCCATTGCTTCTAAAAAAAAGAGCATTAAAACCGTCTATCCTAGGGGCTTTATTTGGATTCATTCCAAATACTGCAAGCTTTATCTTGGTGGGGTGAAAGGGCTGGGCTAAATCTCAGAGACTATCCTCTGAAATTGAAGGGAAAGCTCTTGAGAGCAGGAACTAGTAGGGAGGTCCTTCCTTTTGCGTATATAGTTGGGCAAAGTAGTCCTTGGCTAACCGACTCAGTTGCCCTTAGTTTGAGACTATTGTCCCTGGGAGTCCTTGAGACTCTCTATCCTCATTTTCTTTCTTTTGGACAGGGTTAGAGTGTGGTAATATTTAGTATTCCTATCCCCATTCGAAATCCATTCGCATCGGGCTTTCTGATGCTAATAGATTTCCTCTTCACTTAAAACTTGCATTAGTTCCCCACTCAATTGTTCTTCCAAGGCTAAAAGGGAATCCAAATTATCCTCAATCATGGCTTTCTGAATGTCCTGTAATCTTACTAACAGTCTTTTCTTTCAATGGAATATATTTCCAAAATCTGAACGATTCCATCTTGTGAGGTGTTAGGAAAATTGGGCTAGTGATTTACTCATCGTCTCCTCGTTCGGTAACTAATGCTTTGCTACCACCTCATCAAACCCTAGATGAGTTAGCTAAGCATTTTGAAATCTAAAAACTAGGGATCTTATTTGTCTCGGAGACGATTGATGAAGATGAATCCACATGGGTCGATGGTCAGACCCTAAGAAGGGTAAGTGGTAATTTACTACTTGTGGGAAGGTTTGTATCCACTCTGTCGATCCAAAGACTCGATCCAATCTAGCCTGTACCACGCCTCAACGCCACATAAACTTGGATCCAACGTACCCCAGATCATGAAGGCTACTCTTTTGTACCCATTCCTAAAAGTGTTTGTTCACGATCCTCATTGTGTTGGCTCCACCCCGCTTACTGCTATCTCCAATTTTGCATTAAAATCACCTCCTACTAGCCAGGGTCTATGTAAGTATATACCTATCCATTCTAAAGCAGGTTAGAGGTGTTTTTGAGAAGAGCATTACGGGTTGGCATAAATAGTGGTAAAATTGGACTTATACTTGATTGTGATATGAATAAATTGATGGTGAGCTAACACTATGGAGATATTAAAATCAACCTTCTATAGCATCCATATCCCACCCTCGAAGCCTTCAGCTTCCACTCTAAAAGAGTAGTCAAACCCCAAAGTACGAATTACTTCATGTGCCCTAGTTCCACTAATTCTGGTTTCTAAGAAAACGAGGATACCCGGATTATAGTGACGAAGGTAATTACACAAGATTACCAGAAATCTAGTCCCTCATGCCCCTTGACAATTTTAAATTAGTATCGACATAATAAAAGAAAATAATTAACGAGAATCGGTACCTCCTATGGGATCGTGCTTGAGGTCATCGCTTAGGGGCTACGGTGCCTGCACCTCGTTACTTCCACTCGGTGGCATGGCTTCTGGTTTATTTGACTCTCTTGTTATATCGAGGGGGTTTGTATGCGGAGTGACACTAATCTCCCTTATGCTGGCAATAGCCTCCGGTGCCTCTACGCCCTCCATCAGCTGGAGTCGCTCCTCAACTTCCAACTCTCAGTCTTCCAACACCTAGTGATCACATATCATTTATGTGTGTGAAGATATTATGATTGCTATGTTTTTGTCCAAATTGTTTTGTTGTATTTGGAATTGGGGTCTACTACCGAGCTTTGTTCTAGGATAAGACTAGCTCGAGAGCTTTTGCCTGTGATTAACTGTGTTTGGACTCCCTTTTGTCCTCTGGGCCCCTTCCTAGCATTTTGTTTAGGTCCAGTAGCCTTGAAGATCAGACCATTAAGGGATTGATTGCTGGATCTTATAAACTCTGCTAGTTGAAGTCGGTGTCCTAGTCCCATTAAAGGATTATGTGGTGGGTCCTCAGTTGTTATTTCATCTACTGTCTCCATCAGCTCTTTTCCTGTCAGAGTTGCGCATCTAGATCTTGTCTTGTGAGAGGACTCTTTGTTGCTTCTCGAGGATGATTGACGCTGTATAGGGTTGAGAGTTTGCTGCTGGAGCCGTTGCATTGAGTTTCTTGATTTGCGTTGGACTTGTAACCACGGTCTATCATCGTTGAAGGGTCCGACCGTTAGCTGGCCTCCTGTGAAGCTAGTTCCCGTCCCTCCTCCAGCTGATGCTTCCGTCGATGTAGCCTTCCCAGTCCTTCCTTCCTATAGCTTTGGGTGCTCATCAGTGTCATGGTTTTGCTGGGGACACACAGCAGTAGCGTGACCAACCTTCCCGCAGGTGTAGCAGAGCTAAGGGAGACCCTCGTACACCACCTGCAATACCTCTCCATCAAGCTCCACACTGGTTTTCAAAGGCAAGTTTAAATCTATATCCATGGCGATACGTGCATAACGTCCCCAATGAGCTTACAAGGTCATTTCGACTATTTTAACTGTATTGCTTACTAGATTTCCCAGCGTCGTGAGAATCCCGGGGCGATACCTAGCCATAAGGAGGTCCGGGAATCTTATCTAGGTGACCGCACGTGTTACCTTCCTTTTCCTCAACTGGAATGAAGGCGCCCATTGCTGCACTGAAAGAGTTTGCCTATAGATGAGCCACGGTCCATCAATCAAGGCGTGGAAGTAGTCGGTATCCTCCATGAACCAAACTAAGAAGAATTCATGCTCCAAGTCTATGATTTTCAGAGGACCTATTAGTTTCCATAGTGCTCTCAATCAAGAGCTAAACGCTTGGAAACCGATCTTATGTCCCGCCCCCTTACCGTAAGGTACACACAGTGACGCCTAGAGGTCATTGCGATACATACCCTATGATAATGGTGAGCTACGATCGATCACTACATTCACTTCACCTGACATCATATCATTATTCACTTATGAAGCATCAATATAAAATCATAATATTTTAAAACTAACTTTTTCCTCATTTCATTGCATAAAACCGAAAGTGTACATTGTGTTTTTCTAACACTCTTTACATGTACATCTTCAAAACCTAATTCAAAAGTACTACATGAAAGAGGAAAATATATAATCTATCTAGTATGTCCAAAAATTCCAACTGTTCGACCTTTGAACCATGACTTCTCTTGTCAAAACACAATCTACACGACTTGTGGAGCCTCTCAGTAGTTAGAGTCGTCTCTCGATCCTAAAAAGACAACGTTGCACTTTTGGTGAGTTTTGGGAACTCAATAAGGTAACCATCATCGATGGTTCACTCAATTCGTGCAACACAACAATTCATATAACATACACCCACATTTTCGCATAATTGATCCTGTACCACATTTTCACTTAAGCATAGGCAATTATGCATTTCAATCAATCAAACATACTTAACAAAATGTATATGAAAAGTTCATAAGACTCTTTTCCAATTTTTATGTTGTTGTGATCGAGTGCCTGAACTGTCTCATATTCATTTTGGATATCGGGCTCATTAATAACTGTCCCTTATCCGATGAGGATACATGGCTCATTTTACATAATGAGCCTTAGGCTCTTAATCACTGTCTGAGCTCGAGGCTTTTTTCACACTTTGAGCTTTAAGCTCTGATCGGTGGCTACTCTGGTCATAACCGTTATTATCTGATTGTGCATTCATGTATGGAATGCATCTATCACAATCAATCATATGATGAAGCACATAGTTCTTCACATTCACATTCAAGCAGCACTTCAATATACATTCCACATTTCACAATCATCGGACCTCCTGTCCAGAAATCAATATACTCAATCATATTCATATTCTCATTCATAATATAATTTAAGGCAAACAATTAATTGAGAGAAACCGTCTAGGTTACTCACAAGTTGCTCTCAAGCTAATGCCTAGAATTTCCAGCAACGTCTAGTGGTTGAAGTTCCAATTGCTCCTCTATATCAAACAACATACACATAGACCACAATTTGTACAATCATAAGTGTTTGATAATGCACATGTATGAAATAAAATATGTACAATGCAGGTTCATAAAAATCCTGGGTGTCATTCCATCAACTTCATCACAAAATCACTCTCATACCAAAACTCATGTAAGTATAATTTATAATTAGGTTTATGCCTCACTAAAACCATTAAAATCCCAATTCATTTCTCATTGGTTCATTTTCATATTTTTCTTACACACACTTTCGGGTCTACTATTCATGTTCAATTAGAAGGTGAAACTGATGCAATTTGGTTATACTCTCTTCTAGAAAAGTGTTTCCCTATGTCTTATGTTTATATTGACACTAAAATCACTCAATTTGGTTTAGTAATTTGGAAGATATGACTAAAAAATTTTCGTACTTCTCTTATCCAAAATAGTTTACTATACATAAATTCCATCTAGAATTTGAACATCTTAGGGACTGAATCACAATTCAATTTCTTATATTATTTGTAT
>JAOQMP010000003.1:17963331-17983322 GCA_027563575.1 Erythroxylum pedicellare | reverse complement strand
CCCATCTTCATTTATGTTTTATATAGTTTAAAATTATATAATAATTAATATATTGTGCATTGCATATTGTTTAATATACTTTAAATAATATTTATATGAACAAATAATTTTTATTACAAAAATATAGTTAAAATTAAAAGTGCTTTTTATTTTATGTTGCCAAACAGTATACTGTATTAAGATTTTTCAAAAAAGCTCTTTTTTAAATGATAGCCAAACAGTCAACTGGCTTCTTAGAAAGGGTCTTCTAAAAAAAGATCTACAGAAAAAAGTTTTACTGACAAAAGCTCTAATAATATAAGCCCAACCAAACAGAGGCTTACTTTCTCACGAAATAGCTATTATCCCCACCAACTGATGATGTTAGAGGTTAATTGGATTTTGTCACTAAAAAAGTTTATGTGCAGTTTGATTGAATTGAACAAGTCTCTAGAAAATGTATCTATTCATCATTTAATGTTATTAAAATTTGTTATATTTCTTTCATCCCAAATGGTTTGAACTAGATAAGACAAATCAATATAGAAACACGATCTACTAGCTTTCTTATTGTGTGACATATTATAATACCATAAAATAACCTGTAGCCATTCAGTAGGAGAATCCACAAGAGAACATCTCTGTAAGATCATCTTCTAGGTGCATTAGTAAATTGGCATTTCAAAATAGATATGATATACCCTCCTAATCACTTTTGCATAACACACACTAGTATGGGATAGGCAAATACTTATATAGCTTGTTAATGGTAGGCAATTTGATTTTATCAACTCTCCATAATGTTATTGAAGCTCTAGTAGCATAAATTTGCACCACACCATCTCATACCAAGGAACACTATTGAGATGCCCTTGAAAGAATCTCTTTGCAATTCAGATTGGTGAGTTACCTTTGGTGGATGGTAACCAACAGTTGGTGTCTTCTTTGCCTCCATACATAACAATGTTATTGATCTCATTAGATAGGATAGGATTAGAAATTTTGAGAAGGATATTAGCCTTGTGCTCAAAAGCCATTACCACATTTTAGTTTTCATGAATGATTTCTCTCATAGGATTGAGTGCTTTAATTTTTTCCAAAGGTCCAGTAGAAAGCCACTAATCATACTGGAAGAAGGTATTGACTCCATTACTAACCTTCATGAATATCTGTGACCTTATCCTGCTCCTTATTTTGAAAATGATTTTCATATTAGTAAAAGCACTCTCTGACAATTTAACTTCCACAAGCTCCTCTCATTGATGTAGTATTCATTCACCTGTTAGAACTACAGACCTCATCGCATTTGATAGGAGCTGTATACTCTTATGCTTTATTTCTATACTATAAGAACTTCTTGAAATTTCTATCGACTATTTTGATCACAGGCTAAGGAAAAGCCATACGAGTTTCCCAATGCACATTGATGGAATTGAGTACTTTTGATATCAACTGAGCTTTTCTAGCTAAAAGAAAAAAATGTTCTTAGCCATAAAGAAGAAGTTATAGACTTTAATGACCATATTGATAATTTCCATAAGCAAGCTCTACAACTTATAAACCCGTGCCAACTCTATGAAACTTGTTTCTTGATTAAAATTGGTCTACTTAAACACTTGAGAGAAGAAATGATCAAATGTGGAGATCAAGAAGTCATTAATTTGCCTCTCATTTAGTCATCAAGTCACAGCATGATATAAATTAATACACTCTGGATTAATAGGCATTAGAGTAAAAGGCTTGATAAGGAAAGGATTAGGAGGAAAGGCACTAATCACAATTATGGGTGAATGATTACCAGATATTAAACAATGTTTGTTAGGATCAATAGAAGTTGATCTTTCTAAAGCAAAGGATTGTTTTATGTCTCTCTTCATTCTATCCTTTCCCTATCTAACTTTCAACAGTTCATTCGTATTGGAATTCAAACAATTGGGTATGGAAACTTCATTGGACAAGCCAATCTCCTCCTTTCCATAGGATTTCTAGGAAAAAGATGAATTCTTCTTCTTGTAACTTTTTCCTAAATTTCTCAAAAGGTATTGCAACAATTTCTTCCAAATCCATAAAGTTCATCTCTCCTCTAGAAATATCAACTGAGCTTTATGCAGGAATAAAACGGAATCTTGAAAAGTTTATAGAATCCTCAGAATCCGTAATCACTCCTAAAATAGGAACTTTGTGTACGAATTCGTTATGACAAACTTCTTCATGATTTTCAAAATATGTTCCAGCAATAGCCAGAGGAACATCAATTAATGGAACTGATGAAAAAGAACCAGAAATGAGATGTCTTGAAATGGATTAAGTAGACTTTGAAGAAAGTTATGAAATTCATGTCATCTATAAATTTAAAGGATTATCTTTAAAAGATGAAGAGTTATTAGGATTAGAACAAGAAATGTTTGAAAGAAGAGATATCAAAATGGAAGAAAAAAAAAGATGTTGAAAGATGGATAAATATTTAGTTGTTAAATAAAGAGATGAGTCCAAAACATACAAGAAGTAAAAGAAGCATGTGAAGTCCAGTTTGTAATATCATTTGCAACAATAGTTGACAAAGACTATATGAAGCAAAAAAAACCTACTACATCTTCTGCATTTACAGGCCCAATCAGTTATAATACAGGCAATCTTCCAAGGACACCATATATACCTTACTTTGAGCAAGGACATGAAGTTAAGAGGTAAATGGATGCCTCGATAACCCAAATTTTAATTGGGTGTTAATGGACATTTAAATCTAATGTTTTAAAAATTAGACTGGAGATTAAACTTGTCAAAGGAAAGTTTTAAAATTTTAAAGGTCAACCAATATTAAACCACTATAAAATTGGTATATAATAAATAAGAAGTAAAAATTATAAGAGTAATTAAAAATACTATATTTTATTGAAATAAAAATATAGCAATGTCTACTTTTATATAATGAAGTCATAGTAAATCAAATCTAATAATTCAAACCAAATTTAAGTCTAATATAGAACTTTGAAAATAATAAAAATCAAAATTGCATTTCTAAAGGAAGTTGTGTCTTATTATCGTCAAAAGTTTCAAATTTTCCCACGCTATCTAAAGACTCGTAAACTACACTTTAATGCAAAATATTTGCATCAACTCTTTTACTGCACTCAAATAATTTTTATTTTTTAGAAAATTCCTTTTTTAATTTCATTTTAAAATAATGTTAAAATACATATGACATAAATATTATATATAAACTAATCAAATGCTACTTATAGAATGATCTAGTTTAATTCTTAAATTTATATCGAACTAATTAAATTTGACACAAATTACTAATTTATTACAATTATTTTAAATTATTAATTAATTAAATTGACTTAATTCAAGTCAAATTTAAGAATTAAATTAAATTATAATTTCAATTATATCTTATTAGTCTGCTAATGTTTATATGGTATGTAATTGAATTTTTGTCATTATTTTGTAGTGAAAATTTGAGAGAAAGTTTCTTTTAATTGAAAATAAAAAATTTAACTCAAGAGAACACAAATAAATGTAAAAAGGAAAGGAAAAAATGAGAAAGAGATAAAAATAGGAAAACATGGATGTAACGTGAAGCTAAATCTCTCTTTATTTCCCTCCTCACATGTCCCATCAACTTTTTCTTGAAGAAGATTCAAAGTTTCAATTTTTATCAAAATCATTTGCAACCTAATTTCACATCTTTGATAGTCATTCAAACCTCTTTTCTTTTTTGTCTCCCATAGCCAAGCACCAACCTCTACTTCAACCATGAACGCATCATCCCCACCAAGAAATGTCTCTCCTTTCACCATTTATACCTCTCATTTCATTGAAGATAATGTGGATTTTAAATTCTTCTTTCTTTTTGTTATGAGATTTAGTTAACATCAATCATCATTTTATAGAGATGGAGCATTATTGAAGATGGTGGTGAAAGATAAGTTGTTGTGGATTGTTGTTCTTACTCAATTCTCCCTCTTCTATGGTCCTTTAGAATGAAGATTGCATTTGGTGCTCCAAGAAATCTCTCTACTTGTTTTGAGCTTTTGTTCTTGTTTTTGGTGCCAAATTCATCTACTCATTTGCTCATTCTTGGTTCTAGAATGATTTTCACTACAATATGTTGATTTCTCAAGTGCTAATCACATAAAGCTCTTATTTTTTATACTAATCTAGTATTTGGGCGTCGAAGGAGACAAAGACGAAGATGCATTTGGTTAATGGGTTAGAGGAAACTGGTCAGTTTATTATTTAACTAGCTAGTTTTCATTCCTAATGGTTCAAAGTAAAAACCAAATCAAAACTAGATGAAACTAACCGGTTTATTATTTAACTTAGCTTGAATTGAATTTAAAATTGCAGCAATTAACAATAAATTTTGAGTGTTTCCCATAATGTTTTATTTAGTTATTAGAGGAGACTTTGAATGATCTTCATTTTTGTGGCATAAACAATTTGTTTAGTGCCACATGCCTCACCTCTAATGCCCTTCCATATGATTTCATCAAAACTTTCTAAGCTAGTTAGTAAATTGTTAAATCTAAAGGTACCTTAATACTTACAGACTTAGTTTGAGTAATAATTATAGAGTGATCCAATAGGCCTAATGTATGGAACATGGAAAAGTAGTTCGAAATGTCTTGCAACCACTTTAAGTTGGTTAGGCTACAATCTATCTTTTTCTTGATAAATTTTGCACCCTTCTGTTTATTAATCTAAGTAAAGAAGTTGCCACTTTGAGGAATATTAGAAATGTAGATGTCCGCGAGACATTTTCTTAACTCAAAACAAGGCTGTTTGGAATAGTTCATTCCTTCTACATCTTTAAACATGATGATGGTGTTAAAATCACCAGTTAGCAGCTAAGGCCTTTAGATGTTACTTACTAGCCTTTTGATTTTTTCGCAAAGTTGACACCTTTGACAGGCATTGTTGTGAGCATAAATAAATGAAACCACATGGGATTTCTTATAGACTTTACACATAACTTCAACATGAATCACTTAATCTAAGCTACTAGTAGTAGATACTTCCACTAATTGGCCATTTTCGTAAACTAAGATTCTTCCATTCGGATGATGAGAGTGGTTAATGACATTCTTATAATAAGATTGAAGGAACTAAAAAGGATTTTATTTAACTTGATTATGGATTAGATGTTTTAATTATGCTCCAAAATGAAGTATTAAGCAATTTTTTTTTAAAGAGCTTTGACTCCTCTGGTATTCAATGTTATAATATTCATGATTTAGTATTAGAGGCAGGAGGTTTTTTGTTCCTACTAGACCTTTTTTTTTCCATTATAGCTTTAAAACCTTTATCATTCACACCAGTTATAGAAGTTTTCTAATTCTCTTATGTGTTTTCTCAACTTTTTTTTATTAGTTTCATTGATAACCAAATGTAGAACAATTACTATCTATCTTACTTATTTCACCATCAGTTACACATTGTTTTTTCTATACGTAAAGTGTGATCATTTCTATTTTCACTCTCATCAATTAAATCAGAAGGATCAACATGAGCTTCAACATTTTTAGTAATTTTCTTATAAGTATAATAATAATAATTATTATCATCAAGCTCCACCAGCTCTTAAAATAAACCTATTTTGAAGCTTCTACTATTAGGGTGCCATTCCATTTTAGAGTTTAGTTGTAACACCCCACTCTCATAGTGTATATCCCTAAATATACCGACGATATTCGAAAATAAACTCTACATGGGTGGTGCGCTAGGATGGTCAAACAATCAAACTCATTAAAAAATTTTCAAACATCACATGCATATTTAGAAGATCAATAAACCTTTTTTGGCCCATTTTATTCAAAGACAATTTCAGTTGAAAATATTACAAACAGTTAACACATCATCATATATTCCAGTAATCATCTGGGCCCAATACAAAACATTTCCAATCATAAAGTCAGTACACTTTTCAATTCGCATAAATGTTGTACAATAATTACGTAATGCAATTTTTAAAATACAAAAGAAAGACTATAGACATATGCAGGTACAACTGATCCTGACCTCTAACTCTTATCCATATGCAATGGTTAGACTCTAGTTGGTCTAATAGGGTAACTCTTTTGAGCCTAAAAAATAATGTTGCAATTTTCGGGTGAGTTTTGCGAACTCAATGAGCCGACCATCCTCGATGACTCACTCATACCATATAACACATTAGTTCATACTTCAATTTCACATACGCTTTATGTCATCATATAATACACATTATTTCACCAATAATCATATAACATCACATAACACTTTGATCACTTATTCCACATTTCACATTCGGAGCAGTCAAATAGTTCATTTCAATCACTTAAAACATACATATCAATTATCTATACAATGCTCATGAGACTCACTTTCAATTGTTATTGTTATGAACGAATTTACTGGCCCATATCCATTGTGGATACTGGGCTTGTTTAAGATATTATCCTATATTCCTCGTAGATACTGAGCATGTTAACAATTGAGCCTGTGACTCTTGTTTATAATCCGAGCTTTAAGCTCTTTCAGATTGGTCACTCCGGTCATAACTACCTTTATGTTATCATCCATTCATGTAATGAAATGCATCAAATCACATAAGATCAATCAGTCACTTTATTTCACTTTACACATTCACTTTCACCTATCATCAGACCTAAGTCTGGCATTTAACAACTATGTTGAGAATCACTTATTCATTCAAATTCACATTCAAGGAGCACTTCCTATGCTCTCACATTTATTAAACTCTTCGGACTATTAATGTCCGGAATTATCTCAATCACATTCACATTCAGTTTCAATTCAATACATAAATTTAAAATAGAACAAACAATGAAAGTGAGATCATCCAGATCAACTCACAGTACGCTCTAGATTAGCATTTGCTTCCTTGATCTGGAAACATCTGGATGTGGATGTTCTATCTTGTATATCAACATTATGCAATACACATATTGTATAATCATATAAACATTCAATTGTACACATATGTATAAGTGTAATGTACAATGCATGCTTAATTTGACTATTTCGGGTATGTTTCCTTAATCATGTCTCTTGATCATTCAAACCTTATCATATGTATTTGTCTAGCTTATTCTTAGGTTTACAACTTAAGAACACTTGGTAATTCTAAGTTCATCACTTAATCATACACTAAGGTTCATAGCTCAATACATTTGGTTATTATAATATCATCAATCAATCATTCACCAATGTTATTCCAACATTATATGATCACACAATATCCAAACTCTCCTTCATTCTTACTTGATACACATTACTCTTCTCCTTATAATCATATTAGCATATCTAAAAGCACTTTTATATCATTAACAACTCATAACTTCCGAATTGAGATACATTCATATATCATATCTTACGAAACTTAATCTTCCTAAGTTCATCAATCAACCCTTTATCAATGCTTTCCTAGTGAATTCATATGACAATGAAATTTGGTGGAGAGGAAGGACAATGTATGAGGAGCTTGTGGTTCAAATTTTAGGTCAATCAGAGATTTGAAGAAGTTATGGTCAAAAGAGTGAAGGGTGTTGAAAGCTATCAAACAACAATGCACCTTCACTATCATGATCGTTCTTGTATATGATTGTGTAACCACTTGACAATCCCTCTCTGTCACGATCGTGCAACTTATTAATTCCATTATTCAAGCTTTTCTCCAAAACTGATTTTGAGGTCAATTTTGCATGGACATTTTGATAAGAAAAATTAAGTATTTAGGCAATACATTCTTTTAAAAAATGTTTCTTTATGTATTAAGTTTCTAATGAAACCAATTTCATGCAATTTGGTTTAGTATTTTACAAGTTATATCTAAAATACTACAAACTATTCCAAAACTGTGACAAAACACTATACTCAACTCAAGACAAAATTTAAAACTCTTAAAGATAGAATTAAAATTCAATTCCTTGATAACAAATATAGCCACGTGTCTCTATTTTAATCTAAACTTAAAATCATCCCATTTAGATATCTAAAGATCAAGATATGGCCAAAATACAGATGCATGTTTAGTGAAAACACTCCATCTAACATATTCTAGTCATTCTCTTTCAATTTTTACAGATTTTTAACTCCTACATTTCACATCTAACACACCTTATGAATAGATCATCAACTTTACTTCATTTCCTCAGCATTCTTAACTCCATTTTAGCTTAATGTTATCGATAAACAAATTATAGTCCATGATTGATCATGAACACTAAAAAATAGAACATATACATATATACATTCATCATCAACTTTCTACACATGTTCAATTTCACTTCCACTTTCATTTTACTTCTAGCTATCACCTTAATTCTTCCCATTTCAAGACACCACATTATTCATTCACATTTTAGCATGTAACCATCTTCATTTTATGATCATTTAACTCTTAACTATCATCAAAACAATTTTTGTTCCACAAATAAAGGATAGTAATGCTTTATACTTACTTGTTTAAGCTCCAAGATTCTTCAAATCACTTTTAACCCTAGCTTCTCAATACCACACAATCCTCATCATTTATGAGGTAGATATTAGGTTTTTCTTATGACATGATGAAGGAACTAACTTATTCTTGAAGAAACAAGGTGAAGGAATTGATCAAAATCAACGTGATGAGGTGGGTAAGAAAATGTCGTGAGATGGAGAAGAAGAATGAAGAACGAAATGAAGAAGAGAAGAAAAGAGAGCATTTAGCCAATGGTAAGAAACAAATGAATGTTAGTCTTGCAAGGGTAAGTTACGAGAGTGAGGTGTGTGGCATATTTCACCACCTCGTGGTTTTTAATGGTTCCTCATTAATAACTAGTCATTTGTCTCCAATTTCTAATCCAATTGACTTTCAATTTTTAATTACATATGTCATTAAATCCTAATGTCATTCATCAAAATTTCTATAGCCATCTGACACTTATTTCTGCTACTATTCATCAATTGTCGCGCTATTTGACATTTTTCCTAGTCCAAAAATACCCTTAATTTCAAAAAATTCTTAAATTTTTCCAAAAATTCTAAATCAATACTATAATTCACCAAATCAATTTTAACTCAAAATATTCACTATTATATCATAATCACATTAAAATAATTATTTATACCCAAAAATTGTCAAATGAGTGCATAAACAAATCATTGTAATGTGTGTAAAATTCCAGTTCATATGTGTGTATGCTAACATTATGCATGAGTATGAAATGCATTTTTCTAATCTCTCATTGCTATTTCTCATTTACAGAAATCTAGGATTCTAATCCTTAGTATGGAAATTAGATGTTACCTTAGTTGCTTTGATTTCTATTCATATGTAAATTTCAATGTATCCTCCATAGTATCAAACCATTCATTGAGTTTGAAAATAGGGATTGTATTGGGTAAATAAGTCATAGAGCTTACTAGGACATATTATCTCTATAGTGTCTTGATCTTTGCAAATAGGTTTGCCAATGTAACTTGCAAGATAACTTAAACCACTTATAGTCTAACACTCCAAAGGCACTTTATGAATGCATATCCATATTGGAATATCCTTTTATTTTATTTTTCTATGCTCATCCCTAACCTCCATGCTTGAAGTAGTAGTGACTTGTTTTGTACATCGTAAGGTCCATCTTAAAAGATCTCTATCATAACATCTTTGTAGGAGAATTTAAAGAAAAAGATGTTATCACTGTTCACCAATATGTCCTACAAACCATAATTCCTCCAATTTATTTGTTTCCACTAGTTTATCACTAGAAAACCCACCCTTTTTTCCAGGAAATATCTTATCAAGATTAAACTTCATCTTTTAACAACATTCTTCAAGACTTCTATGTAGGGTGATACCATAAAGTGTTCTTCACATCTTGTTGGGAGTATAATTCAGTTTAGCTTCAGGTTTGCCATCTCCTGCAACTTGAACCCATATTTTTCCTAATGCTAGTAGGTCAGTTAGCTTTAGGATGTAATGCTTGATTTAAATTTTGAGGATAATCTATAGAGATCCCTGATGAAGAAGCCATTTGAGTAGGTTAAGCTTTTGTTAAAGATAGGAAGTCAGGTTAAGAGTTTGTCATTTTGTCCAGCAAATAAAGTGTAAGATAGTCACAAGGCAAGATAGAAAAGAAGTTTGCAAGATTAGAAACTTGACTATGCAAAAGGGTTTAGATGTGCATGAGCTTCATGTAGAAGTAGGTTGGAGCTTGACATCTTAGGAATAAGACACAAGAGGAACCTTGACTACAGTGAAGATTTGAGGGTTATAGAGGATATGCTTTTATTTGGAACAATGGAATATGACCTTCTTGGTTGGGATAAGTCATATTACAATTTAGTTTCCAACATACGAAAAGATAAAAAGTCTTATATAGCTAAAAGGGTAATATTTGTTATAATCAGTATCTAGTACTTCAATAGTTGAAAACTAAGATTTTGATCTATAATTGTGCTAATTTTCTAAGAAAATACAATTGTGGACAAGCTAAATCTTGGGAATTTGGCGGTTGCCTCTTCAGTATTAAAAATAATTGCCTCTATATTATTTTACCCATATGAGGTATGGCATGGATGGTTGTTCTCTTTTGACAAAAAACACCTAGATTATATGGCTCAATTTATATTATGAAACTTTACTATGTTAAGTTTAAATACTAGGTTAGTCGAATAAGGCTTCAAGAGTAAGAGAAAATAAAAATATTTCAAATATAAAGGACTTGTTGATCGTAATAAAGCATTACAATAAAGTAGACAATTGGCTACAAAAAGAAATGTAGACAGTTGTTTCCAAAAGCGTCACTTATAGTTATTTGTAACATTTTTGTTTCTTCGCATAAAGAGTCATTAATTCCTCGTAGCTGAAAATTATATGCTATGTTTCAAAAAATGGTAGATAAAAAGCATTAGCTATAAAAAAATTTATAGCTAAAGCATTACAAAAATGTAGCTAAAAATCAATCCTTTTTCTCGACTTACTTCTCTTTAGCATGTGGCAGGGAGATGTGCCAACTGATTGACAAAAGAAATAAAACATGGCCAATAGTTCTTGGCTATGTTTTTCTCTTTGTAGTTCTATAGTATTAGCTATGTTTTTTTTTGTCATAGTCAAATTTTATTTGCTACAGGTTTTCATAACATAGCCAAATGTTATTTGATACATTTTTAATAAAGTCGTACCATATTATTTGTTGTTTTCAATCAAAGATAATGAACAATATGTTTAGTATATAATATATCGACAAATTTTTTATTGTGAATTATTTGCTTATTATTATAAAATGAAATTAGACAAAAATATTATTAATTCAAAATATTGAGCATTGAATATATAAAGTAAAATTATATAATATCATTAAATTATACCAACAAAAAAACATGATATTAAAGGATGATAATTTGTTCCTATGCAAGATATTAATGACAACTTGGGAAATTATTATATACAAAATAATAAATAAAAAGATCACTTGACAAATTAGAATATGTCTAGCTTATTGAAAAAATGCTCAAATTACAAAAGTATTAGAGCATAACCCTAAAGACTACCTAGTATTGTTTATGTCCATGAACCTGTAATCATAAAAAAAGAATAGTTAAAATGAACTAAAAATATTGTGAGTATTAATACAATAAGAATTTGTTTCTAATTAAAGAAAACACCACATAACTTTATCATTCACAATATAATCACTTGTCAGTTACATCTTCATCCATTTTGTAATTCAAAAAAAAGTATTAAAATTAAATTATAGTACATTAAGGAAGTGATAAAAAAATATAAGAGAGAATTAACACTCTTCACTTTCATCTTCATTTCTATCATAATATGAGCCAAGTTATCTTTTAAATAACATATTTTTCTTAAGTTTCCTATCCCCTTATTACTTTAGCTGTAATGCAGCCTTGAGCTTGTTACTTTCCTCTTGAAGGTGTTTAATTATTGCTTCACATGTAGAGGTTGAAACATTTGGCTTAGGGTCATAGCCAAGGCCTTTCACATAGCTGAAATGAGTACTAAGTAATATATCACAAATCTTTTCAAACTGAGCTCATTCCCCTCAGACATAGTCTTCTTTAATAACTTTTGAATCTTATTCTAAAATTAAAAGAAAGAAAACCAATATTCAGTCCATATATTACTACTTATGACATTTAAGTATTTTCCTCCTTACGAGATTCAGCCATATTCAATTATTTTCCTAGCAGTTCTTTTAGGCCCAAAATGACCACCACAAGCATACAAATGGCAAAATTTTAAAATAGATTTACATTCATGCTTGGTCACACATCTCCTAATTACTTGGTCAAAGAAAGACTGCCATAATTGAGGATCATCCCATAAATAATATTTTGAATCACTCTTTATTATGTTTAGTCTAGCTTTACTCAAATCATTAGATATCTTATGATTCACTAAATAGTTTACAATATCAAGATACCATTGAACCTTATCTTAAAGTGTTAGTAATTGCTCATTCAGAAATAGTTCTTGTAATGGTATTGAATCCTCTTCCTTCACAACTCGACTCAAGTGGTCCACAACTAAGTTCTCTATACCTTTCTTATCTTTGATCTCCAAATCAAACTATTAGAGAAAGAGAATCCATCTAATAAGCCTTGTCTTCACTATCTTCTTCGATAAAAGATACCTTAATACTGCATGATCAAAATACATAATGACTTTAGAACTAAGCAAATAAGGTTTAGATTTATCCAAAGTAATCAAAATGGCTAAAAGCACCTTCTTTGTGGTGGAGTAGTTGCATTATGTTAGACTAAGAGTTCTTGGAGCATAGTAAATGGCATGAGTCATGTTGCTACATTTTTGACCAAGTACAACACCCACAACAAAATTGCTAACATCATACATAATCTCAAAGGGTTGCGTCCAATTAGGTGGTTGAATGATTAGTGCCAAAGTCAATAGTTCCTTTAAATTTTCAAAAGCTTCCTTGCATCCCTCTTCAAATTCAAATGGCACATCCTTTTATAACGAATGACAAAGGTTTGTTGAAAGCTTACTAAATTATTTGATAAACTTGTAATAAAAACTTACATGGCTAAGAAGTACAAACCTCCCTAAAATTTGTGGGATAGGGTAAGTTTCACACAATTTCAATCTTAGCTTTATCAACCACAATCCGTTTAGATGAAATTACATGTCGTAAAACTATTCCTTGTTCAATCATAAAATAAAATTTTTCAGAATTTAAAAGAAGATTAGTTTCGATGCATTGTTCAAGTACACAATTCATATTATCTAAGCAAGCGTCAAATGAATCCTTATAAACAGTAAAATCATCCATAAAACCTCAATAATGTGCTCAACATATTCAAATAAAATAATTACCATGCATTTATGAAAGGTGGATGGGGCATTGCAAAGTCTAAAAGGCATTCTTTTATAGGAAAATGTACTAAATGGACATGTAAAGGTTGTTTTCTTTTGATCTTTAGGAGCTATCACAATTTAGTTATAACCTGAATATCTATACAGAAAATAATAGTGAGATCATCTCACAAGTCATTCAAGCATTTGATCAATGAATGGGAGTGGAAAGTGACCCTTGTGTGTAACAACATTTAACTACCTGTAATCATTGCGTACTCGTCATCCATTTGAATTCTTGTAGGGATAAACTCATTATTCTCATTTTTCACCACTGTAATTCCAATCTTCTTTGGTACCACTTGGATTGGACTTATCCATTTATCATCTGAAATTAGTTAGATTATACCAACATCAAGCAACTTTAAAATCTCCGTCTTCACCACTTCCATCATCGAAGAATTCAATCTCCTTTGTGATTCTCTTGATGGTTTGGATCCTTCTTCTAAGAGAATTTGGTGCATGCATGTCAAAAGACTAATACCCTTAATGTTAGCTATGGTCCACCTTATAACTATGATATGGTATTTAAGCACTCGAATGAGCTTTTCCTTTGGAAGCTTAGTTAGATTCTTTGCTATGATTCCCTAGAATGTTTCTCTTTCTCCTAAAAATACATACTTCAAGTGCTCCGATAATTTCTCCAGTTCAATTGTAGGTGCCTGCACAACCTAAGGAAGAGATTTTGTATGAGATATTGGCAATTCAATCTTTAAAGGTATATAACTTTTTGGCATTGGTTACAGTGATTGAAATGCTAGCACAATTTCTTCTATCTCATCTGCAATAAATAAGTTAGAATTTTGGAATGCGAAGAATGATTCTAACTCATCATCACCTTCCATATCAAAATTTTTTAAAGACAATTAATCAATGAAATTAATAGAAAAAACATAATGAACATCATTAAGGTATCTCATTGCTTCGAAAATATTAAAGCGAACCTTTTTCACTATCAAAATCCATAGTTAACATTCCTGCATCCATGTTAATCTTTGTCTTTGATGTCTTTAAGAATGGTTGACCAAAAAGAATTGGTGTTGAATTAGGTGAAGGTTCTCCCTCCATGTTCAATACATAAAAATCAGTTAGGAAAACTAATTTATTAAACTACACTAAGACATCGTTTACAATCCCTTCAGGATAAGCATTAGATCTATTTGCCAGTTGAATTATGACACATGTTTCTTTCAAAGACCCCAAATTCAATGATGTGTAAATAGAATATAGCTTGACATTAATTGAAGCTCCTAAATCTAACATTGCCTTTTCAAATCTGGTGCCACTTATTTTGCAGGGAATTGTAAATATACCTGGATCCTTACATTTTGGTGGAAGTTTCCTTTATATGACTGTAGTCATATTTTCCCCCAAACTCACTTTCTCATCTCCTCTCAATTTCCTTTTAGAAGTGCATAATTCCTTGAGAAATTTGGCATATCTTGGAACCTGTTTTATGGCATCAATTAGAGGTATATTCACCTCTACCTTTCTAAACATTTCCAAAATCTCCTTATCTTGCTCCTCTTTCATTGATTTAGCAAACCTGTTAGGAAAAGGAGGTAAAGTATTGGTGAAACTTTTAATCACAGGAGATTAAGAGTTTACCTTAGTTTTCATTTGAACTTCTTTTGGAGACACTTTGAGTTCCTTTTCAGATTTTTCATCATCGCCCATAAGAGGAATCTTATGTGGTACTTCTTTTGGAGACACTTTGAGTTACTTTTCAGATTTTTCATCATCGCCCATAAGAGGAATCTTATGTGGTACCTCTATTTCTTTATTACTTCTTAAGGTGATAGTTCTTGCATTCTCTTTTAGGTTCATAATTATCTGAGAAGGAAGTTTATCTAAACTCTGATTTTCCGATCAGCTAACAACAATAGTTATATGACTTATTTGATTTTCCAGATTTTAAATACTAGCTTTTGTTTGCTGTTGAAGTTGTAGGGTACTAATTTGAAATTGAATTGTATTATGAGCCCTAGTTTTAATCATGCCTTCCCCTGAAGGTCCAGAGTTTGATGGTTGAGCTTACCTTTGAAATGGTTATTGGTAGGAGATTTCTTGTTGTCCTTACTATCGGTAACTATTAAATGGAGAATTCTTACATCCCAAATTGTGTGCATAAGAGTAGTTAGGAGCATATTTCTTTTTTGGTTGATCTGGAAAACTTCCAAAAGTGTTCCGTGGGGGTTTCTTGCAAGATTCGGCATTTATTAGTTAGATGTCCTACCATTGTACAAATTATGCATGCTTTTACTTATTAAGTACCATTTGTAGCCATTGGTCTCCCTAAAGATGTCAACCCAGCTATTTGTTGCTCTAGTGTGGTAGTACTAGATTCATGGAATTTTAATGATTTGGGTGTCTCTTGTGTGTTGAATTGTTGAGAGTTAATGGCCATGTTGAAAATTATATTTCTAGCATCAATAGGCATCTTATCTACGAATTCACTTTTTCTTGCTACATTTATCATACTTCTTTCTTATAGTAGAAGTCCCTCATAGAAATACTAGATCAAGAGTTGTTCACTAATATGATCATGAGGGCGACTACCAAAAATTTATTGTCTGATTTGCAAGCTTACAATTTATAGCCTTAAATACTACAAATGCATGGGTCGTGATTTGTAGTAAGTGAAGGGTCGATCTGATGAGAAGGTTGAACTAATCTAATCCTAGGTTATCTAAGGTTATAAAATTATTAAAATAAAAATAAAATTGAACAAGAAATTAAATACGAGAATTTGGTTAGCGAGAATGTCATTCATGAATTTAACATAAAAGGAGTTAAAATTGAGCAACGAAAAATTCACAATGGAAATCAATCAAGGAAAATTACCAGATTATAGGAGAGGGGATACTTTCTATCATTAATGCTAACCTAGCCATTTATGTGTTAACGGGGTGTCGGTTCTAAACTATCAAAGGGGGATCACTCTCTCTAGAGTTATAATCACGCATCCTAATTAGATTATGGAATTTGCAATCTCTCAATTAACAAAAGATCCACAATTCTAATTAGAGCTTAAGCCCTATAATAAATAATCTGGTCTCACACGGGATCTCTCTCTATATAATAACCAACTAGATCGATTGTGTGGTCAATTAAATCACCTAACTCTCATTAACCTGATCTAATCATTTTTATCTTGTTCACTCTCTCGCTTTATTACTGAAGCATCAAAATATAACAATCAATCACAACACCCAATCACAATAACACAATAATAAATAAATTAACATTAAATCAAGGTCAAATATCGAAGGAAAGTTAAAACATGTTAATCAAACCCAAATCCATACATATATTCATATTCATCTTCATATTCAAAGGAAAGAACAATAAGATGAAAGAAATACACAACAGAATGGGGATGTAGATGCCTCAGGAGGGCAGCAGCTGCTAAGACCCGCTCCTTTCTCCTCTTTCTCTTCTTCTCTCTCTCTTCTTTCTCTCTCCTTGAGGGTTTTTCAAAAGTGGCAAAAAATGAAGCTCTTTTAGGGTTTCATTATAATGCCTTTTATAGTCTCTTCTAATTTAGGCAACTGTAGGGTTTTTTTGGGGTCTAAAAGGTTTGAAGAGTCCCTTAAAAACTCCATTCGTGAAGTATGCTCTATCGCAGAGGCCTTTACCTTCTATCATGATGGTGGCAGACAAAGCCACGATCATGGCTCCTTGCACGTGCTTCTTTCAAGATTGTGGTTTACTGGCCACGATCATGGGCCTCTGTTTTGGTTTGAGTCTCCTCTAAAACTCCTATGTTTTTCGATATTAGCCCTAAAATACTACCAAACTCATTAAGACACCTCAAACATATAACATTAAAGCTCAAATGCATGTTCTAACCTATAAAACACTTAAAACACAAATATTTAACAAACTAACACAATTCTAACCTAAACACATACTAAATAGTCAAATTATCAACTAAACACACAACAAACTACCCATTAAAATATGATGTAATCTACAACTATCAATTAGCTCACATCCTCTTAAAACACTCCCAAAACTTATATAATCTCCCCATCGTATTGTCTAATTACACATTTTTCCTTATGAATATTTATAGCTCGAGAGGAAGGGAAGTATCTCCAAAAACAATCTTTGCATCTCATTCCAACTAGTGATTGATCTAGAGGGTAAGTAGTAGAGTTAATCTTTAATGGTGTCCCCCGATGAGAAAGGGAATGTCCTCAGCTTAATCTGGTCTTCTTGGACCTAAGTAGCTTCATGCTAAAATAGATCACGTGGAACTCCTTGAGGTGTTTATGAGGATCTTCATTTGACATTCCAGGAAAAGTAGGCAAAAGATGAATTAGATCAAATTTAAGCTCAAAAGCAATATCAAGAGTAGGAAAATCAATGCACAAAGGTTGATGATTGAGATCAGGAGTAGCCAATTCCTTAAAAGTGCAATCATTATTTTGTTCTACCATATTAGAATCTGTTTCAGAAATAGAATCACTAGATGAACTAGAAAGAAAATCTAAGGCTATTTAAATTCCTATGAAGAACTCCTGTTAGATGGTGACAGATGCTGGGAACTTTATGCAACTTTTCTTATCGATATGTGCAAAGTTCTTTCAATTTTTGGATCAAATTTCAGTTCACCAAAGTGAGAAGATTGTGTCATGTAATGTATCTAAACCAAACAAGAAAAGAAATTAATAAGAAATAAAAGTAAAATAAATTCAGAAAAGCAATCAAAATTAATCTTTCATAGTGTTGCCAAAATTGGTAGCCTGTCTTAAGACTACAACAAAATAATTAAACTTAAAACTATAGCTAATGATGAATCTAAGTTGATCCTACAGAGATTAAATCAAATCACCTGTCTAAATTATATTTATATGTATAAAGGGGGGGTTTGGTCTAATGCAATCAAGAAAACAAAGTAAAATTGAACCTATGAAAGTAAATAAAAGAAAGCAGTGAAAAATGATAAAATTGACAAATGATTTTGGAATCTAATTCTCGGATCAATCTCAGCCTAAACACAAATAAACATGTCATTGCATTATTGTTTTCACATGTCTCTTAAAACTATTGATTGTAGATTAACAACAAGCTCTGTTAATCCCAATTTTTCCTTAGATCACGTTTAATCAAAAATAGCTTTTTAATTGAACCTAATTATCAAACAACTTAGCACAAGCTCTCTATATTTAGTAAACAAATTGCATTACAAATAAGGAAAACAAATCAATCTAAGCAACAACCACACAAGTTTAGATTATTTAAGCTATGTTTCGTTATCTCTAATAATTCAATGTCATTACTTATCTTATGCATATCCTCTTGATATCTTAATTTGATGATATCCATCCCT
Organism: Erythroxylum pedicellare; assembly: GCA_027563575.1. Classification (NCBI taxonomy): domain Eukaryota; kingdom Viridiplantae; phylum Streptophyta; class Magnoliopsida; order Malpighiales; family Erythroxylaceae; genus Erythroxylum; species Erythroxylum pedicellare. The sequence continues at coordinate 17,964,624 of JAOQMP010000003.1, read as the reverse complement.
CAAATATAGTTTAAAAACTTGTCTCATTTCATGTTTTCATCCAATAACTCTTCAATTAAAGGTATGAGAAATTTATCTTTTATAGTGCAATGTTTGGAGCTTTATAATCCATGCATATCCTCCAGTAATATGAGAAAGACTAATACTTTCTCTAATGGTGCCTTGTTCCATTATACCCCTTTCTAATTCTTTAATGGCTTCCTTCTGCACTCCAACATATCTATAGGTTCTCAAACCATCCACCTCCTTCTCTAATTCTTGATTTTACATTAGCGTATGCAATTGTCTCTTGTTTACATTTGTGGTTAAGAATGCACTTTTCGTCACACTAAAATTATAAACCTTTGGCTTTTCTTTCATCAAATTAGTTGACGCTAGTTATTTCGGTTCCTATTACTCGAATATTTACTTGAGACTATGTTGTTGATTAAGGTTCATTAAACAACCTTTCATATAATTATTATGAGAGTAAACCCTATGGCTAATTCCTTACACCCATTTTATATGTTGCAAAACAATGATGAAAAACCAACTCTTATTTCTTAATTACCTCATACACTTATTGTAATGTTCTTGGATGAGCTTCAATACATAATCAATTTCTAGTTTTTAACCCCTTTAAAAACAAATTCACCAAATATGGTTATGACCTTAATAATTTATACGACAAAAAGTTGAATTTTGCACAATACTGCTTTATATTCCTTATCTACCTCAGTATTTGAGTTCCCCTATTGATTCGTCAAACGCATCCTCACCAAATCCTCTACTCCAATGTTATCAATTACTCCCCCAACTTGAAAATTCTATTGTCATCAAGTTCTTCATATTTCTTCATATACATTTAATGATATGAAAGAGCCTCTCTAGTTAAATGCATCACTGTAAAAGGAACTTTCACTTCTCTTGGCATTCTATCAAACACAAAAAATTGTTTGCAGTTGAAAAATTAACCGCAAAGTCATTCTCCATCGAATTGTGGAAATTTCACTGTGCTAAACCTTGTCTGTTGGACCTAGAATTTTTCTTTATTTTATTATTTATTTTTCTTAGAATTTAGTCCATTAAATTAGCAAGCATGAATAGAAGTTAAAGTTATTAGATAAAGAATGTTAGAATTTAATTAGAGTATAGTATGGTAGTTAATGGACTAAGGAGCTAATGGGCATTACATTAAATGAAGAGGGATAAAATGGGAAAGACAAGACAAAAATATTGTCTTGAATTAAAAGAAGGAAGAAGAGGAAAATCGTGGGAGTTAGAAAAGAGAAGAGAAATCGTGGAGAGAAGAAA
>JAOQMP010000003.1:17945024-17963231 GCA_027563575.1 Erythroxylum pedicellare | reverse complement strand
ATATAAAAGTTAACTCCCAACAATTTACCTATCCAAACCTCATAATTATTTAAATCATGCTTAACTAAAAAAAACATTCGGCGGCCAACATTTTGTTCACCCATTATTGAAAACCCTAAAGAGAGGAAGAGGAAGAGGAAGAGAAGAGGAAGAGGAAGAGGAAGAGGAAGAAGGAGGAAGAACAATTAGTCTTGATATGCTTCCCGAATCAGGAGGTTTTTCAATATTGATGCCTTTCGAAATCGTCCATTCTAAGTTTCTATTTCTTTTTCGTTTCAATTTTATTCATGTATAAAGTTGGGATGGTTTGTATGATGATTGATAGTAGAATGATGATGATGTCTTAACTTTCCATCGGTATTTTATTTTGATTTAATGATAATCTAATCGATTGTGTTATTTGGATGAATGTTGTGATTTAATTACGTTCTTGCATAATTCAGTAATAAACTGAGAGGGTGAACTAAATGAAAAATGATTAAATTAGATTAATGAGAGTTAGGTGATTTAATAGAAATCGTGACAAATTTATTGGTAATTGTGCAAAGAGAGATCCTATGTGATATTCTAATAGTTTATTAGAGTTCTTCATATCTAATTAGGGTTTTGAATAATTTATGAATTGAAAGATTGCAAATTTCATTATCTAATTAGGGATTATAAATTAAGAGAGAGTAACCAGCCCTAGGATCATTTAGAACTAACATTCCATTAACACTTAATCAGCTAGGTTAATATTAATGATAAGTAACATTCCCTTTCTCATAACTTGATAAATTTCTTTGGTTGATTTCTATTGTACGTACTTAATTCTCAATTGTTAATTATTTCATGTTTATTTTTTGAATTAAGTGGTTGAATTAAATTCTAGTGATTAGTTTTCGTTGCATTGTTTATGTTGAATTTCGTATATTATTAGCCTTTGATTTTAGGATTAGATTAGTCCCTTTCCTCGTAGGATTGACACCTTTTATACTACAATCGTGATCTGTATGCTTTTGGTATTTGAGGGCTTATTGTAATAGCCAATTTTTCAAATTGAGGGATTAAAACCCTAGACTATTGCATAGAAGCTATAACATTGAAAATTCATGAATTGCATTTCTTTCACATGCATATCAATAGCATACACATATGAATTATGATTTAGTACACATTGCAAAGAATGTATATGCACTACAAAGGTTAAAATGATCATGATGTGAATTGTGTATTATTCATACCTTGCATTTTGGTTTGATTGATTACAAGTAGTAAATTTGGAATTAATTTGGTACAATTGAAATATTGATGAATTAAAATGTACATTTGGTCTAGGAAAAATACCAAATGGATACATGGAAAATTAGGATGATTAAGCCTATGAATAAGTGACATTTGGCATAGATGAATGAGTGACATTTGATATAAGATATTAATTGACAAATGGCAACAATGGTTGTATGAAAAATGGACTAAGTAATTAAGTGACATATGGCAGCATATATACTTAATAAATGGAGAACATGACTATGGAAATATGTCAAATTAAGTTGGTGACACGTAGCACCTTAGGTGTTAAGCTCCTGCAGGAGTAATCCCAACTATGCTTATTTTTCATCTTTCTTCTTCTCACACACCACTGAAATCCTCTCAATCTTTACATCCCCGTGTTTTGCAATGTTTATGTCCAATTTCTACATCAATAATCCAAACTTTTACCCTTCATAAGATAGTTAAAGAATCAGATTATTGTTATCTCTTATCCTAGCCAAAAATCATTCAATTGTTACCTTGAATCTGTGATTAATCTTGCATGAATATAAGGCAAAGTTAACCTGATGAATTGAGCTGTAATTGGATCTAAAAAATAAAGTAAAATATTGTTCCTTATAGCTTGTTATAGTAGAAATTTTATATTGTTTGAGTTGGGGGTAGATTTTATGTTATGTTGATGATAAGATTTGTTTTGGAATTTGAGGTTAGGACTTGGATACGTTATGTTGCATTTTTTATGTATAAACCGTATGCTATAGGTTGTTTATATGAATAAACTAAATTGAAATTTGAAGTACAAAGAAGTTGAATTGATGCTAAAAAATGGTGCTAATATAGTGATCTTGAAATAGGAAAGAACTACAACTACATGTCTGATCAAATGAATGCCATATTCTGTTTTGGTTTTAATATATAGAAGATCATGATTTGTGAGTTGCCTAATGAATTATTTTTGAATTGGATTTGGACATGAATTTGATAAGGGATTGAAGCTTGAATAAGATAGAATTGAAGTGAAATTGATGGACTTTGGTGAAGGTAAGTTGGAAGGAGCATGAATGAGTAAAAATTGGAAGCAAAATGCAGGTTATGGCCACGATTGTGGGAATTATAAGGCTCCTTCCCACGGTCGTGGGAAGTACATTAGAAGGAGAAAAGGTTGTTTTTAGGCAATTGTTGGATTGTATAAGGTTAAGAAATTTTATAATGGTGTAATTGGACTTGATTAGAGCTTGAAATGAACCTAGAAAGTTACTTGATTAAGTGATTAAGTGTTTGATAAGTTTAAGATATTAATTGAGGTTATAAATTAAGAAATGGAATGATTGATATCAATGTATATGAATTTGAGAAATATGAGTTGTTAATGATGTAAAGATGTTCAGGTGAATGCAAATGTGATTCAAAGGATATAAGAAATGAATTAGGTATGATTGAATGAGAATTAGGAAATTGTGTGAATATTTGATGCTTGGAAAGAGTTGATGAATGTATGATTGATGAATTTAGGGTAATCAAACTTACCTAAAGCATAACCTAATGGCAAACTAGTTATATACAGGCTATGATGAATGAATAAGCAAGATTTGTGAATAAGGTTACATACTCGGGGTAATCATTTGGGCATACATTGAACATAACACATATACATATGTATGATTGAGTACTTATTTGATTAAACAAGATAGTAATGTGTACATATGCGTTGATTGCATGATATAGAAGGACAAATTGATCAACATCATCCAGACATTGCTAGCTCGTCAAGGCAATAGCTATCTGGAGCTTACTGTGAGTTAACCTAGATGTTTACTCATCATAATTGAATTGTTTTTAATCAAATGTTAGATATTGAACTGTTCCTGATATGCATGTGAGAATTTCAGACCATCAAATTTTCAAGGAGCTTAATATTTGAGAATGTATTGGAAGTGTTTAATGATTATATGTGAATTGGGAAAATGTATACTCAACTAAATGTTGAATGCCAGGCTTAGGTCTGATGATTGTGATAACTGACTATGTATATGGAATGAAAGTGATTGATAGAATATTATGTGAAATCTTGTACTCCATCACATGAATATGTATGATCAGATAAAGGGTTGTGATCGGAGTGACCATAGTGGTTAAAGCTCAAAATGTGCATAAAGAGCCACATGCTCAACGTTTAATGAGCCTGGTATCCACAATGGGTATGGTACAGTATCTGAAATGAGCCCGATATCTACAACATATATGAGACAATTAAATAGGTGCTCGGTCATAACAAAGTAAAAATGAAAATGAGTCTCATGTGCATTTTCATCTATATTTTTACACGTGTTCATGAGATTGATTACAAACAAATGTTAAAGTGTGTTATTTTAATAATGAGTAATACTTGTGTACATATTGATGATATGAAGAATTGAGATAAATGATTGGATTGTTCTGAAATGACTACATAAAGTCTATGTATTCATAAGGTGCTTGTTGAAAGATGATGAGAAATGTGATATATATGGGATTTGAATTTGGATGAGGTGTTAACTGATTGAACAATGTTTAAATACATGAGATGTTTATGTTCTACTTGAGTAAGCACATCGATGATGGTTCACTCATTGAGTTTGCAAAACTCATCAAAATTGTAACTTTGATTTTGTAGGTCTTGAGAGGACTCTTAGATTCTAAAGAAATCTAGTTGAAGTCTAGTGTTGTTCATTTTGGGAACGAGAAATGGATCAAAGGTCTGGTCAGCTGTCATCTGAGGAATTTAGATAGAGTGCTTTTGTATAGTTTTTCATCTCATATAGAATCTTTTGTATAACAGTGTGAACATAGATGGTTTTTTATTGTAAATATATCGTTGGTGTGTAATGTAATGACAATGTAAATTATGTTTTGTCAATGAAATGGGATGAGTTGAAACTTAAAATACCTATGTTCTTTATGATGCCATGATAAGCTGATGTGTTTGTTCTAACATGCCATTCTCATAGGGTATGTTCTTGCTAGATGTTCAGGTATATGCTCTATAATAGTTGGGTGTTACAATTTTTGGTATCAGAGTATGGTTTGACATCCTTAGGTAAGAGCATTTAGATATGAAATATAGTGAGAGACTCATATAGTGATTTCAATTATTGTTTGTTATAGGTTATCCTTAATAGGAGATCAAGTAGTAGTTGACCTTGAGTCCATGGGAGCCAATAGAGAGTCTCCTGTACCTCAGTCTGAACAGATGCCTCCAAGAATTCCTAAGAGAAGGGAAAGGAGGTATGATAAGCTTAGAAAGCAGGGGGTTGTAGACTTCTACGGAAGTACAGACCCTGGGGAGGTAGAAGATTAGTTGGAAAGAATGGAGTGGGTATTTAATCAGATGGACTGTGAGTCTGATGAAAGGCTCGACTGCACAGTCCTGCTACTGCAAAGTCTAGCTTATCAGTGGTGGAAGACTGTTCCTAGCAGCTTCGCCCGACCTTGTAGACTGAAGTGAGAAGATTTTTTGAAAGTTTTCAAAGAGAATGATATGCCCAAGATTTACCTGGATAGGAAGATAAAAGAGTTTCTAAATCTAAAATAGGGGAATCTTACTGTAGCTAAGTATGAGGTGAGGTTTAATGAGTTAATGGGATATGCTACTGTATTGATTCCAACTTAGGAGGATAAGTGTAGGCAATTTTTGAATATGGAGATCATAAAGAGGTTGGCCATTACTAATCTGAGTAATTTTACTGAGCTGACAGCTGCATCGATTCGAATTGAGCAGTTACTAAGAGATAAGCAAGGAAAGTATAGGCAAGAATATAGAATGAAGAGGCAGTATGAGACCTAAGCTGATTCTGGCAGGAGATTTAGTAAACCCCAAAATAGATCATTCCGATTATAGACTAGATCGAGACAATCAGGATTTAGACTGAGAAGTGGTTTTATTCAGTTTGGTAGTGGCAAAGGTCAAGTTTTTAGTAGGTAAACACAACAGATGCCCAGTTGTGAACATTGTGGAAAGAAACATGATGAGGAATGTTGGAAGATATCGGGAGCTTGCTTGCATTGTGGCTCTTTTGAGCACCAGATTAGAGATTGTCCTGCGACTTTGGGAACATAGTCTAAAGTGAGAGTATTGGACCTCGAATTTGTCTTAAATTTTATTATTTTATTATTTATTTATTTTTCTTAGAATTTAGTCATAATTTAGCAAGCATAAGTAGAAATTAGAAATTAGAATTCAAAAGAGAAATATTATAATTAGGTTAGGATAATACGGTGTTAAATGGATTAAAGGAGTTAGAGACATAAAAGATAAAAGAAGGGGCAAAATGGACATTACATTAAAATGAAGGGCATAATTGGAAGGGAAAACAAAGAAGAGGGGTAAAATGGGAAAGTCAAGACAAAAATACTGTCTTGAATTAAAAGAAGGAAGAAGAGGAAAATCGTGGGAGTTAGAAAAGAGAAGAGAAATCGTGGAGAGAAGAAAAAGAAAGAAGAAAACATGCGAAGCTAGGGAAAAAGGAGAAAGAAGAAGAAGGAAGAGAAATCAAACTTCTTAGAGGTAAGCTTCACCATTTTTCTTCTTGCTTTGGAAGAAAAACAAAAAGAGTTAGGAAGAGAATGGGATTTTGCGTTGGGGGTAAAGGAAGAAGAGAATCATGAAATCTTGATTGGATGTTTAAGGATTTTCAACTAGGTTTTTGGTTTTTCTACCCTAGATAATCCATGGTTGGATTAAGTTTAAGCTTAATTTTGTTCTTGATTATCAAAACCTTAAGAGTTTTCTTTTTTTATATTGGATTGACTGGAAAATTGATTTATTTGAAGGAAACCAAGAAAACCTGAGGCAAGAGCAAGAGGAAAGGCAATCTTGGGTTAGATTGACATCCAATTTAGTAGGTAATATGTTTAAAGTTATTGTGATGATAGGTGAAATTACTTGTTTGCTTGTGTGTTTAATTATTTGTCTTTAATTATTGTGAATGTTAAGAAAGTGCATAATAAATTATTGCCATGTTATGCATTGAATGATATGACATTTTGTATGAATCGAAAAAGAGAAAAAGCATAAGAAGCGTGAAAGTATGAACATGAAATGAAAAGAATTGAGCATAAGACCTTGTTTGTGTTTTGGGCAAGAGAGAAACCATTTCTTTAGTTATATGCAAGTTGATCCCAAAGCCTTCTCCTAGCTGCCTACTTGTGGCATATGAGCTCCTAAGAATTGGACTCATTTTGTTCATGATGTAAACTTCAGTTTCTCCATTTAGTTCAATAAGACTCTCGAGCCATTTGTTGTGCATTTCATTTTGATTTGTTGAGCATGATGCACAATTGAGTGTTATATTGATGATTATGTGTTACACGATAATCCTTGAGTGATAATGAAATTTTGAACTATGAGTCTTTGAGCTAGAACTGTTGATGATTGACTTGCTAAATTAAAATGAGATATAGATGTGTAGATATACATATATATGTATGCTTGATGCATAGCCCATTTTCACTGGCTATGAACGTATTAGCCATTAAGCTTTACAAATCATCCCACTATTTTCCACTCCTTAGGTGCAGAATAAGAAGATCATTGATCTTTGCAAAGGCTTTGGCATACTCCAACATAGTAACTTTTGTAACTAAGTTAGTGACTATTTTTGGATAGCTTTATAATCATATCAACATGAACACTAATTGTATTTTGTATTTTGTATTCAGCCAATAGTGTGGATTTTGATATGTAACAAAAGCTGTTCCAGCACTTTGTTTTAGTAATAAGATAAGATTTGAAGAAGTTCCTTTTTGTGAATGTACATATGTATCTTGTGATTGAGTTGTTATTGTTGTGGTTAGAAATAGAAGTGTTAGATAGAGTTGGAATTCAGGTTGTGTGTGTGTATGTGTAAATTGGTGTTGGATTGTTAGGATCTGGTTTTTATCCAAGAGTTTCGCCACGTTGAGGCTCAAAGTTCGCCACGGCGAAACTCTAAAAAAGGGTGATTTTGTGTTAAATTTTGTATCTTCGTCGCGGCAAAGCCAGACTTTTGTCGTGGTGTAATTCTCCCAAAAGGTTTTCTCGCCAAACCTCAAGAGTTTGCCACGACATATGTTTTCAGAGAGGTGCTTGGTTTTGATTTGGGAACTTCGTCATAGTTGTGACGTATTTTTCCCGAAGGGTACAGTTACATGACCTTGGGACATTGCCACGACGAAGGTAGATGTTTACCGTGGCAAACTTTTCCTGAAGGATCTTTAGAAATGGTTCCTATAGTTCGCCGTGGTGAACCCATCACTACTGTCATATTGAAATTTCTCACAAATTAAATGTTTTTGAATTTTCTTTTGGATGAGCCTCACCCGACCGTCTTAAGTGGCCACTTTGGGATTAATCACGGGACCTGATCCCAACATTTTTGGTATCAGAGCTTAGGCTTTTTAGGATTCCTAGGCTTAGCATACATTGTGATGCAAATTATTTTAATGTGAGATTAGTTATTTACATTGTTGAATTGATTTATTGCATTAAGTGACATGCATATCATGCATGTATGTAGGAATAAGATTTAAAATGAAACGTAAGCTAATCGTTAGTGTTTTAATTGAAGGAGTAAGAAGCCACCTCGTAGAAGAACTCGAGGAGTTTTGCAAGGATCAATTACACCTGATTCTCCACCAAGAGGGGAGGGTACTGATGAGTCCAGAGCCTTAGGAAATGTTGAGGCTTCAGCAGGGTAGGGTAGTGAGTCCTCTCGATCGCAGATGCATGAGGCACCTCTTCCGCAAGAGCAAGTGCCAACCTTAGACCCAAGTTTATTCCAAGCCTTTGCTTAGGCTTTCATCCAAGCCATGATCCAGATGCCGCAACCTTCTGGTCCAACCCCAGCTAAAAGGGGAAGGCAGTTTGATAGGCTTAGGAAGTATAAAGCAGTAGATTTTTATGGAACAACGGATCCGGAAGAACGAATGAGGAAGAAGGAATGGGTATTGGAGAAAATTAACTGTGAGGATGATGCGAAGGTTGAGTATACTGCGAGCTTATTACAGGGGGATGCCTTGCATTGGTGGGAAAGTGTGCCAAGGAGACTGAGTAAGCCTCCAATGTTGGTGTGGAAAGACTTCCTAGCTGCATATAAGAATAAGTATTTGTCTGAGGTGTATATTCAGCAAAAGCATAGAGAGTTTTTGAGCCTAACCCAGAGGGAGATGACAGTAAGCAAATACGAGTGTAGATTTACGCAGCTGTCTCGATACGCAGCTAAGTTGATGATGAGTGAAGCGGCTAGGTGTCGAAGGTTTGAAGTAGAACTGCATTTGGCCGTCAAACAGAAAGTGGTGGCATAAAATTTCTGTGATTTTCATCTACTGGTTAAAGCGGCGCTAAGAGTAGAGAATGTAGAGAACATAAAGAATGCAGTGAATAGAAAAAGAAAAGGGAGAGAACATTTCAAGAGGGGAGGTGGTGCTCCTCTGTCAGAGAGAAGTGTCAGGACTTTTCCTATATAGTCCAAGGAGAGGAGCAGTGGTGCAAGCAGGTCTAGACAGATGAGAACTATTTCTCATTAAGCCTCAATGGCGGGAGGCCGTAGTAGGAGAGAAGGGGATAAGTTATCCATCCTTAAATGTGATCATTGTGGGAAATTCTATGAAGGGGAATGTTATCGACTAACGGGAGCGTGTTTTAACTGTAGGGAGAAAGGGCAAATGGCTAGAGAGTGTCCACAGTATGCAAGATAGGGAAATCAGATGCAAGCTTCAAAGAGGGCTAAGACTGTAGGAGCTAAGAGTGCAACTAAAGTGGGAAGTTCTGAGGCAACAAAGAAAGTGAATCCTCCAGGGAGACAGAGGGGACAAGCATCAGCTAGAGTGTTTGTAATGACAAGGAAGGATGCAGAAACTATTCCGAAAGTTGTGACTTGTATGGTTAAATTACCTGATGATGATTCTATTGTTTTGATTGATCCAGGGTCTATCCATTCTTTTGTTTAGTTAAGTAGAATTGTGCTTGATAGAAGTTTGAGCCCATTAGATTTCCCTTTGATGGCTAGTACCCCTATTGGACAATATATCATTATTAGTATATAGAGATTGTGAATTATATATTGGTGGACAAAAATTGGTGGCGAATTTAATACCATTGAAGATGGGAGGATTAGATGTGATTTTAGGCATCGATACGTTAGAAAAGTACAATGCCAATTTAGATTACAAACAGAAGATCGTAGAGTTTGAGTTAGATGAAGGTAGAAAGGTGATGTTTATAGGAGATAGGAAAGTAAGTACGCCTAGAGTTATCTCAACTTTGACAACAGAGCAAATGATGAGGGAAGAATGTGAGGCATTCTTATCATATACGGTAGATATGAAGGTAGATGGAGGAAAGTTAGAAGATGTTCCTATGGTCATAGAATTCCCGAATGTTTTTCTAGAGGAATTAGTAGGACTATCACCACCTAGAAAAATTGAGTTTCCCAATGAGCTTCTTCCAAGTACTGCACTGATCTCAATTCTGCCTTATCGAATGGCTCTGGCAAAATTAAAGGAACTTAAAGAGTAGTTAGAAGAATTGTTAGAGAAAGAGTATATTAGGCCTAGCTCTTCACCTTGGAGAGCTTCGATTCTTTATGTAAAAAAGATAGATGGATCATTGAAAATGTGTGTGGATTACAGGAAGCTTAATCATATCATTATCAAGAATAGATATTTGCTCCCATGCATAGATAATTTGTTTCATCAATTACAAGGGGCAAGGGTCTTTTCCAAGATAGACTTAAGATCGAGTTATCACCAGTTAAGGATAAAGGAGTCCGATGTGTCAAATACTACTTTTAAAACAAGGTATTGGCATTTTGAGTTCTTAGTTATGCCCTTTGGGCTAACGAATGCCCCTGCAACCTTCACGGACTTAATAAATAGAGTCTTCAAGCCTTTTTTAAACCGATTTATCATTATCTTTATTGATGATATATTGTTTTATTATAAGAGTGACAAGGAGCATGAGGAACATATGAGGATTGCCTTGGAGACACTGAGGAAGAAAGAGTTATATGCCAAATTCGATAAATGTGAATTTTGGCTAAGGGAATTGTTTCTTAGACGTGTAATTTCATAAAAAGGATTACATGTGGATCCGAGAAACATAAAAGATGTTTTGAAATGGGAAGTCGCTAAAAATATAATAGAAGTGAGGAGTTTCTTGGGTTTAGTTGGGTATTATAGAAGATTTATAGAGGGTTTTTCCATGATAGCGGCCCCACTGCCAAATTGACAAGGAAGAATCAGAAGTTTGTATAGACAGAGGAGTGCCAGAAAAGCTTTAAGGAATTGAAAAATAAGCTCACAATTGCACCAATTTTGACCTTGCCTTCCAGTAGTGATGGATACATAGTGTATAGTGATGCCTCAAGGAAAGGATTGGGATGTGTATTGATGTAAGGAGATAAGGTGATTGTTTATGCTTTTAGGCAATTAAAACCTTATAAGATGAATTATCCTATGCATGACTTGGAGTTAACTGCCATAATTTTTGCGTTGAAAATATGGAGACATTACTTATATGGAGTCACCACCAGGGTATTTACAGATCACAAGAATCTTAAGTATTTGATAAGCCAAAAAGAGTTGAATCTAATGGAAAGAAGGTGGTTAGAACTGTTGAAAGATTATGACTTGATGATAGATTACCACCCAGGGGAAGCTAACGTAGTAGCGGATGCATTAAGTAGAAAATCTACTATGGCACATGTGGAGACCGTATATCTTCCTTTATTGGAGGAATTAGCTAGACTTAAGGTGACATTGAGGCAAGCCAAATCTGATTGTATATTGGCTAATTTCAGAATAAGGTCAGTGTTGAATGAAAAGAATAAGGAATTGCAAGAACAAGATAAGTACTTGAGTAGGCTAAAAAAAGAGATTATAAATAGTAAACCTTCTAAAATAGAGATAAGATAAGATAGATTGATGGTGGTAGGTAACATATTATGTATTCCAGACATGTTAGAGTTGAAAGATGAGATTCTTGATGAGGCATACAATGCTCCCTATGCAATGTACCCAAGGAGTATGAGAATGTATAGGATTTGAAAGAGCACTTTTAGTGGAAAAGAATGAAGAAAGATGTTCCAGAGTATGCTAGAAAATGCTTAGTGTGTTAACAAGTTAAACGAAACATCAAGCACCTACTCGTAAGCTTAAACCTTTGTCTATTCTATAATGAAAGTGAGAGAAGATTACAATGGATTTATTGATGGGATTGCGAAGGATTAACAGGAAACATGATGCAATATGGGTGATTGTTGATAGGCTAACCAAGTCAGCATATTTCTTGGCAATTAGACAAATAGATTCTTTTAATGCTTTGGCCAAGAAATACATAGATGAAATAATCATACTTTATGGAATTCCAAGTTCTATAGTCTTGGATAGAGCTCCTAGGTTCACTTCCAGATTCTGGGAAAGCTTACAAGAGGCTTTGGGAACTAAGTTGCATTTTAGCACGACTTTCCATCTATAGACTGACGGCCAATTAGAGAGGAAAATACAAACATTGTAGGTAATGTTAAGAGTTTTTGTTATAGATTTCAAAGGCTCATGGGATGATCATCTGCCTTTAATTGAATTCGTTTACAATAATTCCTACCACTAAGGAATTCAAATGGCACCTTATAAGGCTTTGTATGGTAGGAAGTGCAGAACTCTAATTTGTTGGTACAAGTTACAATTGATTAGATTAAATTGGTGAAACAGAGACTTAAAGTAGCTCAAGATAGAATGAAGAGTTATACGGATGCGCATAGAAGAGAGATAGAATTTGAAGTTAGAAACAAAGTGTTTCTTAGAGCTTCTCCATGGAAAGGAGTTTTGAGATTTGGTAAGAAGGGCAAGCTAAGTCTGAGATACATAGGCCCTTATGAGATCATTTAGAAGATTAGGCCTTTAGCTTACAAGCTAGCCTTGCCACCAGAATTATCTAACATTCACAATGTCTTCCATGTATCATTGTTAAGAAGATATAGATAAGATCCTTTGCACATAGTTCAACCTTCAGAGGTTCAATTAAGAGAGGAATTGACTTATGAAGAACAACCAATGGAGATCCTAGATTTAAAGGAAAATGCCTTGAGAAACAAGACTGTGAAGCCAGTTAAAGTCTCATGGAAGAATCATGCAAGAAAGGAGGTAACATGGGAGCTTTTGGAAGCAATAGAGGAGAAGTATCCACACCTTTTTGTAAGCTCATGTAAGAATTTTGAGGACAAAATTCTTTACGGGGGGATTGTTGGACCCCAAATTTTTCTTTATTTTATATTTATTTTTAAAAAAATTTAGTCCATTAAATTAGCAAGCATGAGTAGAAGTTAGAGTTATTAAATAAAGAATGTTAGAATTTAATTAGAGTATAGTATGGTATTTAATGGACTAATGAGCTAATGGGTATTACATTAAATGAAGAGGGGTAAAATAGAAAAGCCAAGACAAAAATATTGTCTTGAATTAAAAGAAGAAAGAAGAGGAAAATCGTAGGAGCTAGAAAAGAGAAGAGAAATCGTGGAGAGAAGAAAAAGAAAGAAGAAAACGTGGGAAGCTAGGGAAAAAGGAGAAAGAAGAAGAAGGAAGAGAAATCAAGCTTGTTAGAGGTAAGCTTCATCATTTTTCTTCTTGTTTTAGTAGAAAAACAAAAAGAGTTAGGAAGAGAATGGGATTTTACATTGGGGTTAAAGGAAGAGAAGAGAATCATGAAACCTTAGTTCGATGTTTAAGGATCTTCAGCTAGGTTTTTGGTTTTTCTAGCCTAGATAATCCATGGTTGAATTAATTTTAAGATTAATTTTGTTCTTGATTATCAAAACCTTAAGGGTTTTCTTTTGATATATTGGATTGAATGGAAATTTGGTTTATTTGAAGGGAACCAAGAAAACCTAAGGCAAGAGCAAGAGGAAAGGCAATCTTGAGTTGGATTGACAACCAATTTAGGTTGGTAATATGTTTATAGTTATTGTGATGATGGGTGAAATTACTCATTTGCTTGTGTGTTTAATTGTTTGTCTTGAATTATTGTGAATGTTGAGAAAATGCATGATGAATTATTGCCATGTTATGCATTGAAGGATGTATGACATTTTGTATGAATCGAAAAAGAGAAAAATCGTAAGAAGTATGAAAGTATGAACATGAAATGAAAAGAATTGAGCATAAGACCTTGTTTGTGCTTTGGATAAGAGAGAAACTATTTCGTTAGTTACGTGCACGTTAACCCTAAAGCCTTCTCCCAGCTGCCCGCTTGTGGTATATAAACTCCTAAGAATCGGACTCATTTTATTCGTGGTGTAAACTTCAGTTTCTCCATTTTGTTCCATGGCACTCTCGAGCCATTTGTTATGCATTTCATTTTGATCTGTTGAGCATGATGCACAATTAAGTGTAATGTTGATGATTATATGTTACACGTTAAGCTTTGAGTGATAATGACATTTTGAACTATACGTCTTTAAGCTAGAATTGTTGATGATTGACTTGCTAGATTAAAATGAGATATAGATGTGTAGATATACATATATATGTTGCTTGATGCATGGCTTGTTTTCACTAGCTATAAATGTATTATCCACTGAGCTTCGCAGCTCATCCCATTATTTTCCACTCCTCAGGTACAGAACGAGAAGATCGTTGATCCTTGCAAAGGCTTTGGCATACTCCAAGAGAGTAAATTTTGTAACTAAGTTAGTGACTATTTTTAGATAGCTTTATAAGCATATCATCATGAACATTCATTGTATTTTGTAGTAAGCCAATAGTGTGGCATTTGATATGTAACTAAAGCTATTTGAACACTTTGTTTTAGTAATGATATAAGATTTGAAGAAGTTCCTTTTTGTGCGTG
Organism: Erythroxylum pedicellare; assembly: GCA_027563575.1. Classification (NCBI taxonomy): domain Eukaryota; kingdom Viridiplantae; phylum Streptophyta; class Magnoliopsida; order Malpighiales; family Erythroxylaceae; genus Erythroxylum; species Erythroxylum pedicellare. The sequence continues at coordinate 17,949,118 of JAOQMP010000003.1, read as the reverse complement.
TGCATATTTATCTTATAATTGAGTTGTTATTGTTGTGGTTAGAAATAGAAGTGTATGATAGAGTTGGAATTAAGGTTGTGTTTGTGTATATGTAAATTGGTGTTGGATTGTTGGGATCTGGGTTTTGTCCGAGGGTTTCACCGCGGCAAACCACTCCAGAAGGGTGATTTTGTGTTAAATTTTGTATCTTCTCCGTGGCGAAGCTAAACTTTTTCCACGGTGTAATTCTCACGAAGGGTTTTCTTTTCAAACCTCAGGAGTTCGCTACGACGTATTTTTCCTGAGAGGTGCTTAGTTTTGATTTGGGGACTTCGCCGTAACGGGGACAAGTTTTCTCCTCGGCGTATTTTCCTGAAGGGTACAATTGTATGACCTTGGGACTTCGTTGTGACGAAGCCAGATGTTCGCCGCGGTGAAGTTTTCTCGAAAGGTCTTTGGAAATGGTTCCTATAGTTCACCATGGCGAACCTGCCACTACTGCCATATTGAAATTTCTTGCAAATTAAATGTTTTCGAGTTTGCTCTTACATGAGCCTCACCCAACCGTCTCAAGTGGCCACCTTGGGATTAGTCATGGGACTTGGCCCCAAAATTGTCAACATTGTGTATTTAGCAGCCACCTATTGGTTACTATCCTTGTACTCTTCATTCATCCTTTAAACCTTGAGTATATTGTACATTGCTTTGATGTAATTGCATCATCATCTCCTTCATATCACAAAATTGTATACTCATATTTTGCTTCCAGCTCCTATATTTGAGCTTTCATGCATTCCTTTAATTGATGAATATCTTAAGATTTTATACCTTCACATTTTCTTTGGCAAGAAATGAATAATTTGATACAAGTTTGTTAAATGAAAAATCAAAACATTTAGGGTTTATGAATTAGGAAAATTAAGAATAAAAAATCAATTATGAACATAAAGAAAGTGCAAGAAAAACATAAAAAAGAGTCAAAATTTTATTATTTATTAAAAGTAGTTACAATCTATTTCTAATGGTTATTATGACCATTAGTTACAATATATCACATTTTGATACATGATTTATTTTTGTGATATCATTTTCTCACTATGTTATACCCTTCTAATATGACAACATTATACTCCTATTGTTTATCTTGCTTCACATGTAATGTTCAAACAAGTCTTTCAAATTGTCGCACTTCTTCACCAGCGGATAGTAGCACTAGTTTGAAGAGCTCCATAGGTGGTTTTGCAATGAGAGAGATGCATAATAGGGATGTCTTTGATGCCACACCCACATTGAGTTGTGAGAAGCTTAAATTTCTGTAAAGCTTGCCATTGTGAGAGCATAGAGGCAGGTTTATTTGTTTTGATCTCTAACTAAATTTGCATTTTGAAACTTAATGCCTATAACAAAATAAAGAACAAACTATAACATTTCAAAATATTAAAATTGAACCCTAATGCTTTTAAAATATTCAAAATAGAACCTAAACATATGTAAAATTTAGCGGAGTTAACTTCTCATCAGTTAACTATTATGTCAATATTGACATAATATTATTTTGTATATATTTAAATAAAAAGTAGGTCGCATTGTCACACAGCAAGTGGGACTATTATCTGAAATATATAAAAGTGAGACCCATTACCACGTGACAATGCCACCCACCTTTTTAATTTAAATAAAGTTAATTATTTGACAATAAAGCCTACTTTTTATTTTAACTGACATAAAGTTAATTCCTTCAAATTTTTTGTCCATTAAAGGAGTGTTCTAAATCTTTTGAAAATGTTAGAATTCAATCTAAATGATTCAAAACGTCATGATTCAATTTATATTTTATTATAAACGTTTAAAATGCACTTTTGATATTTGATCTCTCTACATTTAAAAGAAGTTTTCCTTGAAATCGAGTCATAAGTGCTTTGAAATTGAAAAGGAAAACGGATGCTTGTCACAGAAGGATTTGCATTGGAATGCTCTCTATACTTTTTCTTTTTAGCATTATTCTTTCCATAACATGAACATTAAAAGTTGGTGTTTTTTGCATTTGAATGCCCTCTGTACTTTTTCTTTTTTATATGATTCTTTTCATAACATGAACCTTAAAAGTTGGTGCTTTGACTGAAATTTCTGATGTAGATAGAGGGGAAAGGAAAAAGAATATTGGTTCATTTTTCCAAAGTAAAATTCTTGAAATCTATGAACCAATATATATATTCTTAAGGGAGGCTTTTGACCTATCAAAAAGTTATAAAGCATTCAGTGTGTATAAAAAATTATGAACCTCTAGTTACAATTTTCAATCGAATGTGGATTAATTTAGATAATAAAATGGTTATAATTAATGTAATCATGTGTGTTAAGACCTCTTTCTTTCTCTCCTATATCCCTTTTGATTCTCTAATTTGAAGATGAATCGTGAAAAGGGCACCTCCCAGAAGTTGCTTTTGGGGTTGTCATCTTCTCTGTTACCTTGGTTTTTGGGGGTGGTGTGGTGTAATATCAGTTGATTTGTTATAGAATGATCCCGTAAGCTTCATCTCAGATGTGATTTTTTTTAAATTGACAGTTTATTTCATTCTGTACTTATGTTTTTAACTTGCTAAAATTCTTTTGGGATGATGAAAAGTATAAAACTTACAATAATTAACTTGGCATTTTAGTCTAACGCTTGGTTTGTGATTATTTTTCTGGCGATTTTAATTTGGAATCCATAGGGATTAGTATCCTGCCTTCTTGATGCTACTTCTCTGGTCTAGTTATGGGTTCAAACGCCCAGATCAAAAGACTCGAATACCTTCTCTGCTAGTATCTTTTGTTTTGAAAGTTTGATACTTTCCTTAATTTCTTCTGTTTCGAAGCTTAATCCGTTAGTCAATGCCTAGATTGCAATACTTGTTTTACTTAGATTCCATAGAGATAATGAAGTCAAGATAGGTAGTGTTTTTTACTTCCTCAGCACCTCTGTAAGTGACTCACATTCACTCATCTGCCGATCACCAGCATTGACAATAGCTGGTCAATCAGCCAGCCATCGATTAGTCTTCCTCTCTTGCCGAGTTGCCGCAAGCTTTTGAACATCGAATACCACCAACCAAAACCTTTTATTACTTTGGGTAATATCTGAAGCCTTTATTAATTGTTTTTACGGATTGAGAATTTATTATTTGTATGGTACAAATCTGACATAGCTTTACTGCGTCCCAGAGTAGTTAATTAATTTTTGGTTTATGATTTAAACAATTATTATTTACTAGCAATGCAAATAATATTCTTTCTCACATGCACCTCTATCTATAATACATAAAATTCCTCTATTTTTGTTAAAGAATTTCAATCAAACTAGGAGGCAATTCAATTCGCAAAATTGGGGTTTTTACTGGTTAAGATTTTTTTTCCTCATTTGTAAGTATTTTTGAACCTTCTATTTATTCCAAAACCCCTAAGCCCATTAACCCATTTTTTCTGACCATCAGTATCTCTATTTTGTTACCTTCATTTGGCTTATCTTTTCTAAATTTGGAGTGCCTAAAAAAAAGAATTTCTATTGACCAGTGCTAACTATGACGAGAATATACATAGTTGATTGTGTTCATTGCTCGTGGATGATTCTTTGCTCAATAGATGTTAAGATTTCAGTTCTCACTCTTCAACAAACCATTAAAAGTTTTAAGGTTTTTTTAAAGTGTTCAATAGTTTGCTTGCTCTTTTTTGACCATCTGGTACCATGTTTTAGCATTCTGCATAAACCGAATTGCTATTACTAATTCAAATTTTGGATCATATAATTTTGATTTGCTTGCGGTCGTATGTATTTTTTATTTTTTTACATCCATTTATTACAGTGCCCATTTTAGAATTTAATATTAATCTTTGTTTCCTTTCTTGAGTAATATTATAGTCATTTAAGGACTTGTCTTCTATAACTTGTGTTGTGCCTGAGGATAGGAGTGGTGGCTTTATCTTCTCATGATAAAGCAAAGGCTAGTCCTTCGGTGAGTTTTGAGCTTAAGAGAAGAGAAGATGTTGACAGATTATAGATAGGTTGTTGGGCCCTGAAATTTTTTTCAATTATTATCGATTTATTTGTTTAATTATTTATTTTTGTTTTGTTTGTT
>JAOQMP010000003.1:17921231-17933402 GCA_027563575.1 Erythroxylum pedicellare | reverse complement strand
CTTCTATGTTTCGAGTAGTGTCTAAACTTAAATTAGTCAAAAGAGCCCTTAAATCCCTTAATTCTGGTCAAATAGAAGATGTTAGTGTTCGAGCAAAGAGATGTTAGGTAAATCTCAATAGTATTCAAGAACAGTTGAGAGTTGATCCTCAGTCTCACTCTCTGAAAGGTAGAGAGTTTGAAGTCATTTAAGATTTGCTCAGAGCTCTTAGAGATCAGGAATCCTTTTTCAAGTAAGCTTCCTGTATTAAATGGCTTCAAAAAGGGGATAGGAACACAAAATTTTTTCACCAACCCCTCAATGCAAATCGAAATAGGAACAACATTCACTCTTTACACCTGGCCAATGGGACTAGAATTGTAGGGCTTAAAGAGATTCAGGACCAGTTCTTGGATCATTTCTAGACATCTATAGGGAGCTCTAATTCTCTTCCTCCTTCTAAAGAGTTTGTGGCCTCTCTCTTCCTTATCCCTCTACCCGAAAGCCTCACTACCACTCTTATAACTGAAGTCTTTGCACAAGAGATCAAAGAGGCTTTCCATTCCCTTAACCCCACCAAGGCCCCAGGCCCAGATTGTTAGACCCCGTTTTCAGAGCCCAACAGTTCGGAGACATAACGAAGCCCGTTGTCCCATAAGGGTGGCGTGCCCATAACAATCGAACATTAAACAATCAAAGTTTAAAGATTCACAAGCAAAAACTCATTCATATTGCATTAATGAATCCAAATAAAGTTTATACAAGCTCATTCAAATTACAAAAATACAAAAGTTACACCTGATACAATTGAATGCTTATGCTTGATATGATTCTAAAATACAAAAATTCCTGAATGAACTTAATTACAAAAGTCTCTAACTATCTTAGAGTTCCAATACCTTGCGAGGATTGCTAATCTTCTCTTTCTGCACCTGAGGAGGGAATAGTGGGGTGAGTTACACAGCTCAGTGGCTAATATATTTATAGCCATTAGCAACGAGCCACACAATCGAACAAATATATATGTACATTCATATATTCATACACGTCTGTATCTCATTGGGCTAGCAATTCACTCATTCACAATTCATAGCTCATCATATCATTACATAAAACATGTCAGATGCGATTTAAACATCAAGCATCACACTCAAATTAGCATTCTATCTTAACATATGAAAATGCATCATACTTCACAGTTCAATTATGCAATGCACAAATAATTGGCTCAAGAGTTCCATAGAAACAAAATGGAGAAATCGAAGTTTACCCCATGAACAGAATGAGTCCATTTTTCAGAGCTTATATGCCACAAGCAGGCAGTCGAGAGAAGGCTCTTGTCAACGTGTACGTGACAAACAGAATGGCTCCACTCTCGCCCAAACACAATCAATTTATGCTCAAATCATTTTATGACATGCTTTCATACTTTTCATTTGTACAAAATGTCATCACATGTTTCAATGGCATAACTTGATCAAAATTCGTATTCGCATGCTCTTTCTTATCTTTTCATTCATACAAAATGCCATTTGTTTTTCATGTCATGACATGATAATGAAGCATTATACATTTTCAACAATTACATTCATTCAATTTAAGCAATTTAGCACGTAATCACATAAATAGGGTATTTGCCCATCACACAACAACTATAAACATATTACCCACCTTATTTGCTTGCCAAAAATCCAAGTCAAGGTTGTCTTTCCCCTTGCTCTTAAGTAGGATTCTCTTAACTAAAATAAACCAAGTCTTATTCAATAGGAATCCAATAGAAAATCTCACAATGCAAAATCACTAAAATTTATTGTAGAATGCTTAACCCCAAGCATTTTCTAAATTCCATGAACTAAAATACTTTCAAAAATCCTAAAGATCCAAGATGATCTTACCTTCATTCTTAACCAAATGAAGGGATCTTTAGCTCAAAAGGAAGATCTTTTCTTCCTCTACCTTTTTCCTTCCTTGAACAGCTCCAAAATCTCTTTTGAGGACTAAGGAAAATTAAACCCTAGCTTATTTCTCTCTTTCTCTTCTTCTCTTCAGATTTCTCTTTCTTGTCTCTTTTCTCATCCACGAATTAGCTTCTTTTAGAATGCACGACAATCTTCTCCCCTTTTATACCCTTAACGATTACACAATGTCTATTTCACCCTTCCTTATATGTCTTATGTCTCTTTTATGCTTAAGTGTCTTGCCAACAATATCCTTGAACATTCTGACATAACTCTTTCTTCTAGAAAGAAATGTTCTCCCTTGTCTTAAGTTTCTAAGGATACCAAAATCAATCCATTTGGTTCAAAACTCCAAGAGTATAGCCCTAAACATTTTCGGACTGTTCTTATATTGAAACAGTACACTAGACTTAAAATTTTCCCATTCATACTCTTCCAACTGATACCCTTATTTTGGTTCAATTTATCTTTCAAATCGATACTAACAGCTATCAAATTCTATGGAGGGACAAAAATTTATCAGAATATGTTAAGAAACTATTGGTTCAGGAATCATCTCATTTGGAGGTCGGATTACAAGGTTATGGCTAAAAGAATCAAACAAAAGTTTTATCCTCAAACATCTTGAGCTTAACTTGGGACAAATAGCATAACTCTCTTTATAGATGTCAAATCAAAGTGTTCTTTGGATTATCTGAAAGAGGGCTTCAAGATCTACAACTTTCATGAAGATCTTGAAGACAATTTCGATCGTCTGAAGGGTCAAAAATAGACTAGACGATAGGGTTAGACAAAACTAATCAAAAAGCAGACGAAACAAAAGGACATATAAAGCGAAGCAGATGAAGCAATACAAACGAAGCAAAGCAGACGAAGCGAAGCAGATGAATGCAATAAGTAGACGAATGCAATAAGTAGACGAATGCAATAAGCAGACGAATGACAATAAGCAGATGAAACAAAAGACAGACGAAGTAAGAAGTAGACGAAGCGAAACAAACGAAGCAATACAGATGAAGCCATACAGATGAAGCAAAGAAGACGAAACAAAAGACAGACGAAGTAAGAAGTAGACGAAGCGAAACAAATGAAGCAATACAGATGAAGCCATACAGACAAAGCAAAGTAGATGCAACAAAAGATAAACGAAGTAAGAAGCAGACAAAGTGGAAAGAAGACAAAGCACAAAGGCAGACAAAGCAGAAAGCAGACGAAGCGCAAAACAGACGAAACAAAGGAACAGATGAAGCAAAAGACAGACGAAGCAAAAAGTTAGACGAATGGCAAAGCAGACGAATGCCATAAGCAGACGAAACAAAAGTCTTAAGATGAAACAAAATACAGACGAAGCAAAAGACAGACAGAACCCGAGTCAACTTAAGACGAAGCAAAGTCAACTTAAGACGATGCAACTCTTAAGACGAAGCGGGTCTTAAGACGAAGTGACGTCATCACAGACGATACATCCTTAAGACGAAATGATGTCATCACAGACGATGTGACGTCATCACAGATGATTCGTCTTTACAGGCAATATATCTTTATACTCCTAAGCATTTCCTTTTTTAAGGACCCTAACTTTCAATCTAAAGGTCCAAAAATTACATACTATATACCGTTGGAAAGCTAGAAAAATAAGCTACAACTTTTCACATCAATTACCAATTTTTGTTTCCAAATCTTTCCTTATCACAACTCATACCAATATCATCTTTTCTACTTCATTTACTCCTCATCCTCGACTTAATATCATCCATAAAGAAATTATATTCCATGATTAATCACGAACACTAATAACGAACATACACAAACACACATATATATATATATTCTTCATCACTTACCACACAATTCAACTTCACTTTCACCCTAATTCTTCCCATTTCATAGTCTCTCATCTCCAAAACACCAAAGCAAAACAGGAATCTATCCACACTTCTCATTTACTACTTCAAATATTCTAAGAAAAATTTCGGGGTCCAACAGTTTTACCCACAAAGCATCCTTATCAAAGTGTGATGAACCTTGTCCAATATTCATGCATGGATTCATTATCTCGTTGCACCACACTAGTTATCTCCTTTTTTAGCCTTGAAATCTTAGAGGCGCAAAAATATTCATCTAAGAATGCTCCTTTCAACTGATCCCAGGTCAATGTGGTGAAATGTTAAGGTAGTGTGTAAAGCCACTCTTTGGCTTTTCCTTCTAAAGTAAAGTGGAATGCTCCCCTCAATACATCTTCAAAATTTGTCGTGGGTGGTTTCATGGAAGAACACACCATTTGCATAGTCTTCAAACGCCTATGTGGATCATCACCTGTAAGGCCATGGAATCTTGGTAAGAAAGAAATCAATGCTCCTTTAATTTCGAAGTTCACATCATTAGTATAAAAGCCATAAAGGTCATAATCAACATTGGAATTATTAATCTCCCTCATGCTTCTATTATCCTCACCATTATTCCCTATGTTATTCTCACCATGTCCGTTGTTCCCATTAGGCCCATTATGTCTATTATTACCATTATCACCATCCATGATATCTTGCTCCAATTCAAAATCACTAGCAGACAAGTGTTCACTGGAGGTAGCTCTCTCACTAGGTTTTTGTTCACGTGATGACAAATTTGACTCTTTTGAAATATGCTCCTCCTTAACAAGAACTTGACTTGCCCTCTCTATTCTTCTCTCTCTTCTAATCTTTTTCACTAACCTCTTAAGTTCAAGATTTAAAGGATTCAGATATAAAGCCTAATCACTCCTAGGTATAAACAATAACAAAAAGAACGAGGTGCAAAACTGACCTACACAATAAGATTCAAGTTTTAAAAAATGGAAGAATATAATGAGTACAAGTGTAAGTGAGTGTATGAATGTACGAGTATGGATGACGATACACTTTAGTGTATGAAAGAGTGTGAAACCTGTAATATGCACAATTAATCAAAGAATGTCAAAAACTTCACCAATATGCATAAAGAAAATGCAAAATGGAAATGGAAATGGACTATGCAATACCAATGCAAGTATGAGGCTCAACACAAAAATCCCAGTCAAACGTTACTTGACACTTAGTTATTAAGAACCAATTTCTTGGTTCCCCGACAACGGTGCCACTTAAAATAACCTGAAATCCGATGTCATCTTGGGGTTACTTCAAAATTTAACCAAGGATTGCATATAATGCAACCTTGGGTTGTTCTCTATGAGGAACCAACAAAAAATGAAATTAATTTTCGAAGTAACTAAATGCAATGCAGCCTAACCTATAGAATGGGGTGTGATTTGATCAATTACCACTAAAATTGCTATGAATTAGAATAAACGTAAATGATTTAAAATGAGTGATATGAAATGGTAGTGAGTGAATGTAAAAAGAAGAAAAACACAAGAAATTAACAATGATAAATGCAACCCTCCAATTCAATAGCGCAGGCATTCATCACTTAAACAAATATTGGAGTTAAAACAAATGAACCACAAGTTATAATCAAGCTTTTAATCCAACAACCGAGCTACTTCGAATTGTTACAAAAATATTTTCCAAAATTCTAATCTATTAACTGCCACCAGAATAGTAAAATAGAACTAAAGATACTAAAATCGATGCTCAATTTTCACTCATTAATTAAGAAAACAGAATTAATGTCAGCAACAGATATAACGATCCATTAATTCAAGCCACCTTGAATAATCACCAAATTCACTAAAATCTCAATGCCGAGTCTTGACCCAAAACAAAGTAATAAAATTAAACCCAAGTTAGCACAATATCAGTTTCTAAACAATAATCCACCCATATAAATCTTCCAATTCAAATATATAATTCATATATAACTCCAAATAACTAAATAATCATCCTAAGACCTAGGAATCACTAAACAATTAAATGGGTAGAAAATAAATGCAGCATTAAAGTAAATCAGAGGACTAGGATGGACTAACTACGACAACTCATAAAAAACGCTCTCAATGTTGAACTCCGACGATAAGCCATGGAAGATGGGAATGATGGGTTGGATCTTTTGCTTTTCATGTCTGCATCCTTTTTTCCGTTTCTTCTCACCTGCAGACCAATGCGCCCAGCACAACTCGCTGTTGTCTCCACTTATGCGTTCTATTTCGTTTTTCTGCTCCCTCTCACTTGCAACGCACGCCTCTAACTTGCGCCAACCACACAAAACCACGCAGCCCATACAGCCCCGCTCCTCTCTTCATATTCCCAATCCACGCACTACGTACGCACGCCAGACCACCACGCAACCAGACCACCACTTCAGCGTTTTTCTCTCCTCGTTGCCTAGCACCATGCACGCCTCGACGATGCACACACGTTGGTCACGCCCTACACCTCCAGCCCTCTCCTCTCTCGTTTAGTTTGATGTGACCATTTAATTTCTTTATTCTTAGTCCACTTTACTGTTCATCAAAACCCTCGCCAGTCTCCACCCTTCTTACGCTGTCGTTTCTCCTTGGTCCATACTACTGTGTCATTTTTCTTTCTTCTTTCTCTAGGCTGCTGTCATTTTTGTCCTTTTCCCAGCCATGCATGCCACTCTCACCAGCCCACTTCCACGTTGTAGTTTTTGGTCTCTTCTTCAATGTTTTAATGCCTTGGATCACTACTTCTTAATCTTTTTTAGCTCTAATTTTTCTAAGTAACTTACAATAAAAATTACAATTAAAGTAGCATCAATTATCCAAAGTCAATTTAACACAGTTAAACACAAATTCGATGGTAAGGCACAATAATGCAACTAATAATCAAATAATTCCCTAAAAACCAATTATAGTGACAAAAACACATCCAATTGATATGAAAATATATATAAATAAATGAGTTTGTCAACGGGATACCTCAATGACATTATCAAAGGTTCACAGCAGAATTTTTGGTGAACAACTTCCCAATCCTTCATTGAAGAAGTTGAATTTTTTAGGTAAGTTATTTTGCTTATCTCAAGTGACTTTGTTTATGACTGTTATTGTTTCTATCACTTGAGTTATTTTATTTTCATTATTTATTATCAAATATTATTGAGAAAATCCTCTATTGAGGTTAGTACGAGGTGGACGCGTTATTGAGAGTTAAATACTTTCACAAGTTATAAGAATGAGGGATAATGTCAAGCGTAGGGTAAGTCGGCTTTGTAAGGCTTTGAGTAAAATTATTATTGTTCTTTAGTGAAAGTGATTCAGCTGAGTGAGAGCCCCATAGATGTAAGCAAGGTATAATGAACTATGTTACCAAATCTTAGACGTGAATTTGTTTATTTTGCATTTAATTTTTTTCTTTTGTGCTAGAAAATTTATAAATTACCGATACAGTTGCGTTATATTAAGTAACCACAGATATAGTTCAAAGCAACCATGGCAGAACCAAGTTTTTGTGAAACTACATCCTTTCGAATTTTCAATTTCTATCAGAGCACGTCACTGAATCAAAACTTGGTGTGTCAAGTTAGTGCAGATCCATGTTTCGCAATTATGACTACAAGAGAAGGGGCATCAATCACTAGGCCACTGTTGCTAGATGGTTCTAATTATCTTGTATGGAAATCACAGATGCGAGTATTCATTAAGGCATAAGGAATAAAAACATGAAACTCAATTTTAAATAGCTAGACACATCTAGCGACAACTAGTGAAAAGGGAGAAATAGTGCTTAAAGATGTATCTGAGTGAACAAGGGTTGAAGAAGAGAAAGCACTTTAGAAATTCTCAAGTTATACACGTTATCTTTAGGGCAGTTGATGAAGGTCGTTTTGCCATAATATCAGTATGTGAATTGGCGAAAGAAGTATGTGACACTTTACAAACAATACATGAGGGATCAAATTTCATAATAACATCGAAATTTCAGATGTTGGCTGCTAGATTTGAAGAGCTGAAGATGGATAAAAGCGAAACTACTAGAGAGTTCCACGAGAGATTACGTGACATTACAAACTAAGCACATCAACTTGGGAAGAAGTATTCGAATTTGAAACTCGTCAAGAAAGCTGTAAGATCATTGCCTTCGAGATTCATACCGAAAATTGCAGCCATTAAAGAAACTTATAATATCAAATCTCTAGATAAGGTAATTAGGATTCTTACAAACTTTAAGATGAATTTGTTGAGAGATAAACGTGAGAAGAACAAAGGATTGACATTGCAAGCCAAGGTTGGAAATGTCATGAATGATTTAGGAGAAGAATATGATGAGAATGAAGAGATGATGTTATTGACAAAAATTTAGCAAGTGGTTAAAGAAAGTGAAGAAGATAGGCCTAAGTTTAGACAGAACGATGGGAGTTCATTGAAAAACAACGTCAAACAACAAACAAAAACTCAAAAGGGTGAAAGAAAGGTAAAGAAAATTCAATGTCAAATGTCAAGGCTTCGCACATGTGCAAGCGGAATGTACTAACACTTTGAAGAAGAGAAAAGGGAAGTCTTATATAAGTATTTAGAGTGAGAATGAATCTGTAAGTGAGTATGGTAATGAAGTGGAATTTGTGAACAATAATGCTACATTAGTTGCTTTATACAACAGAAGTCCAGATGCTTGCTTAAATAAGGAAGAAATTGATGATGAAACCATGGGTAAATCTGTCCAAAATTTTAGGAAAAAAGCAGACGAATCAATCCAAAGTTTAATTTCAGATTATGACAGTGATGATAGTGATTTAGATGACAAAAGTGTGGATATTTTCAAAGCCTATGAGTTAATGTATGAAAAGTGAGTGCAAACATGTAAGAAAAATGAAAGCCTAGAGAAGGAAAACTCTACCATGAATAACATCATTTTGAGAAGAAGTTGTTATCTATAATAGATGAGCTTAATGAAACAAATTTGAAGCTAGTTAGTACAAAAAAAAGGTATAAGAATGTTAAATGGAGGTACTAAAAAGTTTGAAAAGTTGCTAAAAATTGGTAAGATTAAAGGAGATCTTCAAGGCATTAGTTGTAAAGGTGAATGTTCTAAGTCGAATGATGAGAAAAATGGTGCAACTAGATCTATCCAAGGAGAAACTTTAAGGATGAAATGAAAATCTATATCTACTTGTCACTTTTGTGGGGTAAATGGGCACATAAGGCTAAATTGTTACAAGTTATAATAAATTATATTTCAAAGAGATCAAAACTAAAAGTTTAGACATTCTATGATGAATTTCCAACAACAACCAACATTACCAAAACATATTTGGGTTAGAAAGGGAGAAAGTAGGTACTTGATAGATGATCAAAGTTGTATGAATGGCCACATTAGTTTTGGAGATGGAAAGAAGGTCATGGTTATTGGTAGAGGGACCCTTTGTGTGGATGGACAACCACACTTTAAAAATGTACTTCATGTTGATGGTCTAAAATCCAACCTGGTAGTTGAAGAAAATTCTCACAAACCATCTCAAAGATGCAAAAAAGCAAGAACCAAAAACTGCCCAGATTTATAATTAGTTGCTGCCAGTGAAAAAACTGTTTAGACAAAGGATAATTTAATTGCTTCAGAAGAAGAAACCAACTAGACAATTGATGACAGAGATAATGTGACGAGGAATAAGACTAAGTTTGAATTTTTGTAAGGGGCACAAAGATTGTGTGCTTTAAAATTTTGAAGTATATTGATGTTTTTTTAAAATGGAGGTTCAAAGGTGTTTATATCTAGGCTCTTTGAGTTTTTATTTATGGGTTTTCTAAGGTTCAATTGAATGGTGTGTGTTTGGATTTTTCTTTACTTGTTGAATAGTATATTTGATGTGAAAATAAGGCTCTACTTGATGATTTGAGAATTCTACTTTTGGATTTTGATTTACGGAGTTATGTCAAGAAAATGTTGATACTTGGTTGGAGACCTGTAGGAAGATTCGAGTTTTCTATAATTTAGGTTTTTAAAGTTTTATCTTGGTTTTTCTCTACATCGTAGGCTGTATGAGTTTGAGCAATATGATTTGTTTAAGTTTGATTTATGCATATCAATGGGCCAAGCCAGGAGAGGCATAGACCTAGTTTGGTTAAGGGTTGGCCAGCCTGACAGGCTTGCCTAAGACCCTGGGCCGACCGGGCCCATTCAGTTATATTTTTAAAAAAATTAAAAAACAACGTTATTTTTTATGTTTCAGTCTAGCCATGGGTCGGGCCGGACCAGCTTGTGTTTAGCCCGTGGCTCTCCCACTGCCTGGAAAACTCAGGCTAAAATTGACATCCCTAGTTTGATTATGATTCATTGAATGCAAATCTCTGGAGTTTATGAATTTAATTAGTCATATACGGATGGCTTTGATGTGAGTACTAATATGTTGGCTAATGTTTTGAGTGGTGGTAAATTGTCATCTTGGCATGCTTATGGTTCTTCCGTTGCACCTAATTATGATTTTTATGCCTCTTTATTTGCTAAGATTGAGCATATTAAAGGCATTCTTCATTTTGGCATTGTTTTCTCTCAAAGGGGAGATATCATATTGTTTTTTGTGAATGTTCCATTCATGAGGAGATTTCAAGATATATGCATGACTATTCGTCTTGTTTTTGGCATCTTTTTGTCCTAGGGGGAGAATGTTTTGAACTTTGGTATTATTGCTTTTGAAATTGACGAACTCAATGTTTTGTGTCATTTGGAAGTTATTTGGAACTTCCTACATGTTTTGTGAACTTGATGTTATATATCCAATTATCTTATTGAGGGAGAGTTTTGATATATGATAAATAATACCAAAAAGGGGGATATTGTTAAGATATGTACTAAGCTATCTTATTAATTAATTTTGGGCATTATTTGTATTTGGACAAAGTTTGACATCTTTGAAATTTTACTATGCTATATTATCTATCTTATGTGGGACTCTTATGTGAAGATTAAAATCCTAATAAGGATAGGATTTAATTGGAATCAAATCACCATATCTTGACTAATATAATATATAGTTGTTTGGTGATTTTTGGACTCTTATTTGATAGCCTATTTTGGGGATAATAACTATCAAAGGTAGACAAAAATGTGGAGATTCCATCGCCTATTTGGCAGCTACATTGTTTCTGTGTTTCACGTAATTTTTGGGGTTATTTTGTTGCTGTCTTGTATGGGAAAAACCAATAAGGATATGGTGACTTGTCTGCTAAATTTTTAGGGATTTAGAGTGATCTTTGGAAGCTAATTTTTGTATGTTTTTTCCAGATTGAGCAACTACATTTTCTATTGATTTGGTATGTTCTTTCTCCAGTGTTTTGTGACTTTGTGGGGCTATCTATAAATGTGGTTTGTGTGAAAATTTTCTAGAATATTTGGATTTGTTATAGCTCTTTTTTTTAATGTATCGGTGATGAAACGTTAGTGTTCTTGTTGAGTTTTCTTGACTACTATGCATGGGATATGTCAATGACATTACCGAAGGTTCACAGTAGAATTTTTGGTGGACAACTTCTCGATCCTTTGTTGAAGAAGTTGGATTTTTTTAGGGGAGTTGTTTCTCTTATCTTACATTGTCTTTGTTTATGTCTGTTATTGTTTCTATCACTTAAGTTATTTTATTTTCATTATTTATTATTAAATACTATTGAGAAAGTCCTCTGTTGAGGTGATTGAGCCTAATTTTATTACATAAATTGGCGACATTTTCATGACTTTTGCTACACTTTTTGACTATTATCTCTAGCTTTTGTGCTTAAATTGATTCTTGAGTGTGTGCTTTTATTTTATGAAGTTTGAAGGTAAAAATTGTTACAAACCAGTATTCATTGCACTAATTAATTTTCTGAGAACAACTGATACTGCAAACTACCATTTTTTTATTGTAGGAGACTCAAGGAAAAGGAAGTTAAGAAGAAGATACGGAATGAAAGATGGATGAAGTAAAGTCAACGAGAGAATGAGGCGCAACAGGAAGTTCACCACGGCAAAGTGGATCTATCGCCGCGACGAAACACATAGAATCCAGGTTAACTTTCGGGAAAATTTCACCGTAGTGAAGTTTAATTCTTTTGCCGCGGCGAAGGAACCAACAACAGAGCAAAACCTTTCGGAAAAAGTTTGTCGCAGCGAACCTTCGAAAACCTGGACCAATTTCGAAAAAATTACCCACTATACGACCCGACCCAGCATCCTTCATTTAAAAACCTACCAAATTAGGTTATAGCCGACGGACACGACAAGAACAAAATTTTTTAACAAGCTTACAAGGGATACACACACTCACGACTCTTCCTCTCCACTTGACCATCATCAATCACTTCTTTCCATTTTTCTATCGCCACATT
>JAOQMP010000003.1:17909571-17921131 GCA_027563575.1 Erythroxylum pedicellare | reverse complement strand
TACATGTGCATTGTTAAACACTTATACTTGTGCAAATTGTGATATATGTGTATGTGTTATTTGATATAGAGGAGCAATTGGAACGTCAACCTCTAGACATTGCCAGAACTTCCAGGCATTAGCTTCGGGAGTAACTTGTGAGTAACCTAGATGATCCTACTCAATTATTTGTTGTGTTAGATTATGTTTGAATTGCTTCATGAATGTGAATTGAATTGTGTTGATTCCGTACATAAGGTCTGATGATTGTGAAATGTTAATGAGATATTGAAGTGCTACTTGCATGTGAATGTGACAAACTAAGTATTTCATAATATGATTGATTGAAAATGTGAGATCCATTCCATACATGAATGCCTGATTAGATAATGGGATTTATGACCGGAGTAGCCATCGAAAATGAGCTTAAAGCTCAAAAAGTGTATAAGAGCCAAAGTCTCACTATATAAAATGAGCCCTATATCCTCAATAGATAAGGGAAAATTATAAATAAGCTCGGTATCCACAAGGGAGACGGGAAACTTTATGCAATCGGTCATAACAACTTAATAATTGGAAAAGAGTCACATGAGCATTTCATATGCATTTTGTTAAGTATGTGAGATTGATTGAAATGCAAAATTGTCTATGTTTAAGTGAAAATGTGAGATGTAATTATGCGAAAATGTGAATATATGCTATGTGAAATAATGTGTTGCATAAATTGAGTAAGCCATCGGTGATGGTTACCTCATTGAGTTCACAAAACTTACCAAAATTGCAACGTTAACTTTTCAGGACCGAGAGATGACTCTAACTACTGAGAGACGTACAAGAAGCGTAGACTTGTACTTTTGGGGAAAAGAAGAAATGGCTCAAATGTTAGTCAGTTAGGATTAGATTACTTAGATAGATTTTGTATATTTCTTCTTTCATGTAGCACTTTAGAATTAGGTTTGGATCATGGACATATTTCGGACGATATTGTAAAAGCTACATTGTAAATTCGGCTTTTATGAAATGAAATAAAGAAAATTTGGTTTCAAAAATATTATGACTTTCTTATAAGACTTATAAGTGAATAAAGTAGATGATGTCATGGTATGTGAATATAGTGATTGAACGTAGTGCACTATTATCGTAGGATATGTACTAGAATGTCCTAAGGGTGCTCTGGTATGTACCCTACGGTAAGGGGGCACTACAGAAAGTCTAGACATTCTACAATGAATTTTCAGCAACAACTAACATAACCAAAGCATACTTGGATTAGAAAGGGTGAAAGAAGCTATTTGAAGAATTATCAAATTTGTATAGATGGCCACATTACTTTTGGAGGTGGAAAAAAGTTTACAGTATTATTAGATGAGGGATCCTTTGCATGGATGGACAACCACAATTCAAAAATGTACTTCATGTGGATGGTATAAAAACCAACTTGCTAGTTAAAGAAAATCTTCTCAACCAGCCTTACGAACTAGCTTAAAGATGGAAAGAAGCAAGAACCAAAAACTGTCCAGACCTGCAGTTAGTTGTTGCTAGTAAAGAAACTGTTCAAACAAAGGATAAGTCAATTACTTTAGAGGAAGAAACCAACGAGGTAGTTGATGAAAGAGATAATATGACAAGGAATAAGACCAGGTTTGAATTTTTTTTAGTAACACAAGAACTGTATGCTTTACATTTTTGAAGTATATTAATGTTGTTTCTTTACAAAAAAAAAGGAGGTTCGAAGGAGTTAACATCTAGGCTCTCTAAGTTTTTATTACAATTTTTCTAAGTTTCAGTTGATTATGTGTGTTTGAATTTTTCTTTATTTGTTGAATAGTATATTGGATGTGAAATGAGGCTCTATTTGATGATTTGAGAATTTAACTTTTGAATATTGATTTACGAAGTTATGCCAAGAAAATGTTGATGCTTGGTTAGAGACCTGTGGGAAGATTCAGATTTTTTTAAGTTTTATCTTGGTTTCTCTCTACATCGTGGGCTATATGAGTTTAGACAATATGCTTTCACATGGTTTATGTGAGTAGGAGATTGATTAAGTTTGATTATGATGCATTAAATGCATTTTTAGGGTTTATGAATTTAATCAGTCATATTCGGATGACTTTGATGTGAGAACTCATATGTTGGCTAGTGTTTTGACTGGTAATAAATTGTCATCTTGGCATGCTTATGATTGTTCCACTACACATACTGATGATTTTTATGCCTCTTTATTTGCTGAGATTGATCGCATTGAAGGCATTCTTTCTCTTGACATTGTTTTGTCCTAAGGGGGAGAGATATGACTGTTTATTTTCATCTGATATGATTGGTCAATTCAGGGGGAGATATTAAGGTATCTTCGTGACTATCTATTAGTCTTTCTTTTTGGCATTTTTTTGTCCCAAAGGGGAGAATGGATGCTGGATGATGTGGTTATTTTGTTAACTTCATATTATTGTTTACTCGGATATTTTTTAATTACTTATGTGAACTTGATGAATTTGATGTTATGTTCATTTGATGTCATTTAGAAGTTGTTTGGAACTCGATATTCAATTAAGGGGAAGTTCCTTTATGTCATGTGGTCTTGATGTTGTGCATCCAATTATCTTCTTAAGGGAGAATTTTGATATGTGACAAATAATGCCAAAAAGGAGAAGATTGTTAAGATATGTATTATGATAGTTTGGGCATTATTTGTAATTGGACATCTTTGGTTATTTGGGAAATTTCATTATGAAAAGTATTCTACCTTAGATGGGACTCTTGAAGATAAAATTACATGAAAGATAAAATCCTTGTGAAGATAGGATTTAGTATTTGGGATAAATCACCATATCTAAATAAAGATAGTATGCATATTTTTTGTTGATTTTTGTATCTACCTTTAGGAAGCCTATTTTGGTAATAATGGTTATCTAAGGTAGTTGAATTTGTGGAGATTATGATTAATAATTTACAACTGCATTTCTGCTGGGTTATGTAAATTTTTTAGGGTTGTATTGTTGTTGTTTTGTGTGGAAAAATAATAAGTACTATATGAATTAGTAGCTATTATTTTGGGGGATCTTGGGTTACCTTTGATGGCTGTAATTTTGGTAATTCTAGCTATATTTGGTAACATATTTTGTGGTGATTGGAGTTATCTATGTGAGTTGTGTTTCTCTACTAGTGTGTGAATTTTTTTGGATAGTTGAACTGTTGTTATTATTAGGGAAAAGTGAGTAGAAATCGCGTGTTTGTATAGCTCTATTGTTTGTAATGTTTCAGTGGTGAAACATTCAATTTTATCTCTTGAAGTACTTGTGTTTTCTTTATGAGTCGGAAAATATTACACGATCCATCCACATCTAACAACTACAATTTTCCCTTGGGTTATGCGATTTTTTGGGTTGTCGAAGTTGTTATTTGTATGCTAAAAACTCCAACAATTTTCATGTGTTTTTACAGCTCTATTGGCTTAACATTTTGGTGATGAAATATTTGTTGTTTTATTGAGTTTTTATGGCTGCATTTTTTTAATTTGGAGTTGCTGGTTTGATTGATGATTTGGGGTTGTCCAGATATTGTTTTTGTGTGAAAAATGTCCAGTATAGGCATGGTGCTGCAGTTGTATTTTGGTGCCATTTTAGTGATGAAGCATTTATTCGATTGATGTTATTTTGATGCTGCTATATGTGGATTGATCTTGATTCTTCTCAATAGTTGACAACAGATATTGTTCTACCACTTCCCACACTTTCAACTGATGAAGTTACATTTTTTTGGGGGTTGTTTTCTTATCTCAAGTGTCTTTGTTTACATCCGTTATTATTTCTATCACTTGAGTTATTTTATTTTCATTCTTTATTATCAAATAATGTTAAGAAAATCCTGTGTTAAGGTTAGTACGAGGTGGTCATCTTATTGGGAGTGAAATACTTTCACGAGTTATGAGAACAAGGGATAGTATCAAGGGTAGGGTGAGTCGGCTCTGTAATGCCATGAGTAAAACTATTATTGTTTTTTGGTGAAAGTGATTAAGCTGGGTGAAGTCCCATAGATATAGGCAGGGTGTACTGAACTGCATTACCAAATCTTGGGTGTTGATTTAATTAGTTTGTGTTTAATTTTTTTTATTTTCATTTGTGCTAGAAAATTTATAAATTGATAATACAGTTACTTTATATCAAGCAACCCGAGATACAGTTCAAAGCAATTGCGACTGAATTAGAATTTTTGTGAAATTGAATCCTTTCGGATTTTCAAATTGAAAGGAAAAGATGTTGTAATCTTAAATTTAGAATTTTTGTATTACATAAATTAGTAATCTTTGAAAGATATACATTTCTTACATTTATATACTTACATATTTAATATCCTAAAAAACATAATAATTTGTCTTAAATTATATATTTTTATTCATTCAATATTTTTACATTCAAAAGAGTATGTCTTACATATTTGTAATGAATGAATTTTATTTTTTCACTTGAATGTAATATCGAAAAACAAAATAATAGTACAATTTATATTAAGCAATATGTAATTTTTACTCAGAGATAATAATCTCATTTTGAGAATTACACAACATAATAGCATTTTTGAAATTAAATTAATATATTCAAAAATGGGGTAAAGCCTTACAAAATATGCAAAGAGTAGTGCTAGTAGTACATATAAAGGATATTACAAGCACCAAAAGTAATAAGTGTACCAAAGTAGTTCAAGCTATTACAATTAAAATTTGGTTGTGGATGTGGCTTTACTCCTCTCAGACTCCTTTCTTCCCAATCTTCTCAGTATAAGTGGAAAGTTGTTATGGTCACTCCATCCATTTTCTTTACCCATCAGCTTCATATTCCCTTCATTAAGTTGTTTAGCCCTAATGAGTTCCTCATTTTGTGATTCTTATCTGCTTTCCCTTATTGCCGTTGTGATTAATTTCAACCAAGTTTATATCCTATTCCTTATATGATTTACCTCATCAAGTTTATAGGAAGTTACCCTTATTCCATTAGCTTATATAATTTGAGGATTTAGTTTGCCTTATGCACTTTTGGTGTTTCCTTTCCTATTTGCAAGGTCACATTTGTTAAAATGTTCAGTGTCTTGGTTTTGCTTTTCTCTTTCTCCATTAGCTCATTTTGGTCTACACTGTCAAATATTTTACCTATTTATTTCCTTTCAAATTTACCCTTATTTTGTGGCTTTTATTGGTAGGTAACTAAGATAGTAGCCTCCACATATTCCTAAAAACATTTGATCTCTTAATTTTTAACAACTCAAGTAATAATTTGTTAATTTTAGCCTTTCTCCAAATCCTTGCATACCCAATTCTACCAATTATAGTTTTGTTTTTGTCTACAAACAAAGGGTTCTTAATTAAACTTCCCAAATATTTTAATCTAATTGTGTTATAATATTCTAGAGGAATATTATGAAAATAATCTCAAATTGGGATTATTTTGAGTTTTCTCCTATTAAGCTCCATTCTTGGCTTCTAGTTTTGCAAAATTGTTAGCTTGTCATTGTAGTTCCAAAATTAAGCTCAAAGACTTTAAAAGCATTTGCTTATAAGAAAAAGGTGAAGATGAAGAAATCCTCATGATTGATAAGAACTTTATCCAAACTAAAAGTTGTCCATTTCCCTTTAACCTAAGCTTTTAGTGACGGAAAAGGAGGATCTCTTCTCCATAAAATAGCCAACCAGTGAGCTCATCCACCTTAAGGCACCTTGCTTCAATACCTCAATTAGGGGGTGGGGGAGACCATATTCTGGCTTCCTTAAGAGATATAAGGTATGTAAGCCAGTTTGCGTTGGAAGCATTATCCCAACTAGAGACCAATTTTTCCTCCCTTGAACCATTAGAGGAAGTGTATAGTTTTAGGGTAATGGAGTTTCAACATTGGACTAGTTAGAAGCAAGGGTTCCAGCTAAAGAAGACTCTAATATTACACGGCATTTGGTTACTGTCTCTAATATGCAGAGACAGAACGAGATAAAAATTTGGAGATAAAACATAATAAAAATTAGAGACAGTGAGGTGTTTGGTTGTGATGGACAAAACAAATAAAAATATCTCCATCTTGAGGATAAAAATGTGTTTGGTTGCAGTTGACAGAATATAAAAACAATGTCAATGATTAAAATACCCTTACAGTATAATATAACTGGAAATATGTAATTCATTGATTATTTTAAAGCGAATGATTTGTATTAGTAAAAAAGTTAGCAAATAATAATAATAACAATAACAATAAGAAATTAATTTCATATAATAATAATAATAATAATAATAATAATAATAATAATAATAATAATAATAATAATAATAATAATAATAAGTAGAAGAGTGATTTTGTTGGGGGAAGGGTATTTATGGAAGTTGCTTATGTGTTTTGTTTCGGAGATAAGGACAAGAAATTTTGTCCTTTGATTTTGTAAGGAACAAAACATTTATACTTTTGTCATCCAGAGACAGAACAAAAATAAGTTGAGTCAGCAACCAAACACCGCTAGACACAGGATTTTTGTGTTTTGTTATCTGTCTCTACCAACGGAGACAGTAACCATACGCTACATTATTTATCTATTGACTATAATTGTTATAATTTATACAAACAACTACCAAAAGTACAGGAGATAAAATAGGAGATAGTTACAACAAACAGAGAAAGAATAGTAAATTGTTACAAGCAAAAAGACCTGGCCTAGAGTTTGTTATTCATTGGACTTATCTATTGGAACAAAAATGGAGAAACTGACTATGACCAAGAGATTTAGTAAGCATATCAACTAACTGATCCTTTGAGCTAATATGCAATACATGTAAAGAACCACCAGAGACATTTTCACGAACGAAATGATAATAAAGAGCCAAATGCTTACTTAATATATGAATGGTAAACTAGATTGGCACAGAAATATGTAGCACCTGTATTGTCACAAAATAAGCTTGGTGACTGTTGGATACAAACACCCAATTCACGAAGCAAATTTTGAACTCATAAAACCTCTGTACCAGCATTTGCTAAGGCTTTATATTCAACCTTAGTAGATAATTGAGAAACAGATTTTTGATGAGTAGATCGCCAAGAAATGATATTAGAACCAAGAAATAGCAGATATGTTATAGTAGAACAACCATTATCCTAAACACCACCCCAATTAAAATCAGAAAAAGCAATAATAGTTGTAGGAAAACCACAGTTGAGGAACAATCCATGATGAATTTTACTCTTTAGATATCTAGAACTCTTTTGAGAGCTTGCAAATGCTACTGTGTAGGAGCATGTATGAACTGAGAGAGCTTATTTATAGCAAAACACGTATCTAGAGGAGTGATGGCCAGATATCTGTCCAAAGCTACGATAAGATTTAGCATTAATTTGTGGTGAGCTATCAACAAAAGTGTAAGACTCAAATGAACTCATTAGTGTGGCAACCTCTTTAGCACCATCCACGTTAAAACGGACAACTAAATTAGAAATGTACTAATGTTGAGAAAGAAAAATACGTGTTGGAGTGGAAATTACCTCGACACTTAAAAAATGATACAAAGGACCCAAATCTTTGATTGAAAAATGGGTCACTAGATTCTGAACAAAGTAATCCAAGAACTTGGAATTGTTATGTGTGAGTACAATATCATCCATATAAACTAAAAAATAAGCCATGATCTTATTGTGATTATAAACAAATAGAGAGGCATCTGCAAGTGATTTGCAAAAATCAACAACAAGTAAAAAATTATGTAACTTAGTATACCAAGCCTGAGGAGCCTGCTTTAGGCCATATAGTGCATTTTTTAGTTTGTAGATGTGATGACGATATTGTGAATAAATATAACCTGAAGGTTGCTCCATGTAGACATCTTCAGTCAACGATCCATAAAGAAACACATTATTAACGTCCACTTGGCATAATGGCCAATTTTGGGACAAGCAAGACAAAAGATAACTCTGATTGTCATCGGCTTAGTAACATAACTAAATGTCTAAAAGTAATCATGCACCAGTTCCTGCAAAATCCTTTCACCAGAAGGCGAGCTTTATACTTATCAATAGAGCCATCTACTTTTCGTTTGATATAAAGACACACTTGCAATTGATGGGAACTTAATTGAGTTTTGGAATCAACTCTCAGGTACCATTATGTAAAAGTGCATTAAACTCAGCATCCATTACTTTGTGCCATAGGGACCTTTGATAGCCTAGGTGATGGTGGATGGTTCAATTGTAGTGGGGAGTAGGTGCTTGGTGGTAAAGTAAAAAAAAAATTCACTGTAGTATTTTGGATTGGGTTTCCTAACTTGAGCTGGGCGAGGTGGAGGGAGAGGAGAAGGTAAGTGTAATAGGGAAGGAGAAAGCTGTGGGTATAATGGAGTCTGAGCAGGTGATGGATAGGAAATAAGTAAATGAGATTCCATAGTGAAAGAAGGTGATGGACTGGGGTTGTTGGTATCAAGAGGGAATTCCACAGTAGGAGAGGACAATGGACTTGGATTAGTGGTGTCTAGAGAGGAGGGAGTGGATAGAGGTTATAATATCATATCTCCTAAATTGTTGAGGGTTGGAGGTTTAGAAGATTAAGTGCATACATTTTGTATTAATCAATTGACATATTCTACGGTGCTCACATATGATTTTGATAAACTAGAATTAAATTAGAAATTGATGGATTTAAGTTAGTGATTTGAAGTTAATTAAAAATCGAAAGTTTGAGGAGTCAATGTGTAAATTGGCTTAGTAAAATCCCTATATGATAAAATTGGACACAAGTGGCACTTTATATTTGTGACAAATGACACTTTAGACTTGTGACATGTGGAGCTTTAGAATGGTGACATGTGTAGCTTTACAAATTGTGACATATAGCCTTACAATTGGCGACATGTGTAGTCCTACAAGTATTGACTTATGGAGGCTTAAATGTGTGACATGTGGAGCCTAAAGTTAGTAACACATGGACTAATAGAATAGTAACATATGGACCAATAGAAGGATAACACATATATCAATAGAATGGTGACACATGGACCAATGAAAAGGCGACAAAGGAATTAGTTTGACTTTCTTTGAACATTCTAGAGAAAATAGATGTAAAAGGAAACATAAGGGAGAGTGAAGGTCTGCCATGATGTTGGAAGAGGGAGAAAAACAAAAAAGGAGAGAGAGACGGAAAGAAAAAGGTGAAGAGGTGAGGATAAGGAAAGAAGTTACTAAGGCAAGTCGAAATTATGGTTTCAATTTCATCTTCCTATTCCGATCTATTTTACATATCTTTAGAGCATGAATTTGAAGAAACTTAAAGAACAAAAGATGTATATATAGGCCTTAGCTTGACCTCTGTAAAAGTGTTTTGATAAAATAGTAACTAGAGCTTGAGTTATACTTATTTCCTTAATATTACCCGTGATAGACCCCTTTGCAGGAACCTTGAATTATTTCCTAATTTTTGAGGGCCTTAGAACCCGAATTAGTCAAAGTATAAAACATAAAAAATGATTATTGTTGACTTATTAATGCTTATGTGAAACAACTTAGCTAAAAGATGTCTTGATAATGATTTATTGTTATTTGAACATTGGTTTCCAGTCTATTATTTACCAAAAAATATGACAGAATTTGGATGGGGATTGTATTCTAAAGGGAGATACTGTTCTTGTAATTTTTAGATATATTAAGACTAACAGAAGTCTAGTTTCAAGAGGCATAAGAATCATGGTATTTGGATTTTTTTTATAGAGAGTTATGATTAAAAGAAGACAGCTTGTTCATAAAGGAACAATAGGAAGAAAAGGATATAAACATTGCACTTAAGGATTGCATACATATTCTCGCTATTCATTATCAGTGACTTCTAATAGGCTCTCAGAGTGATTGTCAATTCTCATATATTGTCGGGACATCGAGGCAATAGCTTGTTGGAGTGTTTTGTGAGTTAACCTAGATGTTTCACATTATGATTGATTTATTTTTGGTTAAATTTTAGTTATTGAATAGATATTTATATGATTGTTATAATTCCAGACATTGTTGGTCAGAGGAGTCTGATATTTCGAGATTGTATATGGAAGTGTTTTCAAATTGAATGTTAATTGCTGATTATATGATTATCTATGAAATGCTTATTTGATTCAAATTGAATGTGAATTCTGGATAACCAGTTACACTGATGAAAGAAAATGATGTGTGAGATGATTCATATCATTGCATTTGACATTCATGATGATTTAATGGGAGTTATGATCAAAATGACCAATACGTAGACATTCATAGCGAAATGCTCGTAATTAAGGTCTAAGGCTCGTAATGTGAAATCAGGGCTCAATGCTTGTAATTTGAAATCAGGGCTTAACGCTTGTAATATGATCAAGGCTATAATGCTCGTTAAGCTGGCCAACAGAAAATTGTTTGAAACCCAGGGCGTGAATTGATATATTTTATCACAATAAAAGAAGAAGAAATAAAGCACGTGTGCATTTGCATTCACATTTTTAAATATATGATATGTTCTAATTGAATCAAAATATCGTAATACATCTGGATATCATTGATAATGTGATATGGTGTTTAAAACTATTCTATGTGACATTGTAGCACCCACATACCCCATGGGAGGATATGCAAGTGTCACACTCACAAATAGAACAAGCAAACCAAAAGCAATCTAAAACTTCCTTAAAACCAAATCAGGAAATCATACATGATATTACATTGACCATAATACAAACTTGTTCAAGAATCGAAAATCAGCCTGATAAATAGTTATTACAGGAACTTACAACAATTCAGAGTCTTACACTTTATATACAAGCCAAAATATCAAACTCAAAATACATTTTTGATTAAAACAAGACTCATACTTTATTGGCTATTGCGATTGACTTGTCCTAGTCTTTAGGTCCTTCTCTCTGAACCTACACGAGGCAAATCTACCATGCTAAGCATATAGCTTAGTGAGTAATAACTAAACTATGCGTTATCAATAGATACTGAATCATATTATACAAAAGCATCTCAACAGACTGGAATTTAGAACAGAATAAGATTTATTTAAAAGAAAACACTTTGCATGCTAAATTCAAACACTTCAATAGCAGAACAAAATATACAGAAATTCAGAATAATAGGGTGTTAGCCCATCATATCAAAAATAGGGTTTATTTCTTATCAAAGCTCGTGAGAAATCAAAGTACAAAACGAGTTAAATTATAAATTCATAAACAGAAGTGGGTAACAGGACTTATACAGAAGATACCATAATTGGCATCAGTAAATAGAAGAGATCGAAGTCCCGACGTCGAAGTGTCCACAAGAGGCCGAAGTTCCGACATCGAAGTATTTAGAAGCAGTTGCAGACCCTTCTAGGTATGCCTATTTTCCCACGACTAGGACTTGACAATTACAAAACCAAAAATGTCTAAAATTCAATACATATATCATTCATTCCAAACATTTAAACATATCAATCTGATAGCTTTGCAAATCATTCAATGGAGCAAAATCAATAGCAAACAAAATATTCAAAGCAAAACCATCAAAAACTTCTTACTGAATTACTTACAGATACTAAAAGATCACTTACAAACATTTACTTACA
>JAOQMP010000003.1:17891224-17909471 GCA_027563575.1 Erythroxylum pedicellare | reverse complement strand
TGATACATAATCGACTTTAAAATAAAACAACTAAAACTGAACATGGAATCTTACTTTTTTCAAAGAAAGGACAAAGAGAGGAAAAAGATAAAAAGGATCATCTAATTTCACCTCCTATATATGCGCGTTGTTAGATATAATATAGACACCATCAGATTTTCACTTGATCTAAACGTATGTTAGTAAACTAAAAATTTATGTATGGGGGGAGAATCATACCAAATATAAAATAGTCCAAGCTTTTTTTCGGCATAAACTCATCGATCAACATTATTTCATCTATTTCAATGTAACATCCTAGAAGCTTCACTAGATTGCGATGTTAGAGCTTGGCAATGTACATAACTTCATTCTTGAACTCACTAAGCCCTTGTATTAAATTCTTTGATAACCTTTTCACAACTATTTCTTGTCCATCTTTCAATATTCGCTGTAAGAACTAACCTTTCTTATTTAATATGAACTGCTCAAATCTGCATGTTACTGATTCATGATTATGAGAAAATATGCCATCAATAAATCATAGTGATGTCATGAATAAACTGTGCATTCGTACCTTTTGAACACTTCCAAATCCCTCTTTTCCAAGCTTGTTGGCACTAGCAAAGTTGCTGGCTGTATAAGAAATGGTACGCAAATCAAAAAATGGTAAATCAAGATGCTCCTTTTGGGCTTTGTCAAGTGAATTTTCTTTCAGAACGCTAGTCAATTTTTCTCCGCAGTACAACTAGAAAATTAGGCTATTGGGATGTCAACTATAACATGATAAAATTTACTATTTTTCTGCCTAACATTTTGAGACATGACATGGTTGTTTACAAACAAAAGCGTGATGGGAGAAGTACGAATTCCATAGGTTGAATAAATATACTGTCTTTCTTTTGTTCTTTTTCCAAAAGTAAAAGACCACGTATAAGCATAGGAACACCAATCCTGTAGCTAATGCAGAGCTTCCAACAATTATTCTTCTTTTCTTCCCATCTACATCTATAGGTGAGAAAAGTAAAGAGATATGTAACGGATTTCTGCCTTCAACATTTTCATATTGGTTTTTCTACAGGTTGGTATATAAATGATATGTAGCATATGTTGGTTTTAGTGACTTTGATGGCTCAATTTATATCCCATATTAGGAAGGGATGAGAATGGGAGGAATTTTTCTATTTATAAAATAACTCCTCCCCTCTTATTCTAAATCATACCAAAATTTTGATATATCCTCAAAATTTATACACATCTCAAATTTGGTATTCTCTCCCTAATAAAAGCAGGCTACCTTAAGTAGTGCTCAGAGATTAGGTACAATTGGCCGAACTCTATTATCAATTTTCAGGTGTGTTCTTTTCTTATCTCTTTTATTTATTCCGCATTTATAGTATTCAATATTTATTTATCTAGTTTATTTATACAATTAGTTTGAGTGTATAATTCTATTTTCTTGTACGTTGTTGATTTGTATACGGGTCTAGGTTGTGATAACATACTGTGCAAGTAAATTCTGTCTAGTAGTTTAGGTTTCAAGTGGGACCACTGTGACCTCTCCAAGCTTTACTGGGAATTTATTTGGAATGTTCATTTTATCCTCAGAGTCTATTTAACAGTCTTTCTTGGGAATTACCAAATTAGTAAAATTCATTAGTCGTAATTTGAGTGAAAAATTACCCGGTTAATATTTGTAATATTGAATATTATTATTTGAGTATGTAATGACATCTATAAATTCACCAAAAACTAGGGACATAACAAATATGACACAAGCGGCATCAACTTCCTCATCCACATGATAGAGGATTCTAATGTCAAGTATGAAGTTGGTGGTAAAAATATTTAATGGTACTGGTCATTGTGGCATGTGGCAAGGCTAGGTTCTGGATTCCCTTTTCCAACAGGGCCTTGTCATAGCTATTGAAGAAAAGAAATCAGAATATGTAGAAGATAAGAGTTGGAGTATTATAAATCGGTTGGCATGTAGAACAATTCGATCATATTGGTTTAGAGAGCAGAAGTATGCTTTAAAAAATGAGACTTCTATGCACAAACTGTGGAAGGTATTGGAGGACAAATTTCTTGAAAAAAGTGGTCAGAATAAGCTCCTTATGAAGAAGAGATTGTTCCGATTTGAATACCAACTAGGTACTACTATGAATGATCACATCACTCTGTTTAATCAACTAGTAGCAGACCTATTAAATTTAGATGTACAATTCAAATATGAAGACTTAGCTTTAATGTTGTTATTATCCCTTCCGGATGAATTTGAATACTTATAAACTACTTTAATTCATAGGAAGGAGGATGTATCTTTAGATGCTGTATGTTCTGCTTTGTATAGTCATGAATTGTAAAAGCAAGATAAAAAGAAAAGTAAAGCGGTTACAGAAGATGAAGCATTTGTGGCAAGAGGCCATCATTAGAGCCGGTTGAAGGGGAGAAGAGGAAGATCCAAATCAAAAGGCAGAGTTTCCAAAGATGAGTGTGCTTTATATCATGAGAAAGGGCACTAGAAGAAAGCCTGTCCAAAGTTGAAGAAGAAAGGGAAGGCTCCGCAAGATGCAATGTTACAGAATGTAAAAGTGATGCAGAGCTAGATGTCTCTTTGGTGGTATCACCTTTAACATTCCATTCAGACGAGTGGATTCTGGATTCAGGTTGCACCTATCATATATCTCTCATTCGATAATGATTCTTTGATTTTGAAGAAGTTAAAGGTGGACTTGTTTACATGGGCAATGACAATCCATGTAAAAATAGCTGGGATAGATTCAATCAAGCTGTGGAATCATGATGGATCCACCAGAAATTTGAAGGATGTTCAGTACATGCCAAATTTGAAAAAGAATCTCATCTCTTTGGAGACCTTAGAATCAAAAGGCCTAGTTATGATGATGCGAGATGGAATTCTTAAGGCAACTTCGGAAGCACTTGTAATGTTGAGAGGCATAAGGAAAAATAATTTGTATTACTACCAAGGTAGTACAATTGTTAGATAGTAGTGGTAGTAACTTCTAGTAGCAAAAAGGATGCAGAGGCAATAAAGTTATGGCATATGCGTTTGGGAAATGCTGATGAAAAATCCTTACAAATTCTTATCAAGCAAGGATTATTAAAAGGTACGAAGACTTGTAAATTAGAAATTTGTGAGCATTATGTTTTGGGAAAACAAAGAAGAGTGAAATTTAGCATTGCCATCTATGACACTAAAGGTATTTTGGATTATGTGCACTTAGATGTATGGGGGCCTGCTAAGACTCCATCTCTTAGAGGTAGGCAATATTTTGTCTCTTTTGTTGATGATTTTTCTAGAAGAGTATGGGTGTTTACTATGAAGAACAAAGACTGATATGCTTGGAGTTTTCCTTAAGTGGAAAGCTCAAGTTGAAAACTAGACGGGAAAAAAGATCAAAGTTCTCCGAACTAACAATGGTGGAGAATACAAGAGTAATCCTTTCCTAGAGGTACGTAAAGAGTTTGGCATAGTTTGGCACTTCATAATTAGAAAAATGAACCACATCAGAATCGACTGTCGGAGTATATGAACAGGAAACTGGTGGAGAAAGTCCGTTGTATATTGTCTAATGCTAGGTTAGGCAGAAAGTTTTAGGCTAAGGTTGTGACATATGCTTAACATCTCGTTAATCATTTGCCATCATCTATAATTGGTGGCAAGACTCCATTAGAGGAATGGTCTGGAAAACCTATAATAGATTATGATTCTTTGCATATTTTTGGTTCTACTACATAGTATTATGTTAATAAATCAAAGTTGGATCCAAGAATAAAGAAGGCATTTTTTATGGGCTTCAATGCTGGAGTTAAAGGATACCGTCTCTAGTGTTTTGAGGTATAGAAGACTATCATTATCAGAGATGTTACCTTTGATGAATCTTTCATATTGAATAAGGTGACACAAGAAGAGACTGATGGTACATTGAAGCAAGTGAAGTATAAGTCAAAGCAAGTGGAGTGTATGTTGAAGCAGGTGGAGTTTGAATAGTTGAAGGTGAGCCCAACAAAAAGCAATATTAATGACTCTTCTATGGTAGAAGAAGAGTCAGATGAAGAAGAAATTCTGACCTAAGAATCTCAACAGCAGTCAGAATCAGTTATCGTTAGAAGGATAAGACGAGAGATTCAGAAACCTGCTCATTTTGCTAACATAGTAGCCTATGCACTTCCAGTTGTTGATGATGTTCCATCCAATTTTTCAGAAGCCATTTGAATACAGAAAATGGTATATGGAAAGGTGTAATGGAAGAATAGATGGAATCTCTTGAGAAAAACAAGACGTGGAAGTTGACAAATCTACCAAAAGGAAAGAAGACAATTGGACGCAAATGGATATTTGCACAGAAAGAAGGATTTCTTGACAAGAATGATGTTCGTTACAAGGCAAGTTGGTAGGTAAAAGCTATGCTCAGAAGGAGGGAGTTAATATAATGAGTTATTTTCTCCTGTTGTTAAACATTCCTCCATTAGAATTTCGTTAACCTTGGTAATGCAGTTGAATTTGGAGCTAGCTTAACTTGATGTGAAAACTGCATTCCTACACAGTGATTTGGAGGAGGACATCTATATGTCTCAGCCAGATGGATTCAAAGTTGCTAGTAAAGAAAATAGGGTTTGTAAACTGAAGAAATCATTGTACGGATTGAAGCAATCGTTGAGGCAATGGTACAAACAATTTAACAAGTTTATGATGGGTCAGAAGTACACAAGAAGTAAATACGATCACTGTATGTATTTGCGTAGACTTCAAGATGGGTCTTACATCTATTTACTCTTGAATGTTGATGATATATTAATAAAATCCAAGAGCCAAGATGAAATTAAAAAAATGAAGGCTCAGTTGAATGAACAGTTTGAGATGAAGGATTTTGGAGAAGCCAAGAAGATTCTTGGCATGGAGATAAGCAGGGATAGAAAGATAAAATTTAGCTGACTCAGAAGCAGTATTTGAAGAAAGTACTACAACATTTCGGTATAAATAAAGCTATAAAACTTGTAAGTACTTCGCTTGCTCCTCATTTGAAGATTAGCAACCAGTTATCTCCAAAGATGGATGAAGAACGAGAATACATGATGAAAGCCCTTTATGCTAATGTAGTAGGGAGCTTGATGTATGCAATAGTGTGTAAGAGACCCGATATTTCATAGGCAGTTAGTGTTGTCAGCAGATATATGCATGATCTTGGCAAGGTTCATTGGCAAACTGTGAAATTGATTCTATGGTATATTCAAGATACTATAAATGTTGGCTTATTATTTGAGCGGGATAAATCACTTGATCAATAAATAGTTGGATATTGTGATTCTGACTATGCAGGTGATTTAGATAAGCGACGATCTATAATTGGCTACTTATTCACTTATGCTAAAGCACCAATTAGTTGGAAGCCCACTTTACAGTCAACAGTGGCTTTGTCTACAACAGAGGCAGAGTATATGGCAAGTAAAGAAGCTGTGAAGGAGGTGATTTGGCTTCATGGATTGCTAAAAAGCTTGGGAGTTGGTCAGAAACACCTTATGGTGTATTATGACAGTCAAAGTGCTATTCACTTTGCAAAGAATCAGTTTTTTCATACAAGGACGAAGCACATTGGCGTTCGCTATCACTTTATATGTGAGATTCTTGAAAAAGAGGAGGTATTTCTCCAGAAGATATGGACTACAAAGAAACTTGCAGATATGATGACCAAGGTGGTGATAAAAGCTAAGTTTAAACATTGTTTAGATTTAGTCAACATCTTGCAATTTTAAGTTAGCGCCTGAGGGCACAAATTGGAAGCACTACAAAGAATGTTTTGTTTGATTAGGAGGATGAATGATGCTTACATTTGGTGGGATCCTAAATTACGCCAAGGTGGAGATTTGTTGGTTTTGGTGGCTTTGATGGACCAACTTATATCCCATATTGGGAAAAGAAGAGAATAGAAGGAGTTTTTCAAGTTATAAAATAACTCCTCCCCTCCTATTCTAAATCATCCTAAAAATTTGATATATCCTCAAATTTGTACACATCTCAAATTTAGTATTCTCTTCCTAATAAGAACAGGCTGCCTTAAGTGGTGCTCAGAGACTAGGCACAACTTATATCCCATATTGGGAAGAGATGAGAGTAGGAGGAGTTTTTCAAGTTATAAAATAACTCCTCCCCTCCTATTCTAAATCATCCCAAAAATTTAATATATCCTCAAATTTGTACACATCTCAAATTTAGTATTTTCTTCCTAGTAAGAGCAGGCTGCCTTAAGTGGTGCTCGGAGGCATAATTGACTAACTCCGTTATCAATTTTTGGTTATGTTCTTTCCTTACCTCTTTTATTTATTCCGCGTTTATAGTATTCAATATTTATTTTTTGAGTTTATTTGTACAATTAGTTTGAGTGTATAATTCTATTCTCTTATACGTTGTTGAATTGTACACAAGTCTAGGTTGTGATAATATACTGTGCAAGTAAATTATGTCTAGTAGTTTGGGTTTTAAGTGGGACCGCTGTGACCCCTCCAGGCTTTACTGGGAATTTATTTGGAATGGTAATTCTATCTTAGGAGTCTATTTAACAGTCTTTCCTGGGAATTACCGAATCAGTAAAATTTACTAGTCATAATTTGATTGGAAAATTACTCGATTTTTCAAACAAGTGGTATCAGAGTTGAAGGTTCATTCTTGGTTTGTTTGTAATATTTGTAAAATTGAATACTATTATTTGATTTTGTAAAAACTATTAAATGATGGCAGTGGATTCTAACGCATCAAAACATGAATCCATTATAAATTCAATGAAATCAAATAAATGGAAGAAGAGGCAGACGGTCAAAAAAAAAAAAGAAATAACATACAAGAAATGAAAATAGCAATGCATGTAAGTTTTTTAATCATTGCTTCAATATCGATAAATATACCTCCTTTACACTCTAGCATTGGATGTTTCTTTCCCTCCTATACTAGTGTTTACTTCTTCCATCTTGTAATTAAAGAAGCAACTGCATACCAGATCAAATATACCACACAAGTTATTAAAAAAAAGTATTAAGAGAAGTTTTTCTATTACTTAATGGAAGTCATTATTACTAAAAGTAATGTTTTGATGAGCAAACATTAACTAAAATTAATTAGTGAGTAAAATAAATGTGGTATCTTGTTATAAGAATATCAAGATTGGGGCATCTCTTGTATTTACAAAAATTGTAGTGTAAAATTAGTGTAGGTAAAGTAAATAAGATAAAAGACAAGGAACTTCTTTTGTTTTAAGTTATTTAAAAAATCATTTTTAAAATTATCAGAAACATTTCTTCTAGTTTTTAAATCTTTTTAAAAACTTAATATATTAAACATCTATTAAAAAATAACAACAAAACATACGTGATATGAATACCAAGGACTAATCAAATGTTATTGATATGACAACCCAGCCCAATTCTTAACTTAAAGCATAAAGTAAAAATCTTTTAATAATCAAGAGAAGTTTTTATTCGAAAAAATCTAAAAGTTAAGAATTAATGGAGCATCCCGTTTTGTTTCCAAAAATTGAAAGTATAAAATCAAAATAAAGAACTAACTTAACATACTACTGAACTATTTAGGGGATATGGAAGCAACAAAAGCATTAGAATTGGGTTGCTCTCATCAACTAGAATTAATCCACTTTTATGTAATTCAATAGCTCCAAAGGAATTCCATTGGATAATATTCCTTTTAATCTATATATTGGTACTCACATATGGTCTTTCCTAAAAGAATAATGAAGGAAATAGATAGGAGTCTAAGGGATTTCCTATAGGGGAGGATCCAACAGTAATAAAAAGACCCCCTAACTGAAATAGTCTTCTATATGTTAGCCTAAATCATTTGGAGGTCTAGGAATTACTTCTGAAAAAGCTTCTAAGCAAAGCCTTAATGGCAATGAGACTAAGAAAGCTATACAAGAATAAAGAAGATCTATGGGTTAAATGGACACATTTATGCCACATAAAGGAGGAGAGATTTTAGACTCTTGCCATCAATCCTAGGATGTCTGGTTTGATCGGTGGCACACAGTAATTCCTTGAAGAACCTCATTCTTCAAAGGACAAAGGTTAGTCAGCTTATGTAGAGGTAGTGGTGATATACTCAACAACATACTTATATATACAATAAACTCCCTTATGCCTGACACCATTCTATGGACAACAGATAAATCAATGTGCTATAGTCTCCAATCTTGTAAGAGAAAACTGCTAGATACCTATAATCCCATAATCAAGCCTTGGTTTGCAATATATACATCTTACTTGCACATTCATTCACCATATATTTGGTAGTAATAGGTAGACTGATAACGAAAGACTTTTTTTAATTCAATGTCTCTAATCTCAATTCCAAGTTATGTGGGAATAACAATGAATGCTTCAATCACCTCTTTTTTGGTTGCACTTGTGATAATGGATCTAGAACAAAATGCTTGCACACTTTAGAGTGGCTTAATAGAGTGAGATAATACTTTAGGCCACCAAAATGAAACTTAAGAATAAAGAAGATTTCAAGCTTTTTAAAAGCAGTCATTGTGCTAAATTTATAGTTGGAAGGAAAGAAACAACATATTGCATGGGGATTATCTAACACAATTGCATTTCAATTATAATAGAATCTACCTCCATGACTAATTACATTATATTGACAGCTAATGGTCATAAAAAACTCAACTTTGAAATAAGAAGTAGATGGGAAATGCTGGAATTCCTTACTTCAGTCTATATAGCTTTAGTGAATATCTAGATAGTTAGGTCTTTATTTTGTTAACTACTTTTGTTAAAGGCATTTTGTCATCATGTATATTGCATTGTACTTTTTCTTTTTTTCTATAAATATCAATCACTTACTTTCCATAAAAATATGCTAAAACTATAAAACTCAAAATATATGGAGACATATAAAATTAATTATGTAAATTCAAAATAAGAAAATATGTTAATGAAAAATATATATTGTAGAAAGCGTATAATTATAAATATATTTAATATGATTGACACTAACCAATGATTATGAACGTACCTAAGTGGTGATTTCTCATATGTAGGGAGTGTCAAAATCATATCAAAAAGAAAATGAGAAATGAAAAGGTTTATAAGCATATAAAAAATGAATATTAAGTGATTGTTACCTAAATATTTTTTAGCTCATACTTCTATAAGTTATGAATTGAACTATTATTGATATAGTTTGAATCTATTCTACTAGAGATGATATTAGAGTGAACCTTTACTAATATATATGAGGTTGGAGAAAAATTAAGTGGAAGCTAGTGGCATATAACACCTAAAAATGACAAGGAAGAGCCGTAAGCAATGAGCAACTTTTAGTATGCTTCTAGTCAAAAGGAATTATAAATGAGCCAATCTCTAGATGTGTATAAAATATGTACATATATTTTTTGAGTATTTTACTTAATTTGCATGCATATTTATAAAACTATATTGTAAACTTTTAAAAGATATATGATTTTTTGTCGAATGTTATAGTTAAATGATTAATATGTGTGATGAAATAAATGTTATATAGTTATTAAAGATATAAATATAATAAATACTAGTATAAGTTTTTATAATTGCATATTACAAATTAGCTGTCACTTTTTGTCAGCTAAGTAATGCTAAATAGTACCAAAGAAGGGATGAGACCTTAATTCTAAAAAGTTGAGTTTAGATTATGAAATGGAAGTTTTAGGCAATTAGTCAAAATTTGACCTAAATTTTAGAAATTAACATTTTTCTCATATTTTAAGTCTAGACTTTCTTTTTTTTTTCTTTTTTTAAAACTCTAAGATCTTGTATAAACAAGGTCAAATTGGAATTTGTATTTAGGGTATGTATGGTCAGGGATTTAATAATGTAATGGAATGGAATGTAATATTATTCCATTGTTTGGAAGGAGGGTTTACAATGGAATGGAATGGAATGAGATGGAAAAGGAGGGTTTCATATTACATCTCATTCCATCCTAAACAGTAAAAATGAAAAACCTCCAATTTGGGGGGTTTAGGATGAAATCTAAAATAATAAATAACTTTACACTATATTACATTATAAATCTTGCATCTAAATAACATTTCACTATATTACATTATGAACCCTTCCATCCCTCCGAAACAATAATTTTTTAATATTACGTTCATTTACATTCCATTCTATTATAAATCATTTCATTATGTTCCTTTCTATTAAAAATCTTACGTCAAACCAAACATAGCCTTAAAGAGATGAAAAAAAAAGGCAATGAAATTTTTTTGAAGAACTCACCACTTAGATGATGGAGGTCCATCCAACAAAGTCTTAAAAGACATTGCAAATATAGGCTTGGGTCCAAATGATGAAGATGGACCCATCATAGAAGAGAAAAATACTGATGATGATTTTTTGGGCTTAATCATGAAGTTGTAGGTCCATTTGAAGCCATTTGGCTTTGTAAGGCTACAGCTCATATTAATCCATTGCTTTATGATGAAGACGAGTTTGAGACGCCCTTTAAAGAAGCCCAAGACATCCGAGGAGGCTACTACTCCATTGGTCAGTGGCATAGAGTTGCGATCACTTGATTGAAGCTAATAAGAGCATCTAACGCTCATTATTTCCATTTTGAACTTGTGTTATCTTTGCTTTATTGTAATGACTATTTTAAAAACTTCATTTTGTGTTTAAAGTCAATTAAGGCTGCAGGCCATAAGGGAGTGCAATGAGGGGTCAGTTTTGTGACTTTCCATTTGCAACCTTTCCTTATTTATATACTGATTTTATTTCCATTATTTTGGACGGGTGAATCAATTAAAAAATAATATCCGTCAATTTTTACTGTGATTTATCATTAAGGTGGTTAGCTTTCCAAAACTAACATTTGGGGTTTGATAGTTTTCCAAAAACTATTCATTTTCTATATCACCTTTATCTTATCATCAAATTCGACCTACCCATACTAAATTAGTCATTTCTCCCAAATCACACATCTGATTCATGCAAACTTGATATTTCTAGAAACTAAACAGAAAATCCTACAACTTTCATTAAGACTTTTCCCAAATTTCCCAACCAATTGATCTAGAATTCATCCACAATTAGACTATTTCTGCTAGAACCTATTCACCATAATCTGACCTAAACTTCTCAAATCAACCTGAGCCTTAATCAGCCTATTTTGCCACTAACTTTAAACCCACATCACCATCAAGTGGTATCAGAGCTAGGTTAACATATTTCCCATCACCGAAAATCGACCATGACCACCATTACATCCAAAGACCAGTCATAATTCACCAATGAAGAATTGTTGCAACAACTTGAACAGCTCCACCTTGGAAATGTGACCTTGAAGGTAAAAGAATTTTCTTTTCGACCAACCTTAGGAGGTAGTAGAATTTCGAGCCCTTCACCACTGGAGGAGGAGATTTATGAAAAAGATGATGGAGACCCATACGATTATAACGATGGGTATAAAGAGAGGGATTTTGAGAGAGGTAGACAAAGAGGGAGTGGAAGAGGTGTCAGAGGAGGTCCAAGCCATGCAATAATGGCTAAACCACAACACAATAGGCAAGATGAGTTCTACAACTTCAAAGTAGAAATTCTAGAATTTGAGGGTAAGTTAAATCCGAACCTTTTCTTAGAATGGGTATGCACTGTTGATAGGATATTTAAATATAGAAATGTGAGTGATGAGAAAAAATGAAACTTATTGCAATGAAATTGAGAGGTTATACTAGTTTATAGTGGGATAATGTTCAGAAAAGGAGAGATATGGAGCATAGGCGTAGGATTGCACCATGATCTAGGATGCAAGAAGAAATGGAAGAAACATTTATGCCTCCACAATATAGTCAGAAAATGTTGAACAAAATGATGAGTTTGAGCTAAGACGCACTCTCAGTTGAGGCATATACAATGGTATTTGAAAATATGTTGTTGAAGTGTGATTTGAGGGAGAATGAAGAAGTTATGAATGCCAGATATCTTAGGGGTTTGAAAATTGACATTAGAGATATGGTTAGCCTTTATCAATACAAAACCTTCACTGAACTTGAAAGACTAGCCTTGCAATGTGAACCTAACCTCAAACATCTAGCCATCCGAAGACAATCAAAGCCTACCTACACTCCACGTTCACCAAAAACTCCATTTACTTCTAGTGTTGCCAAGCCTGGTTCATCAAGCTCCACACCAACCAGGTCCAATTGCACTCTTAAATTCCTAAACATGAGCCCAACTACACCACCAAAATTCAATCCAAAAGCTACCACACAAACTATCCCAAAAACTCAACAAAGATGCTTAAAATGTCCAAATGAATCAAAAGTGGCTCTAGTCTATGATCAAATGAATGAACCACCAGGAGCCCCTATGAGAGTTGGTTTGACTGCCCTAACTATGACAGAATATTTCTGAGATGTTAATGAACAAGACGTATTACTATTTATCAACAATATCTTTCATTTTGTACAAGCAGGATCTGAAGTATTTGCCTTATTGGGTAGGGGGAAACTAATGAGTTCAGATATTAATGATTCCAGGAGAAACAGATAAGATATCTCGACATAGTGGTATCTTGATATCCCTAGGAATGATAAAAAAACCCATTTTAAGGAAACAAAAAAGCCAAAAATTGGATCTATGTCTAACGGATCACTCCTACTAAGAAAAAGTTTTTTGTTTTGGTTCTAACAGTAATCATATATGAGATGGCAGACAGTATAAATTTAGAAACACTTTTCCCACAGGATTTATTATAGGAAAAGGATATGCCTAACCACCAAAATCATCACCATTCAAGAGGTCATAGAATTAGACCTTCAATTATTGAGAATGGATGAAGACGTGGCTGAATATGAGCGAGAAAAGGGGCTGGTAGTTAGTGAAAATATAGAGGAAGGTGAGTTTTGTGATGGGGAATTAGATGGACAGTTGTTAGTGTTGATGAAGATGTTGAATATGGAGAAAGATGAGAGACAAGATTGGAGGAGGAAGACATTGTTTCATTCAAGATGTTTATCCAAAGGGAAGCTTTTTTAAATTGTAATAAATGGAGGATCTTATAAAAATGTTGTTGCTATAAAAATGGTTGAAAAACTTGGTCTCAAAACCAAACCACTTGCCCACCCTTACAAACTTACTTAACTTGATACCAAACATGAAATCAAAGTTAACAAAAGATGCCTTGTTCCATTTTCCACCAAGAAGTACTAAGATAAAGTATGGTGCGATATTGTACCAATGATAGCTTGCCACTTGCTTTTGGGTCAACCATGGCTTTATGACCAAAATGTTGATCACAAAGGGAGAGTTAACACTTATTCACTTGTCAAATATGGGAAGAAATTCAAGTTACTACCACTTGACCAAAATTTTTAAGGTAATAAAAGAGAGGAGAAAATTATGGGACTACTTTCCATAAAAGAAAAGAGTGTTGTTTTACAAAGTTTACCATCATATGTTCCAATAGAGATTGAAGAGAAGGAGAGACCTAGAGATGAGTTACCAAAAGTAATCCAACATTTAGTCAGTGAGTTTTCTAAAGTTTTTCCACAAACACTGTCAATAGGCTTACCACCATTCAGAAAAATCCAACATGCCATCGATTTCATTCCACATTCCACAATTCCTCATAAGGCAACCTATAGGATGAACCCAAAGAGCATGAGGCACTTTAAAATTATGTCAAAGAGTTGTTAAAGAGAGGTTTCATTAGAGAGAGTGTTTCACCTTGTGTTGTACCGGCCTTCGTTGTTCCAAAGAAGAATGATGAACGGAGAATGGTGATTGATAGTAGGGTTGTCACCAAAATTACTATCAAGAACCGTTAACCAATTCCAAGACTTGATGATATGCTAGATCAACTTCATAGAGCACAAGTTTTCACACGACTTGATCTTGCCAGTTTCACCAAATCAGAATGAAGGAAGGAGATGAATGGAAGATGACTTTCAAGACTAAGGAAGGCCTCTATGAGTGGTTAGTGATGCAAATGGCGCTGACCAATTCACCATCAACTTTTATAAAGCTTATGAATGAGGTACTAAAGCCATTTCTTGATAAGTTCGTGGTTGTGACTTTGATGAAATTTTAGTGTATACTCCAACTATTGATAAGCATGTTATGCATTTGAGATTGGTTTTTGAAGTGTTGGACCGAGAGAGTTTGTATGCTAATCTTAAGAAGTGTGACTTTTGTATTTATAGCATCACATTTTTAGGGTTTGTTGTGTCTAATCATAGGATTAGTATGAAACAATCTAAGGTGAAAGCAATTGTACAATGGCCAATTCCTACCAACTTGTTTAAAGTTAGGAGTTTCCATAGGTTTTGTTCATTCTATAGGAGGTTTATTAGAAATTTTAGCACCATTACTAGCTCCATAATAGATTGTATGAAGAAGGGAGAGTTTAGATGGTCATCATAAGCCATAATAGCTTTTAAAAAATTAAAAAAAGCCATAACTAGTGCATCGATTCTTGTTTTGCCAAATTTGCCAATCCATTTGAGTTAGAATGTGATACTAGTAGGATAAGCATTAGGGCTGTTTTGAGTCAAGAAGATAGGTCGGTTGCATTTTTTAACGAGAAGCTTAATAAGGCTCGGAGGAAAAATTCAACTTATGATCAAGAATTTTATGCCTTGGTGAGAGCACTTAGGCATGGAGTCATTACTTGTTGGCTGCCCCGTTTTTCCTTTACACCGATCATGATGCTTTGAAATACATTCACAGTCAAGCACATTTGAACAAGAGACATGATACATGGGTTGAATATCTTCAAACTTTTGATTTTGTGTTGAAATATCAACTTGGTTACAAGAATGTTATTGATGATTCTTTGTCAAGAAGACATGTTTTGTTGAGTTCTCTTCAAGATCAAGTTATTGATTTTGATCACACTAAACATATGTATGCTAATGATTCTAATTTTTGTGAAGTATGGAAATTGTGTCAAAATGGCGCTTACAAAGATTTATTGAAGCACAATGGCTTTCTTTAAGGTGATGCTTTTTATATTCCAAATTGCTCACTAAGGGAAATCATTTTGAGAGAGATACATATAGGTGGACTAGTTATCCATTTTGGTAGAGAGAAGACTTATGCTTATGCTCAATCCCATTTCTTTTGGCTGAAAATGCTCAAGGATGTAATAAGGCTTGTTCTTCTAGCAATACATATAGAAAAGCTAAAATGGGCTCACAGCCAACCAACCCATATACACCTTTGCCTACACCAATCCAACCTTGGGAAGATGTAAGTATAGACTTCGTTTTGGGTTTTCCTAGTACTAGGAGAGGCTTTGATTCTATAATGGTTGTTGTGGACCACTTTTCTAAAATGGCTCATCTCATTCCTTATACTAAAACTATGGATGCATCACATGTTATAGAATTGTATTTTAAAGAAGTTGTGAAATTACATGGGCTGCCTAAATCAATTGTAAGTGATAGAGATGTTAAATTTCTTAGTCACTTTTGGAGAATTTTATGGGCAAGATTAGGGATTCAATTGAAATTTAGCATTTCTTTTCATCCCCAAACTGATGGTCAAACCAAAGTAGTCAATAGAAGTCTTGGCAACATTCTTAAAAGTCTTTTAAAGGGTAAAACCAAGAATTAGGACACCTATTTAACTCAGGTCGAGTTTGCTTACAACTCCTCAAGAAGTAACACTACAACAAATACATATAATTCGTGACGTTTTTTTGATAAAACGTCACGAATTATTCAGACTTTTCGTGAAATTTTAAAAACATCATGAAAAGATCTAATTTTCAGCGACGTTTTTATAAAACATCACAGATTTGTCAAACTTTTTGTGACGTTTTATCAATAAAATTTCATAAAATAGAAATCGCGACGTTTTGTTGAAAAAACGTTACAGAAGGGTTCAACTAATATTTAAAAGTATTCATTTCCCACTATTTTGCCGGTTTGTTCTGTGACGTTTCTTCTTCTGGTTTATTCTTCTTCTCCACCTTTCGATCCCTAACAAATAACCCCCGCCACTCTTTTCAATTCCTCTCTATCTCTCTCTTTGAAACCTAAA
Source organism: Erythroxylum pedicellare (assembly GCA_027563575.1). Classification (NCBI taxonomy): domain Eukaryota; kingdom Viridiplantae; phylum Streptophyta; class Magnoliopsida; order Malpighiales; family Erythroxylaceae; genus Erythroxylum; species Erythroxylum pedicellare. The sequence goes on along the minus strand of JAOQMP010000003.1, from coordinate 17,893,430 downwards.
ACACAGCTCTGCTTGATCACACCGGTAAGTTCCTTTATGATTTTGTATAGATTTTCATCGATTTCTACTTTGTTTGATTTGTTTTCGGAGTTTCTGTAGTTGATCTATGGTTTGACTTGTAGGATTCACGATGAAAGAAGGTAAATCAAAGTTTCATACCAAGAATGCTAAGTGAGTTTCATTTTTTCTTTTTTTGGCACTTTTTTATTTTTGTTCTGGAATTAGGTTTCGTTGAGGTCCTTGCAGATCTTAGATCTAGAAATTTTTGGACTCAGAGTGAGTATTTTGAGGATTATGTTGGCCAATTTGCCCTGGCTTCCTTATCATCTATAGAAATTGAGGATGACTCACCAGAAATTGAGACCCATACGTAGGACGTTAAAGAAAATATTTAAAAATACCTTTGTTGCTTTTATCTTTCAGTCAAAGGATCAACAGCATTCCCAAGTTTTGGCGTTGGAGTGATCTTTAGCATATTATAAGTCGATGAAATGATAGTCCCAGTCTGTCGATTTGGATCTAACTACAGCAAGTGCTGGGCACTCCGCCTTTGTGAGTCATGATCCTGACGTCCTAAGAGACATCGGAGCACGTATCCCACAAGAATGGTGTGCCCGCACCAAAAGAAACTGACTTCTACTATTGCCGAACTACGAAGAAGCTTATGAACAGTCACTAAGAAGAAGTTCATGAACATTCACTAAAAAGAAGTTCATGAACAGTCACTAAGAAGAAGTTCATGAACAGCAAATAAAAAGAAGTTCATCACTAAGAAGAAGTTCATGAACAGTCACTAAAAAGAAGTTCATCACTAATAAGAAGTTCATGAACAGTCACTAAGAAGAAGTTCATCACTAAGAAGAAGTTCATGAACAGTCACTAAGAAGAAGTCCATCACTAAGAAGAAGTTCATGAACAATCACTAAGAAGAAGTTCATGAACAGTAACTAAAAAGAAGTTTTCAATTGTCATAACTTTCTCTACCGATATCGGATTTAGGTGTTCTTTGGATGGCTCGAAAGAGGACTTCAAGAGATACAATTTCATGGAGACCTCAAAGACAAATTCCATCTTCTGAAGGACAAAAATGGAACAGAACATGTAATATGAATAGTAACTAAGAAGAAGTTCACTAAGAAGAAGTTCGGAGAACTAAGAAGAAGTTCACTAAGATGTTCACTAAGAAGAAGTTCACTAAGAAGAAGTTCAATAAGAAGAAGTTCACTAAGAAGATACAAATTACACTCCTGAGTATCTCCACTTATAAGTATCATAACTTTTGACTCCAATATCCAAAAATTTCATACTATATACCGTTAGAAAGATAAAAGGAAGATTTATAACTTTCTAGAAGACAACTTTAACTAATTTTGCCTTAACCTAGCCAAGAGTTGCCCCCAAAGTTGGAACACGATTTCTACACCTAGAAAAGATTTGGATTTTGAAATGAATAATTACAAATAAACATGTACATACATTTGAGGAACTTTTCAGTTCTAAATCTTTTACCAAAACAACCAAAAGGTCATATATAGCCTTAATTACATATTGACATTAAAACAAAAGCTTAACACGATTGCAATGAATGTAAGATGCTTAATATTTGACATGCTTATGGAGCTGTCCAAAAGTGATTGAGCTAACTTAGTTGCAAAGCTTCTAATAACTTGGAACTTCTGATACCTTGTAAGGATTGCTAACCTTCTTATTATGTACCTAAGGAAGGAGTAGTGGGGTGAGCTACACAGCTCAGTGGCTAATATATTCATAGCCATTGGCAATCGACCAAACTCAAGCATATGCATATATGTATATATATATAGCAATTCTAGCCTTTATACTTAATATAAGCAAAATAAGCATTTATCAAATTTAGTTCCTAACACCTAACACTCAATATGCTTCATACTTGACAATTTAAAATGCAATGCACCACAAATGGCTCAAGGGTTCCATCAAACAAAATGAGGAAACCGAAGTTTACCCCATGAACAGAATGAGTCCATTTCTCGGAGTTCATATGCCACAAGCGGGAAGCCGGAAAAAGGCTCTTGTCAACCTGCACGTGACGAACAGAATGGTTCCACTCTCGCCCAACAGAAGCATATAAACATGCTCAAATCATTTTATAAAATGCTTTCATACCTTTCATTTATACAAAATGACATGATAAGTATCATTGTTTAAAACACAATTTATTTATACC
>JAOQMP010000003.1:17838081-17850332 GCA_027563575.1 Erythroxylum pedicellare | reverse complement strand
AATAGAGTAAATAAGCCACTACTGTTTTTCTTTAAATCAAAGAAGTTTACTGATTTCAATTGCATCATAAGTGTTGAATCTATTGCTTTTCAACGATTTTTGAAATATGCTATATGTTTGCTACATAAATTGTATTGATGTTTGATAAAAAGACTTCGCAAATGATTTCTGAAAAGATACATATTTATAGAATTAGTTTTCAAGAATAGTTTTCAAGATATATATCAAGTATATGAAAAGCAAGCTTTCAAAAAAGTTCCATTTTAGGCAACAAGTTTACAAGTCATGAATTATGTGTTATGTGGGTTTGTGGTGGTCCCCTTAGTTTCGTCACATGCACATTGACTAAGTTATAGGCTGCTCCCACCTGCCTGCTAATGGCAAAGAGCTCCTTCATGAACTCCCCTAAGTTCACGGCTACACAAGACCCTTATGGGAATTGTGTAGTACGTTCTATTTTTGGATCCACCCAAGCCATTCTGATGTACTTATGTGCTTATGTTATGTTAGCAACTTTGATGCATTCATGTTTTGTGACTTGTGGATTTTGACTGAAAGCCTAACAAACATGTGTTTATAAAGTCAATGAAAATTTTCTATGAAACGCAAAATGGTTTCAAAGGTTTTGCTTATTTTTTTGTTATAAATTGTTACTCACGTGCTTTCAAGCTCACCCCCTTTTTACCCCATCTTCAGGTGATAACTAAGAGATCAAGTGATTAGGAGCCTAAGGGAAATTCTCCAAATTTGCTTAATTTGTAGTTTGAGTTAGTTTTGGGAATACACAATGTTATAGTTGCATACCTAGTTTATTTGTGTAAGAACTCTTGTAATTTGAGACTTTGAGATGAGGTTGTAATGTGGCTTAGAATGCCATCAAAGAATCGTAAAAACTTTATTCTTTTGAGGTTAAGGAAATATGAATTATGTATGGATGATATTGAGATGATTATCAGCTTGAACAGATAGTTTTGAGCATAAATTATGAATATATATATATATATATATACATATACACACGTACGCCTAAATGAGATTCATGGGAAGGCAAGACAGGAATTATGATTGATTAAATGTAGTTAGATGTGATGAGACAAATGAGTTAAGATTTGAGCGTTTCATGAAGTCAAATGGGTAGTTGAATGGTTTTGTTCAAGACATTCCAAGGTGGCACCGTGCAAAATTTCAAGCCTTCCATAGGGTAAGATTTGTGTGATGACTTAAGGAAAAGAAATCTAGATTGATCTAGGCTGAATTAGACCAAATTGTCTATTGAAAATCGTAAGTCTTTCTTTTAGCTTTCCAACGGTATATAGTATGAAATTTTTGGAGCTCTAGATCGAGAGTTATGGTCCTTAGAAAGGGAAATGCTTAGGAGGATAAAGATGTATCATCTGTAAAGACGTATTGTTTGTGATGACGTCACATTATCTGTGATGATGTCATTAGGTCTATAGGGATGCATTGTCTGTAAGTATGCATCGTCTGTAAAGATGTATCATTTGTGATGATGTCATTACGTCTGTAGGGATGCATTGTCTATAAAGATGTATCGTCTGTATAGATGTATCATTTGTAAAGACGTATCGTCAGTGATGACATCATATCGCCATCATCTGTGATGACGTCACTTCGTCTGTGATGACGTCATATCATCTATAGAGTTGTATCGTCTGTAAAGATGCTTTGTCTTAAGAGTTTCATCATCTTAAGTTGACCCTGCATTGTCTTAAGACTTTGCTTCGTCTTAAGTTGACCCCGCATTGTCTTAAGACCTTACTTCATCTAAAGTTGACCCTACATCGTCTTAAGACTTTTCTTCTTCTTAAGTTGACCCCATATCGTCTTAAGACTTTGCTTCGTCTTAAGTTGACCTTGCATCTTCTTAAGACCTTGCTTCGTCTTAAGTTGACTTTGCTTCATCTTAAGTTGACTCAGGTTTCGTCTACTCTTTGGCTTCATTTTCCCTTTTTGCTTCGTTTTATTTGTTTCGTCTGCTTTCTCTTATGTGACCTAAACTTCTTTTTCTGTACACTATCCTTTTGATACTATCGCCTGCTTCATTTTTGAACCTTCATACGATAGAATTTGTCTTTAAAGTCTATATGAAAGTTGTAGATCTTGAATTCCTCTATCAAACTGTCCTATAATGATCATGATTTTAAAACTCTAGAGCAAGTTATGCGATTTTTCCCAAGGTAGGTGCAATATGATTAAGGTCAAAAACCTTGTTTGATTCTTTCAGCCATAACTTTATTATCTGACCTCCAAATGAGATGAATCCTATGTCTAGATAAACTAGAGACATAGAGCTATCAAATAATCTAAAGGAATAGAAATTTCAACCCAGCCTCTAAGATGCTCAATATCTAGATGGAAGTTGAGCATAGAATGTTTATTTCAGTATAAGAAAGTTTTGAAAGGTAGGGCCCGACACTACGGTATTAGAAATGAGGATTAATCGAGGATGACTAGTGAGGGTTAAATGTGAATAATCATGCATGGTGAGAAGCACAAGCACACGTCCTATGATAAGGAATGTTGGGCTCTAGAATCGTCATATAACATAGTTATGGTATCAAAACAAGAAGAGGATTCGATGATGGTTAAGGAAACTTCATTGGAATAAGTTCAGTGATTATGATTTCGCAAGAGTTGGGTTCTAGAAACGGTGCCCAACATTTATGTTATCTGAGCAATAGTTAGGTTTCAAAAATGGGACCCAACAATATTGGGACAAAAATAGGGAATTAAGCTAAATAATTAAGGAATAGGAAAGGATTGCCTAATCTTCTACTATTAGAGAAGTAGAGAGAGGTAAGGCAATTCTTGATGATTGGAATCGATTGAATAACTTAGTAATAGATGCAAAAGAAAAATCCAACTCAGCTACTACAATAACTGCAAACTCTCTAGAGACTAATAATAATATAACAGGATTGCATATAGTGGATTTTATATAAATTTCAGTGAGAAGTCATGGCTACCTACACTCTTACTTACCTCTAACCAATAATTTGAGAAGTAGAAGAAAGTAAACAAAAATCCTACCAATCATAAACAATTAAGAAATTAAGACACGAAGGTAATAGAGATCTCAAGTTTAGCTGATGCTAAAGTTTAGAAACCTTCAAGAAGCTCTTCCCTTAAAATACATAAAGCATAATCCTAAAGGAATAAGTGAAAAACTCTCCAAATTTTAGGGGGTTTAGTTAGGAAAAAAAAAAGAAGTTTAAGAAGGAAGAATTAAACAAAAATATCTAAAAGCCTAATCCATCCTTAGTGTCCATCCTCTCATAAAATGTAAAGGGAATTAAATGCCCTAGGAAACAACAAATAATTAAGAATCACTAAAGGAAATAACACTATGCTAATAGGTCTCTTAGAAACAAAAATAAAGGAAGATAAGTGCAAGAAGTTACTAATCACCAAATCCACCTTAATGGACATATAACCATTGACTTTAACTATAATAAAGTGTAAGTATCCCTAGTGGTAGACACTGATTAGGTTGTGCATCTCTCAATTGCATTGATTCATGAAAAGACTAATTTCTTGATCACATTTTTCAAAGCAATTTTCTTTGGATAAACTAAAAAGCTTTCATTCCTCTATTGAATCTGTATAGATAATCCTAGGACATTCCAATAGCATATTGTATAACTTAGAGACAAAACGAAATATATGCTTAAATAATTTTAGTAATGACTTAGGCAATATGTGAAAGAAATTGACATTGTAGACTCAAACTTTAAAGCATATTTCTATATATGGAGCAATAAACAAAATGGTGATTGAAATATAAGGAAAAAACTAAATAGAGCTTTAGTAAAATTCCTAAAGAGCATATCCTTTTTTATTATTCCATTATTCTTAGACTATTATCCTATTCTTATCTAGAGTCTCACTACAAAGCATCTAAGAAAATTCCCCTTTTGCTTTGAAAATTATTTAATAGATGTTTATAGGTTTGAGGAAGCTATAATCAAGAGGCTTACTTCAAAATTTTAAGGCAACAAAGCTTTATTCTATATAAGGAAGCCATATATGGTGAAATAGTAATTGAAAAAGCTAAACCATACCAATATTTGTAATGTTTAACTTTTATTTTCCTTAGCTGATCTTAAATTAAAATTTATGCATGAAGAGCTTTTTCCATAATTGTGGTTATACTCTCAAACAAATAGAAGAGGAAGGAGAACTATTGAAATGCTCTAAAGTCCTAAAGATTCAGAATTCACTACTTAGGTAGAAATCTAAGTTCCAATAGATAATGAAAGAGAAAAAATGCTTCCTTATTTTGTAAATCCATCTTTATGAGAAGGAATATCAACAAGATATCTTCTCTTATTAAAGAGGAGCTAAGTTTAGCTCAATATCAAGATGAGTTAAAGTAAGAATCTTATGAGTACTTCTTAACACATTAGGTACTCATGCATTTAGAAACTCTTTAGCTAGCTTGATTAAATCTCTACTAGTTAATCAAATTTCTAAGAAGGAAGCAGACTTTCTCATTCAACCATTCAATCCCATGGATGTTGAAAGAGTTGTGTTTGAACATAATTTAGGTAATTTCTCAAAGCTAGATGCATTGAATGCCTTTTCATTAAAAAAACCTAACCTCACATCAAAGATGTTGTTACTAATGCAATTTAGGATTCTTTTGTGAATGGGAAGATGTTAAGATAATGAAATTATCTTGCAAAACTTTCATTTTCCTTGTTCCTAAAATGCATAATTCAAGTTCCCCTAAAGACTTTATACTTTTATCTCATTACAATACTTTTTACAAGATAATTTCTAAGCTACTACATCTAAGTTAAAATCAGTTGTCAAACCCCTAATCAATTTTTCCTAAGGAGCTTTCATATGTGGAAGATCGATTAGTGATAACGAACTACTAGCTCAAGCTTTGCTTAAATGGACTATAAGGAAAAATTTTGAGAAGAATTGAGCAATCAAAGTGGATTTTCCCAAAGCCTTTGATTTAATCCATTAGTTTACATCTTGCACTTACTATAGGCATTTGGCCTTCGAAAAAATTTTGTTAACTGGATCAACCAATGAACGTCCATCATTTCATATGGAATCGTAGTTAATGGAGAAACTACCAACTTGTTTAAAGGAGGGAGGTTAAGATAAGGTACTCGTACCAACTTGTTTAAAGGAGGGAAAGAGTTAAGATGAGGTGATCATATATCACCTTAACAATTCATTTTATGGTGGAACCATTAACTAGATTGATTAACTACTATATAAGACAAGCAACAACTTCTACTCAAAATGTAAAATGCTGAGGCTCTTTAGCCTTGTATTTTCAAATGACTTACTACTACTTTCAAAGACTAAGGACAAATCAAATATGCTTACTTATGTCTGCCTTGATCACATTCAAACTTCCACTAAGATTATAACGGTGTCAAGTTTTATGTGATAGCTTTTATAGGTGCAAAAGACATAGTTCCCTGGTTATCATCAATCTCTAACTTGCAACTTAAGGATCCTCCATTCACATATCCAAGACTTCTAATTGCTATTGAAAACTAAGCTTTAGGGACTACTAATCTCTACTAGATAAGATTTAGGGGAGATTTAATAGTTGTGCAATAAATCCTTATCATTTATGGTAATGGTACAACTGATCAATTCCATTCTTGATTCCTTCCGCTATTGGTCCTCACACACTTCCTCTTTAGAGGAGCAATAAAGACCATAAAAAAGATGTGAGGATCATTCTTTGGTTTGGAGAGCTAAACAATAGGTACTATGCTAGGCTCAAATAGTTTGAAGTATGCATGTGAAGTAAAGCTGGACGCCAAGGTGTCATTCTAGTCTCCTTATCTAATAAAACCTTTATAAAATGTAGAAATTGGAGAATTTTGACTAACAAAAAGGCTCTTTGTGTTTAATAGATAGACACCTATTTTCTAAAAGATAAAAGCATAAGGAAAATCACTCATTCTTGATTTATAACTCAATTACTCAAGATTAGAGAATTACTTAACCATAAAATTGCTTGCAGAATTGGAAATAGAAAACAAGTTTCCTTGTGGTTTTGATAATTGGAGTAAGTGAGGTCCCTTTACAGGACTAGCTGACATCCAATTATAAGGAGCTAATAAATAAGAATGAATGGGCTGTCAATTCCTTATTGTTTGAAACCTCATTCCAAATTTCATAACTGGAGGTCAGGTTTGTTGCCCAGACTCTCTATATAAAATTATTTAGTGTAAAAAGATTCTTTCTTAAGTATCCTTCCTTATTTGGCTTGGCTATAAGCATAAATTAGTAATTTTGGATAAGTTAAGTTTTTTAAATTCTTCGTAGTTGTTTTGCCTTTGAAAACAGGACCAGCAATCCTTGTAGTACCTTTTCTTTACTTGTGATTTCTCTACGTACATATGGAATATAAAGTTGTGTGGGTTCCTTGAAACTAGCCTCATTTGGACTGACATATTTGACAAACCGAAGAAAGACTATCGGCTGCAGATAAAAACATCTGCCTCATTACATGTGGAAGTATTATGTAGTTCATTTGGAAGGAAAGAAACTTTAGGATATTCAAAAGAAAGGAAAGTAAACTAAGAACCATATAACTCTAGAACTAATCTCTTGAATAAGAGACTAGCAATTGGTGAATCATCTGCAAACTACAGATAGTCCTGAAATTGTTACTGCTTGGAAACTTGTTTAATGAAAGAAGGAATGAAGCTAGCCTTGGCTTAGCAGCTGTTAGTTGTATGTCGAGTGCTAGCAATTGGTGAATCAGCATCAAACTACGTGAATGTTAGGCCATGGGCCTAATCTTACATACATGACAATGACATCGCCAAGGGTAACTTCTGTAAACAGAGCACAGTCGATGCATTTTTGCTTTTGCTTTACCCCTCATGTTAGATTCGGTGCGTTTAACTTTATTTTAAAATTGGCAAATCAAATGCATCCTCGCTTAAACAGTAAACACAAAGCTCTAATACGAAGGGCGGACTGGACCAGTTGTAATTTAACAACAAATTTCTCATCATTTTCTAAATCACAAACATAACTTATTCACCATCTTAATAATTTAATTATAATAAAAATTATTAATTGCATTTAAACGAGAATCTTAATATTTATACTGCTACTTTACTTCTTAAACCAGAAGTAACAAGAAAAAGTTGGTCTTCTAATTGACTAACCTTTCTGTTATCTTGAACATCAAGCAGCAGAAAGCAAAGGAGCCTTTAGACTTTGACAGACATTTCTAGACCCCTCAAAACGACCGCCATCCTTGACTGAATTCGCATATACCAGCTCGTCGTCTAATGACATTTCCATGTTTACAGTCTAGAAATCGAAACGTTCCACGAACACAAACGGAAGCTTTTAAATTTCTAAACAGTCATTAAATTCATTATAAATTATTAAATGGATTTGACTAAGTCCCTCAACCATTAAAATAAAGTATAAGATTTAATACCTGAAGTCAATTTATGTAATTTTTTACCAATTTAAAAAATACAAGTATATATGGGATGAGAACGACTATCTGCATGTGTACACAGGATATAAGCGATGGTCGTTAACTCGCGCCGGGAGCCAATAATTTACTGAATTTCACATTTCAATTTCTGTCCCTAAACATACAAATGGTGAAGCCGCCGGTGGCTTATTGGCAGAAGATTGCTGTTAGTACAGAGGACAGAACATGCTTTTTCCAAGTTACTGGGCCCCTCTATACAACAACCTCAGATAATTCTCCTAGCAAAGAATTATTACAGCTAGTTTAAGGTCACAATTTAGCTGACAACGCTCCTCTCTTTTTCACTGTTCTTGATTTTAAGGTTTTATGTCTTGTTCTTTGTTAAAATCATTAATTGTCACACACTACTTTTCTTTTTTCCTCTCTGTTGGAGATAAGATTCAGTTCTTGTATTCAAGGATATCTGCTTCTAGAGTTTGAGAACTAGGACTTGTCTGGATACCTTTTAACGTCTCTGCAGTTTCACCCACTTCTTGTTGGTGGAGGAACATGGCGTTTCTCTGTTCCTTAAAGAAGCTCCGTGATGTGTTTCAGGTTAGAGAGATGAACTATTCCCGTCATTTTCATGTTTTGATGATACCATCGAGATCTTCCAATTTACGACTTTTTAGATGTTAATGTTTTTTGTGTTGCTACTTACTATGGTGAGGAAACCTATATATGATGGTCCATACAATTTGTGGGAACTGCTTGCTACTTGCCTTGTAACTTGAGTAAGGAACTCAAATTATATAATGGCCACTTTGGGTTTCTAATCTTTTATGTTCGATAGACGTATATTTGAATGCTTTAGTTCTGATAAGTTCCTGCAGTCATAGCTAGAACTGATGGCTCACCTAACAGCACTCAGAACCTAAACTGTTTGGGACTAAAGATCCTGGAACCCTGTGGTTGTGGTGGGAAGAGGATAGCGTCAATTTTCTAGTTGTATCTTGTCCCTTAGTAAAACAGCCCATATCTCTATACAACATCTGGTATAAAAGAATTTGTCTGTGCTATAGAGGTAACTGAGTTCTCGAAGGAGGATAATGAATATTTCCTTAACGTTCGAGCTATGGTTAGCTTGTTATCTAAAGATTTCTAAACTAACCCCTTCTTTTGGAGTTGAAATTCTCCTACCAAGAAGGTTTTTTCTTTTCTTTTTAATGCTATGAGCAGCAATAGTATGACTCTGTTATACAACTAGAGTCTTCTTTTTTCTTGATTCTCTATGCTCTTTCCTTCTCTATCTAAAATAGCTGGATGTGATTGTATCTTCCTTCACCAGCGGGGCAGAATGAGGGAGGTGGATCTCGGTGTTCATACTGTCAAATCTCATGGAGCCAAAGTTGTAGGAAACCACAAGCACGATTGGCTCATTTTAGTGCTACTTGCTGCAATAGTAGTTGTCTTGAATGTTATTCATCCATTTAAACGCTTTGTGGGAAAGGATATGATGGATGACCTTAGATATCCTATGAAAGACAACACTGTTCCAATCTGGGCAGTGCCTGTAAGTGTATTCAGGCTCAATGAAAGAAAAATACTTCTGATCTTTTACCTACCTTGTTACTGTCGATATGTTTAATGTTTCTTTCATCTTTACCAACAGTTATATGCAATCCTGCTGCCAATTGCCATTTTCATTTTATTCTATCTTCGAAGGAGAGATGTCTATGATCTGCACCACAGCATTTTAGGTAATTCTATGCATAATTAAATTACATATGCTAACTTCATTTTCCTCTGAATAGAAAGTCAGCTAGCAGACTTACCGATGATTTGCATGTTATCTGATAAACAGGCCTCGCATTTGCTGTTCTAATTACAGCGGTCATCACCGATTCAATAAAAAATGCAGTTGGACGGCCTCGACCCGACTTCTTTTGGCGTTGCTTTCCTGATGGGAAAGATGTACGCTCTCAGTTCCCATCTCGTTATCACTTAATCTTTCATTATCTTATTTTCCTTTAACCTCCCAAATTTCATTTTTGAGTCTCGACAAACATTTCAAGCTCCTCTTTTGTATATCACCGATCCTGTTACACATCATCAACATAACATGATTGTTCAAAAGCTTTCATGATGCATCCCTCAGATCCATCAGCTCAGGACTTTTAGCGAGACTTCTTTTTCAACTTTAAAAGACCAAGTTTTCTCGTCTCTCCTTACTCTTAAGATGGAAAGAGATTTGAATTAGACCTAACATGCAAACATGTCTTTTTTTCTTCCTTTTGCTATGTTCATTTTTCTTTTTTTAAAATTCCTTTAAAACTAATGTAGGCCCTTAAGATCAAGAGGAATACAATATTATGTCAAAACAATAATTACAGTTTCTTCTTGAATTGAAGTTTCACAGGAAAGCATTAATTTCCATCAATTGCCGCTAAAAGTCCCAGTCCTTGACCCTCTCTGTCGATTAATACACCATTCACCGCATTTGTGTTCAAGAACTATTTAAAATGAATTTACAGCCCTAAGCATTTTCATTTTGGTATTGTCTAGGTATATGATCAGCTGGGAAATGTAATTTGTCATGGGAAAGCCAGTGACATCAAAGAAGGACATAAGAGTTTCCCTAGTGGGCATACTTCATGTAAGCAAGCCTTTGCATCATTTGATCTTTATTATGTTATGAGTTGATAGAACAGTGCATCAAAATGCAGAAGAATGTTCAGAGTTATTGTTTTTCATTGAGCCGTTCTTGGTGAAACAAAAAACGTTGGATGTTCTTGGGAAAACACGGGTGGTTTGGTTGTTTTACTCTTAAGAGGTCACTGGGTCTCATCGGCAACGACAAATGAGTGATCATCTGAACCACTTTTGTACGGTGCAGGGTCGTTTGCTGGCTTAGGTTTTCTCTCCCTGTACTTGGCTGGAAAAATAAAAGCGTTCAATCGCAGAGGGCACGTTGCAAAACTATGCATTGTTTTCCTTCCTTTACTTGCTGCGGCTCTGGTTGGCCTATCTCGAGTGGATGATTATTGGCACCATTGGCAGGACGTGTTTGCTGGAGGCCTAATAGGTAGGACTTTGTCTAATAATTTACATATTAGAAATTGAGTGGTGTAATTTTCATAGTGGGAAATAATTAAATATGCAGGGGTCGTTGTGGCTACATTTTGCTACATGCAGTTCTTCCCACCTCCATATCACGAGGATGGTACGATACTTTTGAAACTTAATTTCAATGTCAATCCTATTTGATCAACAATCACACACTTATTCTAGATTACCTTTTCTGATTTCAGGATGGGGACCTTACGCATATTTTCGTGCTTTGGAGGAGTCACGTTCCAATACAACTCCAAGCCAAACTGTGAATGCACTGCGCACAGTGAACCAGCCAATTGGACAAAACTACAATGAGTTTACGTCATTGGATGACTTGGAATCTGGAAGGAGATGATTCTGCCTATGTATGTACGGCAGACTGTGGTCAACCTTTTTTTAAATAGTTTTTCTTAATTTTAATTTTCCTTAGGATGTGTACATATCATGTTCTGATGTATTCTCGTTCGCCTAGAGTGATATATGTTTTTTTTCCTTTTCTTTTGTTTGTGTGGCAGACAAGTACAAGAATAAAATGTTACGGATCATTTTTAGCATGCCTAGGTTTAACAGACGCATGTGGCGGCACCTATCTGATAATCTAGGAGCAACGTGAACGCGAGTATGGGGTTATAAAAATTCTCGATCACCGTCTCATCTCATGTTGGCGTTGTAAGCTAGTCCTAGACATTAAAATGTGGAAAGACACAAACTTCACTTTTGTTGCACTAGTAAATTTTTCGTCTTTGCCCACTGGTGGCTTACATTACATACCTTAATTCCATAATTGACCTTCCCTACTGGAGCTGCGATCTCTTATTTGATATTCGAAGGTTATTTTTTTTTCCTTTGAGTTTCGTTGTTAAAGCTTTCCATAATCATCTTCTAATCTGACATTATAAACCAACAGTCAACTGGGACAATAAAAAGCCTGCATGTATGACATTTAATTGTTATTTTAGTCTTAAAAGAAAGAACTGTCATGCCTGCCCTGATACTTTACTCGTCATCTGAAAATCTAATATACATTACAAAACGTCAATTATACCCTTTAAATAATTGTTATTTTGCTCTAAAAACAGAACTGTAACGCGGATGACAGAAATTATCAAGTGTCACTCTTGTCACTCTTTTTTTAAAAATTTTATTGTGTATTTTTAAAATCATGACTCTTTCTTTTGTTTTCTTTTATCATTTTAATTTTTTTAGTTTGTTACTTATATTAGCTTGCATGTCATATTAATGCAATATTAAACATCTTGTATATAAATATGAATATTTTTTTTACAAAGAATGCTTGTAAAATCCAAATAAATTATACAATGTAGAATAATTTATTTTGATTTCAACAACTTATTTTAATTTCTCAATAGTAAATTTTTTAACAAAGATATATTACTTTGAAATTATTTATCAGGAAAATATTTGTTCTTTACTAGAATAAATTATTTTTAGTAACATATAATTTCTTAAATACTAATATTTAAGTAATTTTCAACATTAACTTATATGATATAATAGGATTTAAAATAAATATGGACAATAAAGCTTCAATTAATAAGATAAAATAATATAATATATTAACTTTCATAATACACAACACAGTATAAGAATTTTTTTATAGAATATAATTCTAAATTAAAGGATATTAGTTTTTAAGACTTATCTCACTTGAATACTTTTTAATTTGATAAAT
>JAOQMP010000003.1:17761025-17779855 GCA_027563575.1 Erythroxylum pedicellare | reverse complement strand
ATTTTTATAAGATTGAGAATATGATTTATAAAAAAAATTACTTCTGTCCATATCTATTTTTTTTTCAAATACAAAATAAAAAATGAAAAGAACACCAAATAACAGAAAAGAAATTAATCATGAACAAATATATACAAAATACCAATTAAATCACAAACAAAAACTAAAACACTGCACTCCCCAGTAATGACGTCAAAATTTGATCACACGTCGTTATACTAGTCAAAATAAAATAACTAGACTACTACTATAGTAGTGGTGAGTCTAGGTTGATCCCACAAAGGGGGTATGTAAAGTTTATGAAATGAAATTAACCGATAATTAGGTTGAATGGGGGGTTTTGGATTTTTGAAAGAAGAAAATAAAATGAAACTAACTAATAAAAACAAATCAAAGAAAAAATATAAAAAATGATAAAAGTGGGGAATTTGATAAGGACTTGGTTCTTTAGTTCAATCCCAGACTACATCCTAATTAAGCATATTTTATTAATTTGTTGTTCTTTAACCTCTCCTAGCAACTACTAATCGTGGGGAAATAATTAACCCGAGTTTTTTCTTAGGTTTTGTTTAATCAAGATACGATCGTTAATTAAACCTAACTACCGAACAACCTAGGATAAGATCTTTAGATTTAATTAGGCAGTAGTATTAAGAATTACGAAAACTGATTAATCAAGGCAACAACCACATAGGATGTGTCATTTAACCTAGGTCATGATATCCCTAATGATTATGAATCATTAGTCATTACACATGAATTTCAACATAACAATTACGGATTATATTGAAATTCTAAAAATGGTTTTGCAATTAACTATTCAATGAATGCATTAAAATCATCAACTGACAATACCCAATGGGTTCATACATAAATAACCGAATAATAACGAAAATCCAATTATCCATACACAATACCCAAATTAATTAATATAAGATAACACAATCAATTCCTAACGAGAGAAAGAAACAACAAAATAATAAAAAAATACTTAACCCAGGTCGTTAGCGTCAACGTCACCTCTGAATCAGCGTCAGGAGGCCTAGCCCTTTATGGGTCTTTCCCAAAAAATGCTTCAGCCCCCATTCCAATCCTTAGCTGAAACCCCTTTTGATTCAACCCATTTACACAGCTCTCCAACTTCACTGTAGCTTCTTAGCTTATGCTCTCATTGTTCCAATGATGGGATGAACAAACCTTATGGGTTTATTATCCCTTGCTGCTCACGTCTGCCTCCTTGCTATGCTCCTCCACTGTTGATGATTTGAAAAATAAACTTGCCACTTTTTTAAAACTTGCTCTCCTCTTCTTATGAGGACACATTG
Source organism: Erythroxylum pedicellare (assembly GCA_027563575.1). Lineage (NCBI taxonomy): Eukaryota > Viridiplantae > Streptophyta > Magnoliopsida > Malpighiales > Erythroxylaceae > Erythroxylum > Erythroxylum pedicellare. The sequence goes on along the minus strand of JAOQMP010000003.1, from coordinate 17,778,530 downwards.
TGTTTAACTTAGCTGTTGTCTGCGTAACGCAGATGCGTTGCACAGCAAGAGTTTCATGTTTCGCTGCCATTTTGCTTCAACTGTTTCCTTTAGCTGCTTTCCATTTTGCTTGTCTTTTTTTTCTTCTTACTCCATAAAGACAAGTAAAAATTGATCTTCAGAAAATAATCCAAATGCAGTAATTTTGACTCACTTTAATTTATTCTCTTCCAAATTATACCTAGAATCATATATGAATTAAAGTGAGTACCTTAACCATTTTCATGTCAATAATTGCTAATTGTAAATGATTAAAAATATTAACAATTAAACATATATCAAGACGCTACCATATATCCTTATTCAAGAGCCCCCAGACTAACAGACCTATTATAATTGCTCTCTTCTAACCCCTCTCTTTCTCCTAATTACCTCTTATTTAATTCCTTAACTCTCCACAATTTTACATTTCCTTACCTAAACTCACACCTTATGGATACTATCGGTACTCCAACAGCTCCCTTTCCTAACACTTTATTTGATTTTCCTTTCCTCTCCTTAACTCCCAGTAAGTAATAAGGGGATGTTTACACTTCCCCCACTCTTGGTAACATCTAAAATGCATAACTACCTAGTAGTGCCCCCTTCCATTTTATCCCTCTACCAACCTTAGCCTGTCCACTATAGCACCCACTAACATTGTGTAGTTGTTAATTAATGGTAAAGCTCTTTCCCTCTAAGCAAGGCGATAGGTGTAAATTATACTATGTTTTGCTAGATGTTTAAGTGTGTTTTAAGTATTTTTTAGATGATTATCATATGTATAGGCTTAGAATTATATTATTATTAATGTTTGTATATATTATATGTGTTTTTTTGGTTTAGAGCAAGAATTGGATCTTAATTTTATGTTTCAAGAGGTTTTTGATGTATTTGTGAGTGTTGGAAATTAGGTAATTAAATAATTAAGAAGATGGAGTAAGAATGAAGGTGTCACAATCGTGATAGAGATGAAAATCCTAGGAACATGATCATGACTCTTATGTCACAATCTTGATAAAGACTATCTAGGCCTGAGTTTTTTTCATCTGTTTTAAGGTTTAGGGGTATTTTTGGAGCCATCAAAGTGGGAAAGCCCTAATTACACCCTAAGACCTTAATACACTATTTAAGGACTTGAAACTTACTAAAAAAAATTAGCTGCTAACATCAAAGAGAGGATTAACTGTGGGAGATCAAGAAGAACATCCAGGAATTCTAACTTTCTAGATCAAGACCTAAATAGCATTTTTATTCTTTTCCTTTGCTTCTTTCATTATTTTTGATGTGTAACTAAATCCTAAGATGTTAAAAATGTTTATGAAGTTCTAAATTTTAGATTAGGATTTATTCTGTGACTTTGATTATTGTTGATTTCAATACATATTCTAGTGTTTATGATAATTGTTTATGCTTAAACTTGACAACAAATTGAGTGAGTGAGTCAAAAGTCACTAGTGTGAGATTGTACAACAAGAGTTAGGAATTTAATAGACCCACAATATCAAATTAACAATCATCCAAAGAGAGATGTTTTTAGAAATTAATTGTCTATTATATAGCTTCAAATATAATTGAAAATGCTAGGGAAGTTTTGTGAATCAAAAGATTGCAAATCTAGAATTTTCGGATTCAATTAGGGTTAATTCATTAGATCTTGAGAGAGAGTAATCAATACCTTAGAAAATCTAGGATCAAACACATAATCGGATCAACAATAGTTAAAGAAACAAAATAAGGAAAGAATAAGTCCTAAGTATTAAATATTGATCAAAACCCTAAATTAATTTGGCAACTCATTATTTCAATGTTTACTCAATTTACTTAATTTTTTTATTATTTGTTTCAATTTTTTTATTTGTTTTATTCAAATAACATTCCGAATACCTTAGACAAAGTTAGGTTCAAAATCCTTGCATAATCCTTATGGGAACGATAACCTTATATACTATAGGATATGATCTATATACTTGCAGTGTATTGAGGGTTTTATTAGATATAAAACTTGCTCAACAAGTTGTTTGCATCATTGTCAGTGATTTAGCTTAGGACTAATTCCTCTTATTTAAGGAATTTTTTGTCATTCTTATGTCTTTGTGTCTGCATAAACACAAGAATTACTCAGAGTTCAAGAAAAAATGAAGACGCTCTAGTACTTGACATCAAAAGATAAGAAAGAGAAATCTAGAGAGCAAAACGCCAAGAAGAGATTGAAAGAATAATGGCAAAAGAGTTTAATCACAGGGATCAGTAGTGAACCTTAATGGATTTCATGAGACCAGGGTTTAACACTACACACCAAGGCATCACTTGACCACCAGTGCAAGCAATTTTCATTCGAGATCAAACTAGCATTATTGAACATACTACAGGCCAATATGCAATTCTATGGGTTAGCTAATGAAGATCCTAATGCCTATCTAGTAAACTTCATGGAATTATGTGATACCTTCTTATATAATGGAATGCTGGTAGATGTTGTTAGGAGTAGGTTCTTTCCCTTCACTTTAAGGGACAGAGATAAGGTGTGATATCATTCCTTAAACCTAACAAGCATCATAACATGGAAGTAGCTAGTGAATGCCTTCCTAAACAGGTGTTGTCCTCTAACTAAGATAACAAGGTTGATAGAGGAGATTAGTAATTTCTAACAAAATGACAAGGAGTCTCTATACGAAGAGTGGAAGCATTATAAGGAATTGCAAAGGAGGATATCTTATATGAAAGACAATTGAGGAAGCGGAGCACTTGCTGGAGGAGATGGAAAATAATAGCTATCTTTGGACATCAGATAAAAGTCAACAACAATCGAATTTCTAAAAGCAAAAGGGAGTCAGTGTTGTTGATTTAGTGATAGTAATGTAGGCTAAAATCGATAACTTATCAAGACAACTGAACAACCTGAAAGCCTCTTCATCTGCTCCAATTAAAGCAATTCAGTATGGATGCAAATTATGTTGACAAGATAACCATGTTACCATTGATTGCTTCTTAAAGTAAAGTAACAATATGGAGTAACTGTAACAACCCACTTTCACAGGACATGTACTTGACATCCTGAGTGATAAGCCCACAAGAGCGGCATGCTAAAATAATTATTAGTTAAAACTCATTACAAATTGTTTGAAACAATGTACATATATACAGAAAATCAATAATCAATTTTGATCCAACTTATTTATAAACAATTTCAGTCACAAAAAATTACAATCTTTATTGAACTCATTAAAGTTTCAGTAGTCACTTGGGCCCATTACAGAATAAAACACTTGCAATCATAAAGTCATTTCATTACCAAATCATAAACATACACTTTGTACAATTCTTACACAACATAATTCAAAAACACAAATTCACTAAAGACATATGTAGGCGCACAATGATCTTGACTAGGAACTCTTACTCAGAGCCTTTCTAGAGTTCTTTACTAAACCATAAAAGCCACGTTGCATTTTTTATGAGTTTTGTGAACTTAGTTGAGTAACGATCTTCGATGGCTCACTCATATAAAAAAATTCAATCATTATATAATCACACAGTTCATATAGTCAAATAGTTCATATCAATTTATCATTTCATTTTAGCTTTACAAATCATTCAATGAATTTCAATCATATATGAATGCTATATGCATGAGGCTCACATTCGTTTTTATTTTTGTGACCGAGAGCCTATCACATACATATACAGATACTGGCCCATTAGGCTCAGCCAAAATAGAATCACGGAGCATAACTCTACGTGTAAAAACAGTAATCACGGAGCGAAGCTCTACGTGTAAGCGCTTTCATACTGGCTACTCTGGTCACAACGCCTTTATCTGAGCATACATTTAGGAAATGAATCAAATACAAAATTAAGTCATGTATAGCAAACATTCATAATTCATAACCAAAATCTTATAGTCATCGAATCTAAGTCCGGCATTCAACTTTCGTTGAGAATTCAAATATCATTCAGAGGTCATCAGACATAAATCCAGCATTCAACTTTTAAGTTGAGAATCAAAATATTCAAGTAGGTAGTCTCATTCACATACAAGTAGCACTTCCAATGATTTTCACATGCCTCGAATACCTCGGACAATTATTGTCCAGAATTTAATACACAATTCAGTACATATTAATCAATATCAAATTCAATTCAGTAATAAACAAAACAAATCAAGGTGAGCCCATCTTAGGTTACTCACAGTACACTCCAATATGCTATTTCCTAGATGGTCCAGCAATATCCGACTGGCATCCAATGTGCTCCTCTATATCATACAAAACACATTTACATATATCACTATTTTGCGCAAATGTATAAGTCTTTATTTATGCATATCATTGTATAGATAATATGCACAATGCATGTTCAATGATAGTTCCAGGTATCTTATCGAGATTTTGTCACCATATCATTCAGATAGCAAAACCCTCATTAACATAATTTGTACTTAGGGTTTGGACCATAATAAAACAATGTAAAACTAATTCCATAACCTAATTGATCATTTCAGATTGTTTTCTCATAATATACTTTCGGGTCAACTTTATATAATTATTCTGATAAGGTAAATGACAAAATTAGACAACACTTCCTTCTATAAAGTTGTTCTACAATGTTTTAAGTTTCTAATGATACTAATATCATTCAATTTGGTTTAGTATTCTATAAGTTATGCTTAAAATACCACCCACTATGTACATTTGAAAGTTTGGCTAATGTATGATCATGTATTCAAGTTGTACACCTCATATCTCTGAATTCATTCAATATAAAAAACTTAGAAACTTTATACCAATAAAAAGCTAAGAGAATAAGCTATAACTTTTGTGAAGACATATTTGTCTGATTCAGCCTATATCAATATGGTTTATTTAATAACAACAGGACCTAATTTCTGTCCCTGGTAGTGCTACTGCCTAAGCCAAGACTTACTTTCAAGCTCAATTTCAAGACCCTTAAGGACATAATTAAAATGCAATTTTTTATTAATATTTGTAGCCATATGTCTCTAGTTCAATTTAAATTAAGAATAATTTCATTTGTAAATCTACTGATGAAAATATAGACAAAATATCGAAGCATGTTTCGTAAAAACATTCCAGTTGTCAAATTCTAGCACATCTTAGCATTTTCATCCTAAGACCTCCTTTTGGGATAACTTTGAATGATCATTATGACAAGGAAAATGTTTTATTTTAGTAACACCTTCTGTAGAAAATTGTTCCACTATGTTTCTAGTTTCTAATAACACTATAATCATACAATTTGATTCAGTATACTGAAAGTTATATAAAAAAGAGTTCAGACTGTTTTTAAACTATAACAAAACTCCTAACTCTACTTCCAGACAAATTTTGAAATGACTAGAGATAAAATTAACATTCGGCTTCTTCATCATAGTTGTAGAAATATGTCTCTAGTTTAATCTGAATTCATAATAAACTAATTCAAAAATCTATAGCTCATGTTATAATCAGAATACCGAAGTCTATTCCATGAAAATTCTCCAGCTCATAATATTCCAGCATACATCTTCACCATTATCTCATATATGTCATTCCAATTTAGGCATAATTCTCATACTACAAAACATATCATAAAGATAAGATTTTCAATTATTTTTTTTCAATTCATCTCAAACTTTAGATTAAATCAAGTCTCCATACAAACAAAATTCATCACAAACTTATGATGAAAAGAGGTTGATTTTGGACAACAAGATGAATGTAACTTTTAGCTAGTTTTCTTGGCTATTTTGTGTAAGGTAAAAAGCTGGTTTTGGTGCAGTAATTCGGATAGGGTTCAAGCAAACTAGAGAGGAGAAAGTTGGAGCAATTTCTTGGAGAAAGGTGAGAGAAACAACAGAAACATTGTTGCTGGAATTTGCTCCATTAACATGCTAGGCGTCAACTTTACAGGACATCATTTGTCCTAAGGCATGTCTTATATTTCCCTGATCAAGATGCTACCACTAATCCACTCTAGATGCTTCCATATGTCACCAATTAATCAGTCTATATGTCTCCTAATTATTAGTCCACTTGTCACACAATAATTAATTCATTTGTCACTTAATTACTATGTCAAACATCACTCAATTTTAGGCATCATCATCCAAAATTTTCATGTATCAATTTATCCTACCACTTGGCATTTGTCCTAGTCCAAATATGCCTCAAATTCACCAAAAATTATGAAATAATGCTAATGGTCTCTAAATAAATTTTTAACGCAAATAACTCACAATTCACATTTTAATCGCATTTATAATTCAATTATACTCGAAAAATGTCAATGAATGCATGTACAACCATATTCATGTGCAAAAATGTGCATATCATAGTTAACTAAAGCATGATGTGCATTTTCTAATTTTTCAGTACTTTCTCATAAATCATAATTCTATTCTTCATATGGGTAATAGAATGTTACACTAAGCTTCTTCCATTAGTTATAAAACTTAAAACTTAGATCTAGCTTGACATTTTGATCCATTATCTTTAAAAATGATTCCATATAAAGGATGAATAGACAAGGAGATAATAGATTGCCACATCTTAGAGCTTTGCCTCCTTTAACCAGATTGATTACTTTCTATTGATCAACACATCATAAGCAATGGTTGATATACATTACTTAATCTATGTTATGAACATTCTAGGGAAACCAAATGGCTCTATCATGTGCATCATAAAAATCCAACTTATGGAATTAACATCCTTGCGAAAGTCAACTCTAATTGTATAAATCTTAATAAAGTTTTTCTTACCATATATGTTAAATAACTTTTCATCTAGTAATATATTGTCACCAATTAACCAACCTTTTATCAAAACACCTTGAGACTTGTTAATTAGTGGAATAAGGACATCCATCATCCTATAAGCCAATAGTTTAGTAATGATTTTGTATAAAGTGTTGCAGTGAGAGATATGTCTGTAGTCTTAGATTGAGATTGGATTTGGACTATTAGGAATTACATTTTTTTTGCTTATCTCTTTAAGCATTTTCTCGTTCTTGAATAATTATAGTACTACATCAGTGACTATCCTCTTGATGAGATACCATGATTTATGAAAGAAATGGCCATTCAATCCATTAGGGCCAAGAGACTTACCTATGTTAAGTTTTAAAACAACCTTCTCTATATCACAATTATTAAAAGGTCTATATAGTTCATTAACAACTTCATTAGACAGATGGTTAGTGATAAAAGATCTTATAAGCTAATCTAAAGAGTAACCACCACCTTGGAAGTCAAGAGTATTATAAAAGCAATCAAAATCTTCTTGATTAATTTCATACTAGATGAGAACTACTTCACCATTATATTTTAGTAGACAAGTAATCACTATAAAAAAGATAGGTTTTAGCGACATAAATTACTGACAGAAAATAAAGATATTCAGATAGGAAACAAATTTGGGGACAAAAATTATCGATAGAAAGAGTCATTAGAGAAACGACTGTATGTAAAATTTAGCGGTGGATAAAATGCATCCGTTGTAAGTTTAATGAAAAAATTTGTATATCTGTTGGTAAATTTAGCGATCAAAATTTACATTTTTAATGCTAAATTCAGGTAAATTTACCAAAGAATTTATAATATTCTATTGCTAATTTGTCGATGGAATTAAAATATTCTATCGGTGAATTAAGCGATGTTAAGTTCTAGGTCTGTCGCTAAATTTACCGATGGACATAAAATATTTCTTATGAAGTTATGTAAATATAATGCCTTGAAAATCAAGTGTATTTACATGTAACTTTATCTTCTTCAGTTATAGTTTTTGTAATGAAGATATTTATTATTAATAAAAAAAGAGTTTCGTTTTATTTGTGTGAGCATTATATATCTAGTTAAAAGGAACCAAGATTCTTTTGTAAATAATATACATATATATAGAGATGTATGGGAAACATGTATATTATAAGAATCTAAATTAATGGATTCACAGTTGAATAATCAATTGGTCGCTTGATTATGGTTTAGACTGTAGTGCTGCGATTTATCGCTATATAAGTAAAGGAGTGCACTTAAAGGGAATTATGAGTTTCATATCATGATATTAGTTGACTATCGATAATGGCACGATTAAATGAATATGAATCAAGTATGTTTTCAAGAATAAAGTGGGCCCTTACTTTAATCTTAAAACATATAACCTTAGCATTAGTTTATTATAGACCACAATCTTGATAAATGGTGAACTCGTATATGTTTCATTATAATTCTTGATATGATCGGAATGGATTTTTGCAGAGTATTAATCCAGTGTCTGCATGTTGGAAATATTAATTGAAACATGTATCAGGGAACATTCACTCAAATAAAGAGTTTATAGTGCTATCATCGCTTCTGGATGTTTTAAGGAGATTTGGTGATTAAACTGGCGCCAGTTGTTTGATGGACTAGCTAGCCATCAAGTCTTAACACCAAGATGAGATCTTGTGTGTAAATTACCATATAAAGTTAAACGGGAGATCTAGAAGGAAAAACCAATATAAGGGCAAAACTATAATTTTAGCCTTCATTGTGCGGATAACTATAATAAGGTTCTAAATAGGGTTTGCAATTGGACATAAAATATGTGTTCTCATAATATTTAACAATTCAAAAGTTCAGCTAATTGTCTTCAGTGGAATGACATTTAGATAATAAGCTAGAATTAATTCTAATGAGATTAAGTTAATTCTAGGCTTATTGGAGCTTGAATTATCAAAGTCTAATAAGATTCCCCACTTGGCTTCAAGGAAGGTTATCAAGCTAAGCAAGAAATATAAATGGAGGTTTTAGAAGCCTATAATTCAATGTTGGGCTTGCATTAATTAATGGTCAATTAAAAGCCCAAATGTTCATTTAAAAATGGGCTAGACTTTGGTTTAATATAATTGAATAGATTAATTATATTCAAACAAATTTTTAAGAAATGAAGGATCAATTTCGGTTTTATTAGGGTTGAATGTGCAGCTGCACATTTGACATTAAGATGCTAAATTAAGATAGTCTTTATTATGGTTTATCATCATTAAATGGAGTTCTGAACTTACCATTAAATGGTTTAATGGTTATCTTTTAATGTTGTCATGTAACCTATTAGCATTGATTGGATTAAAGAAGAAAGATATACATTGGATGGATCATGTTCCTTCTTACATTATCAAAAATGGAAATTAACATGACAATATTAGGTGATTGGACTTTTCATATAGCCATCTTAAAACAAATGAGAAGAATCTCATTTAATGACTACTTTATGTTTGATTAAAGAAAGGTGTGATGCATTGGATGCTTCCCCTTTTCTCTCTTATCATGCATAACCGAAATTAAGAGTATAAGAAAAGACTTCTTGTATTGTTTTGACCAACTCTCTCCTCTCACCTATGCATGGCCGAAACTTAGTATGAGAAATGTCTCATTGTTTCTTTCTTTCTTCTAAGAAAATACTCCTCTAAAGTGTTTCTTCTCCTTTCCCACCAAAGCATTTTGTTAACCAAGTTGTCCTAGGAGAACAAGAGGTAAATCAAATTGGTTGAGGATATAACAACAAGGAAAAGATAGATTAACAAAGCAAAGGCTTTGGATACAGGAAGAAGGAGAGGATAGCACAGCAAGAAATTAAAGCTGTAGCAAAGGAGTCAGTAATACTCTTCATCTTGTTTATGTCTATTATTATCCTTATACCATATTATGTATAGATTGGCATGATGATTTGGATATATTGCTTCCACTGCAAAAAAGATTTCTAAAATTTTTTGAAATCTACCAGTTCTCCAAATATAGCATGTTTTCTTTTTCCGATCTAACACTTGACTGCATAGAGATGCTTAAAATTTATATTTCGGAGTCCCCAAGAATCTGAGATCAATGTACAACTTCGATTGACTTTAAGCATCACAATCATTATCAAAGTGATAACATTAAATTTGACATCCCTTCCCCATATTAAGGGTTAGAACAACAATTTCAATAATGGAGAGAATAGCAATGTGAGAGTTAGAAAAATTTGCATTTCATACTCAGCAGAATGTTAACATAGAATTTGAATCTTTGCACACATGAAGATAATTGTACATGCACTTATTGACATTTTGGGTATATTGAATAGTAATAGGATAGATTGAGGATTGTGTTTATAGTGAATGAGTAGAATGAAATGAAGTAGAAAGACTATAAATAAAATTTAAGTGTTGGATTTAGTGAAGGAAAATACGTTGGAGAAGTTTACTGAGAATATTTCAGTATGGGAGTTTTAGATAATGTTGTAGAAAGTTATGATCCTTATGAGTGGAGATGTTCAGGAGTATAGATGGTATCATCTGTATCGCCTGTGATGATGTCACATCATCTTTGATGAAATCATTTCGTTTGTGAGCATGTATCGTCTATAAAGATGCATCGTTTCTAAAGATGTATCATCTGTGATTATGTCATATCGTCTTAAGAGTAATATCGTCTTAGGTTGACTTTTATTTCATCTTAAGTTAACCATCTGAATCGTCTGCTTTTTGCATTCATCTAGTTTTGCATTCGTCTGCTTCCCATTCATCTGCTCTTTGCCTTCTTCTGCTTCCCATTCATTTGCTCTTTGCATTCGTCTACTTTTCCATTCATCTGCTTCCCATTTGTATGCTCTTTGCATTCGTTTGCTTATTACATTCGTCTGCTTCTTATTTCATCTGCTTTTCCATTCGTCTGCTTCTTGCGTTCGCTTGCTTTTGCATTCGTCTACTCTTCTCATTCATCTACTTTTCTGAATCGTCTGCATCCCATTTGTCTTCTTCTTACATTCGTCTGCTTTTGCTTCGCATTCATCTTTTCTTTGCATTCATTTGTTTTTGCATTCATCTGCTTGTTGTCATTCGTCTACTTCGTCATTCGTCTGCTTTGCTTCACCTGCTTCTTGCTTCGTCTGCTTTTCCATTCATCTGCTTTGCTTCGTTTGCTCTTTACTTTTACTGCTTTGTTTCGTCTGCTTTTTCAATTCGTCTGCCTTTTGATTAGTTTTGTCTAATCCTATCATCAGGTCCATTTTTGACCCTTCATACGATTGAATTTGTCTTCAAGGTCTTCATGAAGTTGTAGATCTTGAAGCCCTCTTTCAGATAATCTAAAAAACACTTTTGTTGGGCCCCAAATTTTCTTTATTTTATTAAGTATGAATTGATTAAATTTTGTGGTCTTGCTAGGCTCTTGAAGAACTTGGAGGCTTTGAGGCTAAAACAAGTAAGCTTAAGCATTAACCCTTCTTAATTGTAGGATGAAGTATAGTTAGGGTTAGTTAGACGTGAAAACAAGGTTGAATATAGGTAGGAAGCTGTTGATGAATGATTTATGAAAATGTGTTATTGTTTGGATTAATGATCAAATATAGTTTATGAATTTGTTGTGAATGATTTTTGGTTTGAAATGAAGTTGAAAATGAAGAAGAAGAGATGGTTTAGTGTTAAGAGGGGTTATATATGAAAGGGGGGAAGTGAAGAGATGAAAAATGTAGAAAAAAAAATGTCTTCGGGATAGGTTTCAGGAAAAGTTCGTCGTAGCGAACTCCATTTTTCCTTACAGATATGTTTTGGTATTTTGACGATAATTTTTTCTGTAGATGTCCAAATGGAGTGATTTTTGATTTGGTGTAAACTAGAGACATAGGGCTACAGTTTTATAATTAATTAATAGGCCATTAATATTTTCTTTTAAATGATTTCAACTACTTCATGAATATATACTATAACTCTTTAAATGCTTTGAAAAAGTGTTATGTGTTTGGTATGAGCTTATTGTGTTGATGATTTGTGAAAAGTACATGAAAATGAATTTTGAAAAGATACTATGTTTGAAAAAAATCAAGTTTAAAAAATGTGCCATTTTGGGCAACATGTTTACAAGATTATGAAATACATGTTATGTGAGTTTGGTTTGGTCCATTCTATTGTCAAGTGCACTTTGACTAAAGGCTTCTCCCACCTGTTTGCTAGTGGTATGGAACTCCTTCCTGGACTCCCTCATGTTTACGACTACACAAAACTACTATGTGGGATTGTGTTAGTTCATTCTGTTTACGACATCACAGGACCATTATATGGGAATGTGTTAGTTCGTTCTATTTATGGACCTTCTAGATCATTTTGATGTGCATATGTGCTCATGATACATTGACAAGATTGATGCATACCTTATTTGCATTATTGAGAATTTGAGAAATATATGCTTTGTGATTCAATGTAAATTTTTGTTACAATGGAAAATAAGTTTTCAATTGATTTGCTCGTTACTGGTTATAAAATTGTTACCCACGAGTTTTAAGCTCACCCCCCCCCCCCTTTCTATCCCATCTTCAGGTGAGGAGCAAGAGATCGAGTAGTCAAGAGTCAAGGCATCACTCCGACTAGGCTTATTTTGGTTTTGAAGTTAGTTTTTGTAAAACAAGACTTTAGTTGCATTTTGAGAAATTTTTACTTTTGCAAATGATGTATTTTTGGGATTATGATGTAGTGTAGCTTGAAATGCCCATTAAATCTTTGTAAAACTCTACTTTTAAATATTAATGAAATTTATGATTGGAGTTGTCTATTATTTTTCATGTTTTCACAAAGTATTCGGATTTTGGAAATTGCATGTGTTTATGTATAAGTTCATTTTGTTGGGTTTGAATTGAGGATGGTTGTTGGGAACTTTATGGTTGCATTTAGTGGAGTTAATGTTGGGGTTGAGTAATTAAAGAAGTGTAAGTCGCATTAAATGAGGTATGTTGATTTTGGGTGTGGATATGCTTTTGGGGTTTTCGCCACAGAGAAGCCAAGAGTTTGCCACGGTGAAATTAACTCGAGGTTTTTGTTTGTTTGTTTTGTTTTATTTTTTTTGGCGTGGTGAGTTCGCCGCGGCGAGACCAAATGGTCACCACGGCGAAAATACAATTGCAGGTTCGTCATAGCAAAAGTTAAATCGCTCGCTACAGTGTAAAATTCCTGAGGTTCTAAGGGATTCTAGTATATGTTTGCCACGACGAAACAATAGTTCGCTGCGGCGAAGCCCGCCTTTGCGTATGAAGAAATTTCCAACTTCTAAGCCTCCCTCCACACTCGATTTATATGATTCCAAGTTCGATGTTGGGCTCCAAAAATGGGGTCCAACACGAACACTCATTTCTGACATAGCAGTACCACCTCCCCTGTTGAGTTACTCTCTCCCTTTCCTCTTTCTGTTCACTGCATTCTTAATATTCTCCATGTCCTCAACCCTTAATGCTACTTTAACCAGTTGTTGAAAATTAAAAAAATTCGGCGCCACTACTTTTTCCCTGATAGCTAGATGCAATCCTGATTCAAACCTACAACACTTAGCCACCTCACTGATCATCATCTTAGCTACATACTAGGATAGTTGCATAAATCAGCACTCATACTTACTTACTGTCATCTCCCTCTAGATGAGACTCAGAAATTCTCTCTGCTTCTGCTGATTATAAACCTCAGATAGATACTTCTTCTTATAAGCAACTAGGAAGTCCTTCCATGTTAACACTAGCAGTTTCATGTAACTCCCTAGGATACCTTCCTACCAATGCAAAGCATCTCCTTGTAGCAGACTTGTAGCATACACAACTTTCTCATCATCTTCACAATCCATTTGCTCTAATATCCTTTCGGTCTTCCTTAACTAGGTCTTAGCTTCCTCGGGATCAGTGGTTTCATAAAAGTCCACTACCCCATACTTCCTCAGCTTATCAAACTGCTTCCCCTTCTTAACTGGGGCTAAAGTAGAAGTCTGCAGCATTTGACCCAAGGCTTGGACAAACGCCTGAGTAAATGCCTGGAATAGCTTAAGGTCCAATAGAGTAGGCACTTGCTCCTGCATAAGAGGAGACTCCCAGGTCTATGATCGAGAGGGCCCATTACCATGCCCTACAAAAGCCTCAACATCTCTTAGGGCTCTATACTTGTCTGTACTCTCCTCTCTTGGGGGAGAGTCAGGTGCAATAGATCCTTGCAGAACTCCTCTTGTCCTTCTATGAGGTGGCATCTTACTCCTTTAATGTAAATATGAACGACTAGCTTACATTTCATTTTAATCTTAATTCGTACATTCCTACAGGTATGCATGATATGCATGTCACTTAATGCAATCAATCAATCTACAATGCAACAGGTAACCACATAGCATAAAACTTTATACTACTATGCATTCTAAGCTTAGGAAAAACCTAAGCTCTGATACCATAACATGTTGGACCCTATTTTTGGAGTCCAACTCTGATACCACAACATGTTGGACCTCATTTTCGGAGTCTAGCTCTGATACCACAACATCCTAGACCTCTTTTTTGGAGCCCAACTTTGGAGTCATTCTGCACCTAAGGAGTGAAAATGATGGGGTGAGCTGTGAAGCTCAGTGGCTTATACATTTATAGCCATCGGTAACGACCCACACATTCAAGCATAAATACATATATATATCTAGCAATTCAGTTCTCAACAATTCAAATTCACAACTCATAGTTAACAAGATGTCATCAACTAGAACATATCATGTAATTACCCATCAAAACATAACACTTAATTATGCATCATACTTAACAAATCAGTGATGAAATGCACAACAAATGGTTCAAGAGTTTTATGGAACAAAACGGAGAAATCAAAGTTTACACCGTGAACAAAACGAGTCCAATTCTCAGGATCTCCATTATCTTAAGTGGGCAGCTGGGAGAAGGCTTTAGGTTAACGTGCACATGACTAATGAAACGGGTTCCTCTCTTGCCTAATCACAAGTAAATTTATGCTCAATTCATTTCCATACATTTGCATATTCTCATACTTTTTCCTCCATTTTTTCTTTATACAAAATGCCATGACACATTTTAATGGCATAAGCTGTTCATACGTCATAAATCACAATGCATTTTCAACAATCACAAAAATTTAAAACAAGCAATTTAACACACAATATACAAACAAGACAATTTGCCTATATTACCCAACAACTATAAATATATTACCCACCTAATTTACTTAAAAATCCAAACTTAAGATTGTCTTTCCTCTTACTCTTGGATAGGGTTTTCTTGATTCCTTTCAAATAAACCAATTTCTATTCAAACAATATTCCACTGCAATTTCATAAATGTCAATAATCATAAAAATAAAGATAAATAACAAAATGGGCTTATACTTAACCTACCCATAGTCTATCTAAGCTAGTAAAACCAAAACCCTAATTCAAAACCCACGAAAATCAAAATGGGTCTTATATTCTTCTAACACAAACCCATTCTCTACTTCTTTCTCTACCTAAGCAAGAGAGAAAGATGAAATTACCTTAAACAAGCTTGATTTCTCTTCTTCCTATGTTTTCTTCTTCTTTCCTAGCTTCTCCCACGATTTCCTTCTCTTCGTTCTCTCTTCTCTACGTTTTTCTTCACTTATTTTCTCTCTTCCATGATTTCTTCTCTTCTTTCTATTCAAGATAATAGTTTGTCTTGTTCTTCCAAGTTTATCCCTCTCTTTGATTGTCCTTCCAATTATGCCCTTCATTTTAATGTCTTATCTTCTAGCCCATTTAATCCATTAAAAACCATACTATACTCTAATTTAATTATAACAATCCCATTCAAAATTCTAATTTCCACTTAGTCTCACTAAATTAATGGGCTCGATTCTAAAAATAATTAAACAAATAAATCAATAATAATTAAAAAAATTAGGATCCAGTTATTAAGTGTTAGTTGATATTTAAGGCCACCTATGTCAATTAAGATGTAGCGACTAAGTCAAAAGAATACCATGCCCCAATACAAACTATACCAACCCTAAATACATTCAATACCGTAGTTATAAACAAAAGTTATTAGGACACCTTTAAAATAAGTAACAACTTTAGTGTAAAATAATAGTATCATCACTGAGTAGAAATAATACCAACCATGAGTGTGATAGATACGGATTGATATACATCCTTCTAACAAACTGTGTCTTTTAAATATTTTACCTAATAAGGTTAAATAAATTTGTAGGTCAACCTTGTAACAAACTATATCTATTAAAATTTTTGGTGAACATGGATAAATACACAATTGTATGGTGAATGTGTTCTTGTTACAAGTTTTAATGAAGAATTGTGAAGTGCTCAGATTGGTACATGACCAAACATAAACTTGTGCTTGCTAAAGGTTTTGTTTAACATAATTAGTGCATAATTATGTGGTTAACCATATTTTTATTTTGAAATTGAATTGGAAATGTAAAGTAAACATATTGGTATACAATTGTGCATGAAAATGTGTCTATCAAAGGTTTTATAAATATAATTAAGTACAAAAATTTGTGGTTAGTATGCTTTACTTTTAATTTTACTAGACAATCTTGTATGAGGCATGTTATGATGTGTAACATACCATACCCACAGGGCATATACCGACATTCTAGAGAATATCTGAGCACATATCCTATGGAAGCGGCATGTTAGAGCAGTCACATGAACTTATTATGGCATCATATAGAACATAAGCGTTTCAAAGAACTTGGTTTCCTTATTTCATTCATTGTCATAAGCTTACATTGTCATTACATTCTATAAACCATGTATCTACATTACCAAACATCTGAGATTCTTTGCATTTGATTCATAAACATAAACATTCATTACACTCAAAATTCATGTTTATAATGTATATAACATGTGAAAGCTCACAACTTTGTACATTATGTACAACATAAAACTAGGTACTAGACCCAAAATAATCTGAATAGATACTTTAGAATCAGCTGACCAGACCTTTGAACCATTCTTGGTTCCAAAATAGACAAAACTAGGCTGCTATTAGATTGCCTTAAAACCTAAGTTACCCTAGTACCTGAAAATCAACGTTACAATTTTGATGAGTTTGTGAACTTAGTGATTGAACCATCAACGATGTGCACACTCATATCAAAACACAAATATTATGAGTATAGAACCAATTCACATTATTCAAAATCAATTCCCATTTATCACATCACTCATCTTAAGCATTCATATCGTCGACAAATACACAAGTATTTCATATCGCTATTAAACACAAATCAATGGTTCTTTCTAATCATTTTCAAAAAATATGTACAGATATGTATATGCAAATGCACATGAGACTTCACTTCTATTTTTATTTTTTTCATAACTGAGTGCCTATTTAACTATTTTGTATCCATTGCAGATATCGGGTTCATTTTAGATATTGTCCCATATCCATTGTGGATATCTGGCTTATTAATCGTTGAGCCTGTGGCTCTGTGTGCACATTTATGAGCTTAAAGCTTTTTTTTACTTTGGTTACTCTGGTCACAACTCCTTTATGTGAACATGCATATTCATGTAATGAAGTACAAAATTTTAACATAATATATCATCAATCACTTTCAGTCAAGAAACACATTCAACTACCACAATTCATTAGATCTATATACAACATTCAACATATAGTTGAGAATTCATTTTCCTTATTCACATTCAAATCATAA
>JAOQMP010000003.1:17747771-17760925 GCA_027563575.1 Erythroxylum pedicellare | reverse complement strand
GGTTGAAATACCTTATTCATATGCAGTTAGGGCATTAGTTAACCCAAATGGCATTACTAAGAAATCAAAATATCCATACCTGCATCTAAAAACACTTTTTGGTATATCAGCCTCTGCTATCTTTAGTTGATAATATCCAGATCTCAAATCAAGTTTAGTGAATACTTGAGCTCCCTGCAATTGATCAAATAAGTCATCAATTATAGGTAATATGTATTTATTCTTCACTATAACTCAGTTAAGTTGCTTATAATCAATGCACAACCTCGAAATACCATCCTTCTTCTTCACGACCAGCACTAGAGCCCCAAGGTGAAACACTCGGCCTAATGAATCCCTTCTTGAGCAACTCCTGCAACTAAACTTTCAACTCCTTTAGTTCCACAGGTGCTATCCTATATGAAGGAATGGATATAGGAGTAGTACCTAGAACTAAGTCAATTGTGAACTCCATTTTCCAATTTGGAGGCAAACCAGGTAATTTAGTAGGAAACACGTCCAGGAATTCCTTAACCATTGCTTAACCACAAGAATATCCTATATACTCTGTTTAGCTCGAGTATCAATCACATGGGCCAAATAGGCCTCACATCTACCATACACTAACTTCAAAGCACTAATAAATGAAATCAGTCTGGTTGGCACTACTTGGCTAATACCTCTGAATACTACTCTCGGTTAGTCAGGAGACTCTAAATCACCTCCTTATTATAACAGTTCACGATGACCCTATGAGCAGCAAGCTAATCCATCCCTAAGATGACATCTATCTCCTTCAACTGTAAAACAATCAAATTAACTCTGCCTGATCAATTCGAATTAGACACTTTTTACAGACTTCTCCAATCAACACCTCTAATCCACATCTCTAGAACTCTCTATCATAATGCAATCTAGATGCCATATGTGGTGTGATAAATGAATGCGTAGATCCAGGATCTAGGAATGCATAAACATCAAAAGTAAATAATGATAACACACCTGCGACGACATCTGGAGAATCCTGAGCCTCCTGTCTCATCATGACATAGACTCTGGCTTGAGACTGCGACTAATTGCTCCGCACATCAGTCCTCCTAATAACACTTACAGAACTTATCCTGCCTCTTCCACGACCTCTCTGTCCAGTCCCACTAGCTCGGCTCTACTGAATAGTAGGTTTTATTACTTTACTCCCTCTCCCACCAGATTGTGCTACAGACATCAATGTACAATCTTTAATTTGATGATCATATGACCCAAAAGCAGGCTCCTATTAATCTCCATCAGACACCACTTTGCTTATTCCCACAATACTAACAAACTGGCAATTAACTCGGTGTTGCACCCCTATTATTCCCAATCTGAGTGAAACCACCCCTCTGTCTGAATCCTGACTGTCTAGATCTAGTTGGTGATCTCAATGCTCGGGTCTGACGATTACTGAACCTTCTGCTAAAACCACCCTGAGACTCACTGGGTCTCTTCTAACCAATTTCTGATCTCTAATTAGATTGACTGTTCCTCAATAATTACTCCATTCGGATCGAGGCTGCTCTGAGCTCAGTGAAACTGCTCAGGTTAGTAAGAGCTAGCCTTATCTGAATCTCCATGTTCAGGCTGTCTTCAAATCTTCTACGTTTATCTACCTCAGAAGGAATTAAGACAGAAGCATAGCTCATCAAATCATTAAATCTGATCTCATAATCTGCTATAGACATTCAACCCTATTTTAGATCCATAAACTCCTTCATTTTCCTATCCATATATACCTGGGGCATATAATTTTCTCTAAAAGCTCTCAGAAAGTCTCCCGACTATTGATAAGTTGAACCTTGTAGCAAAGAAATGGCATAGTCGAACCTCTCGTCCGACTCATAGCCCATCTTATCAAATACTCGTTCTATCTACTTTAACCATCCCTTAGCTTCTGCAGGGTTTGTACTACCATAGAAATCTACAGGCCCCTGCTTTCGCAGTTTGTCATACCTCCTTTCCCTTCTCTCAGGAATTCTTAGAGGCACTCACTTAGGTCAAGAAACTAACGACTCCCTACTGGCTCCTTCCGATCTTAGGTCAACTGAGCGTTCCATTTGTTCACCTACGTCGGATAACCTGTAATACACAATAACTTCGATTACCGTCTAACATTTCACACTTAATATCACCACATATCCCTATGGACGCCAAACCATGCTCTGATACCAAAAATGTGACACCCCATTCCCAACTGACATATGCACGTCTGTCTATCGGATACACGTGTACATGCCTATCAGAAATGACATGTTAACTATCTCACCTTCACTGTACATAACATGGCATCATACACTAAACCATCAATTACACATTTTCTAAAACCCAAAATGTCATCATTTTATATGAAAAACCATAATTTACATTATTTCATATAATACAATACCATCCATTTTTATACAACATCGTCCTATGAACATAAACAACTCAATACACACCAAATACTATAAACATGAAAGAAACAACTATGTCCTCAATCCCTAGTTTATCGACCTTTGAGCCAAATCTGACTTTAATAGTTACACAAAATATGCTTTTATGGAGTCTTAGAAGCTAGGTCGTCTCATTCTCTAACCTGAAAAGCAATGGTGCAATTTTGATGAGTTTTGTGAAATCAGAAGAGTAACCATCCTCGATGGTTTACTCATGTCATAAAACAAGATCAATCATATAGCATGTAATCATATAGTTTAAATCTGCTTGATTAGTATCAAACGCTATCACAGATCAATCACTTTTTAGTTAAACAGTTCAATCATATAATGACATTCACACAACTTTGCAAATCATTCAATGAATCTAAATTATATATGGATGTAATATGTATGATACTCACATTCATTTTTTTATTGTTATGACTGTGTGCTTTTACATTATCCCTAATTATCGGGCCCAGTCAGTCTATCTGTGACTTGTAGATCACAGTGAGCCATAGGCTCTAACCACATATGCGGGAGCTTATAGCTCTTATCAGTAACAGTATTATTAGCAACACTATTCACAACTCCTTTATATTACTTGCATCGGAATGAAGTGCATGCCACAATTCAGTTATCAAATACAATCACTTTCATTTACATGTGATATAACAGTATATCAGTCACAGTATCAATTACAGTAATAGTCACAGTAGCAGTAGCCATCGAATTAGGTCTAGCATTCAACTTTTCAGTTGAGAACTAGAAAATCATGCAAACACATTCACATTCAATCAGAACTTCCAATATCATTTTCATGTATCAAAACGCCTCGAACATGTATTGTTCAGAATCCAGTACACAATTAGGACAATTTAGTTCAGTTCAATAAGATAGCAATACAGTAAATTATCATTCACATACAAATAACACTTACAATGATATCCACATGCATCGAACCCCTCAGACAATTATTGTCTGGAATTCAGTACACATTCATCAATATCAAATTTAATTCAGAAATAAATAAAATAGATCAAGGTGAGACCATCTTAGGTTACTCACTGTACACTCCAATATGCTATTGCCCGAATGGTCCAGCAATGTGTGACTGACATCCAATGTGCTCCTCTATATCATTCAAAACACATTTACATACATCACAATTTTGCAAAAATGTATAAGTCTTTCTTTACGCACACCAATGTATAAGCAATATGCACAATGCATGTTCAATGACAATTTCAGGTATCTTATCGAGATTTTGTCACCATATCATTCAGATAGCAAAACCCTCATTAGTATAATTTGGACTTAGGGTTTGGACCATAATAAAACAATGTGAAACTGATTTCATAACCCAATTGATCATTTTAGATTGTTTTCTCATAATATACTTTTGAGTCAACTTTACATAATTATTCTGATATGGTAAGTGAAAAAATTAGACAACACTTCCTTCTAAAAAGTTGTTCTCCAATGTTTTAAGTTTTTAATGATACCAAGTTCATTCAATTTGGTTGATTATTCTATGAGTTATTCTCAAAATACCACATACTGTATACATTTAAAATTTTGGCTAACGTATGATCATGAATTTAAATTGTACACCTCATATCTCTCAATTCCAGCATCCAAAAATTACAAACTTTATACCAATAAAAAGCTAAGATAATAAACTATAAGTTTTATGAAGACAACTTTGTATGATTCAGCCTATATCAATACATTTTATTCAATAACAACAAAACCTGATTTCTATCCCTGGTAGTGCTACTGCCTAAGCCAAGACTTACTTTCAAGCTCAATTTCAAGACCCTTAAGGATAGAATTCAAATTCAATTTCTTTTTAACATTTGTAGGCAAATGTATAGTTCAATTTAAATGAAGAATAATTTTATTTGTAAATCTAGAGATCAAAATATAGCCAAAATATCGAAGCATATTCAGTAAAAACATTCCAGTTGTCAAATTCTAGCACATCTCAACATTTTCATCCTAACACCCCCTTTCAGGATAACTTTTCATGATCATTATGACAAGGAAAATGATGTATTTTAGTAACACTTTCTTCTATAAAATTGTTACAATATGTTTCCATTTTCTAATAACACCAGAATCATACAATTTTATTCAGTATACTGAAATTTATATCCAAAAGAGTTCAGACTATTTTTAAATTGTAACAAAACTCCTAAGTCTACTTCCAGCCATATTGTGAAATATATAGACATAGAATTAACATTATGCTTCTACAAAAAAAGTTGTAGAAATATGTCTCTAGTTTAATTTGAATCAATAATTAACTCATTCATAGATCTACAGCTCAAGTTATAATCAGAATACCGAAGTTTATTCAATGAAAATTCTCCAGTTCATAACATTCCAGCATACATCCTCATCTACAACTTATACAATCTTTCCTAATTCAATCATCATAATCACATGACTTAAAGATCAAATTTCTACTTACTTGTTAAGCTCAATATCTCCTTCAAAACGTCAAGCTAATCTAGCCCTCCAAGCTTGCAAGATTGTCACAAAGTAAAGGTAAAAACAAGAACAACAAAAGTCTGGTTCTTTGATTATCTTTAAAGGTTAAACATATGACGTTGATTTGATCATTTAGCAAGGTTGAACCCAAACTACAGAGTTATTTGTTAGTAGCAACTTTTGGTGGAGAAAGGAGAAGATGGTGGATTTTTCCAGCAATAACTTAGCTTAATTCAACTAGGTGCAAGGTGTTTCCAAACTACCTTAACATGTGTCATTTGGCATGTAAGCCATTTATCTCCTCCTTAAGCTCCCACATGTCTCCTAATTACTAGTTCATTTGGCATTCACTCATGCTGCCATTTGTTAACTAATTAAGTAGCCTACATGTCACAAAATAATTGGTCCATATTTCTACGTTTTTAATCCAAAAATACTCAAATTTTTTCAGAAATTTCTAAAATTCACCAAAAATTCCGAAATAATGCTAATGGTCTCCAAAAATTTTTTTAACGTGAATAACTCACAATTTACATTTTAATCACATTTATAAATTAATCATACCTAGAAAATGTCAATAAATGCATGTACAATCATATTCTTGTGCAAAAATGTGCATGTCATATTTAACTAAAGCATGATGTGCATTTCTTAAATTCTCAGTACTTTCTTATAAATCACAATTCTAGCCTTAACATGGGTAACGGGATGTTACAGTAACTCACCTATATGGGAACATAATTTGGTCAAAGAGGAGGAAACAACCTTTACTCTAATACGTACGATTTTGGGTGGAGGAATCACCTAAATTTTTCTTGGTCTAACAATGCAGAAAACTAATTTAGAAATTAAGGGCCGCTTGAATTTCAACAAGATAAACCCAATGCTAATTACTCTAAATCTGACAACATAGACAAACTCATGAGT
Source organism: Erythroxylum pedicellare (assembly GCA_027563575.1). NCBI lineage: Eukaryota > Viridiplantae > Streptophyta > Magnoliopsida > Malpighiales > Erythroxylaceae > Erythroxylum > Erythroxylum pedicellare. The sequence continues at coordinate 17,755,073 of JAOQMP010000003.1, read as the reverse complement.
ATGGGTGAGGCCCATAAGAGCCCATAATGGAAGTTGAAGCAAGTAGTTAAAAACCACGCCTCTTCCACTCATAATTTACAGGTTTAAATGGGCTAATTGGCAAACATATTGTTTATAAAAAGTGTGAGGAGTCTCCTAAATAAAACTGAAGCAAATCCAAGGGAGAAAATTAGGGCAATCACATTTAAAAGTGGAAAAGAGCTCAAGCAACCAACACATAAATAAACTGAAACCTGCCCCAGTAGAGGATTAAGAAAAGAAAGAAAAAAGATGAAGAAAAGATTCCATTCCCCAAAAGATTACAAAAGAGTAACTAAATGTACATTTTGTAAAGTTCGTGGAGATGCTAAAGAATTTACAAATTAATTTATCTTTCGTGGAGGCATTGGAACACATGCCTAAGTATGCTAAGTTCTTGAAAGGCATATTATTAAAAAAGTAGACTTAGGATGATAATTGAACAATCTCTATGATGAAAAGTTACAACTCCTTAATTACCAACCACACACTCTCACAGTTGACAAATCTAGGGAGTTTTACTATACCCTATGTAATTGGTAATTTATGATTTTATAAATACTTATATGACTTAAATGCAACTACTAATCTTATGCCTTTGTCAATTTTCATAAAATTAACAAAGGAGATGTGAAGCCAACTTCTATGATTATTCAATTGACGGATCAATTGATAAAAAACCATTTAGCATGGTGGAGGATGTACCTATAAAAGTGAACAAGTTTATCATTCCTATGGATTTCATCATGCTAGACTTTGAAGAGGATCAAAACACTACATTAATTATTGGTATACCATTTTTGAACACTAGAAGAGCTTTAGTAGATGTTTATAAAGACAACCTCAACCTTCAGAATGGTGATGAACAAGTAAAATTTAACATGAATAAGGTATTAAAGAATCTAAAGTAGGGCAGCTCATTCATGAGAATTGATGTAGTTGAATCTTTAAATGAAGAAGAAGAATGAAGAAAAAATGACAAAAGATATAGAGTTTAAAGAATATAAGGAAGTCTCTATTCATGAAGCAGAAGAAGAAGAGGAGACGAGGGTGACAAAGGAAGAATGAGAGTAGTTAACCTTCTTACAGGATAAATTATTGGATTCAATTTAGGAAGTTTCATTATTCCTAATTTTGTTGACAATTTTTTATTTGAAAGGACATTACTGAACTTACTAGGTTTTCTTAATTTGATTAGTTATGTCCTTATACTTACCTTGCAATTAGTAGCTTATTTACAAGGATACCAAACTGAAATTGGGTGATACAGGTGGAAGTAAACTACTCATAATAGACCCAGGTTAAGCATACAAGTGAAGAGTATGTCAAGATAATTATATGGAAAAAGCACTACTTAGGAGGTAAAAATGGTGTCTAAAGGAGGATGAAGGTGGTAAGAGCAATCATTCCTCTTTAGAGATAAATAAAAGGCGTTAAAAGTACACACATTATCTAGATGCATAGTTCAAAAAGTGGTTGATAGGTTAAGTTAGTTGAAGAAAAGAAGGGGATTACGGAGCATAATGAGAGAAAAGAAAAATTAAAGGATGATGGGGATCGAGGAACATAAGGAGAGGATAGAACTAAGAGATGCTAGAATTCAAAAGCTATCAGCTGCTAAGAAGGAGGATTTAAAGGAGGCAATTATGGCCATGTTAGAAGCAACTCTAATTCTCTCTAGCACCTTTTTTCCTCTCCTTTTTTTCCATCTTTTGTTTAAAGTAACTTGTGTTTTTATCTCCTTCCTTTAATGAAGATTTTCAAGGCCTAGATATACCTCTACATTACTATCCACTCTTTTATATTTAAATTGTCATTTATTTTTATCCATATGAGTTCTCTTTGGGTTTGGTTTAGAGATATTCTTATTTTTTAAATGATGACTGTTATGTTGTTGAGCCTCCTACTATTTTTTGTTTATAATTCCTCCTTGAAAACTTAAAGTAACCTAACACACTTATATCCTTCCAATTGTTTTATAATTGGTTACAATCCTTTAGCTAGTGCTTCTATAAATCCTATAATGCTAATTAAATAGTTTTTAAATCTAAAGAGAACTTTTCTTTCATGGCTTTTATTTCTAATTGAATATCAATTGCTGAATGATTTTAAATTAACCTTATGGCATTTCATATGGCTGTATCTAGCTTCTTCCTAATTAACCATTTCATTTGTTGTTTATTTCCCCATATAAAGTTGTTCCCGTCATAATATAGATCATTTTCACCAATTCCACTAAAATAGTCCTTAAAATTACCATCATGGTGATTCAATCTTAGATTAAATCTTGATTCATATGAATACAGTATGTTGTTATAGTCTCCTATAAGCTAAAGTGTTGATGGTTTGATATAATAGTTTATGATTTTCCAAAGATCTTTTGGTTTTCTTTAAGCATTTAAAAATTCAAAAAACACTTGACATTTTTAAAGGGTACCTTATCCTTACACACAATGACTAACATTAAGAAAAGGTTTAAGATTTCAAGCTACTACATGCCTTACTTTTAGCTTTTCTTCCAAGTCGCCTTACATTAGATGATGTGGTTCCATTTTTGTGGGTTATGATTTGATTCCTTAGGTGTGATCTAGAATTGATTGCTATATGGGATGGGAGTTATCTTTTGAATAGTCAGCTCTAATATTTTCATTACTTTATATATAGTTTGGCCCTCCTTAAACATTCCCCTTTCCCTTATTGATTCCTTTACTACTTTTATATTACCTTTAGTTGATTATGAATTTTTTATACTTAATTAGAGGAAGTTACAATTTTATTTTCCTAATTGGAAATTTAGAACCCCTTGGATTCCTAGTTTTAGTTTGAGTGAGTCTCTTTTTCCATTACATTAGCTATATTGGCCTTTCTTTTGCTTCCACTTCAACAAAGTTATTATCATCTAATTCCATTATCTACTTATGGCCCCTATATTGAATCTTGTTCATATTTTTTCCATACAATTTTCTCATTATTATTAGATGACTTTTAGTGATATGTAATCGGTTTCATATTTGCTTTATCTTTTTAGTCTTAGTTTTTTAGGAAAGAAACTTATCATCTCAACCTCTAAAAATATTCTTAAATACCCAATTTTACTCAATGAAGTAGTTTTTTCATCCATATATACTGAGTTTCTAATGGAATTAACTAAGTTACTCAACTCATTAGTTAACAAATATTTAAATGAAATATTATAAAAGTGAACCTAAATTAGAATTGTTTTCATCCTAGATCTATCCAATAGAATTTCTAGTTTCTATTGGTGTGACAAATCTGGCCTCCCCTTAATATGATATAACCTAATTCCTACACTTTCAAAGAGTTAGTCTCAATATTGAAATTAAAAATAAAGAAATCCCCCTCATTTATAAGTATTTTTTGCATCCACATTTTGCTCTATCTAACTTCCACTCATGTCTTCATTTATGGATACGATAGTATTTTGTTAATGAAATAACCAATTAAACTACCAGTCAATCTTTTCCTACTTAGAGTACTTCTATTGGTGGGGAGATCGCCTAAGGATCCTCTCCTTCTATTTAAGGAATATAACTCAATTTGATTTATGGATCACATCCATATAACTTGACATTAAACTCTTTAAGTAATTTTTTAGTGGAATCACATGAAGGCGATTCATATGTAAATCTTTAGAAGGGTTAGGGATTGGTAGGCTTTCTTAAGTTTATGGTCTAATTTTGATTGTGTATTGAAAAAGGATGGATCTTACCTCTTTAGTTTTGAAATTAATGTTACAAAAGAGAATTGGAACTATATATGGAGAGGGAATAGTGATGATCAGAGAAGGGATGGTGGTCACAATACAAGTGATTGAAGAAGGGGGAAAAAGCTAAAAAAGAACTCATTTCTTAAAACGTGGGTTGAAACTATTCTTGCCTAACTTCATTACTAAAAATGGTAACTAATTTAGGATATAGAAACTAGAAGTTTGAATTTGTACCATAAAGCAAGAAAAAATTTTCAAGAGAAGTTAGAGAAAATTTTAATTTGAAAACCAATAATTGTTATTCCCTAATTTGGGTAGTCATGACATATTAGTACACTATAAGAAAAGTAGGAATCAGCGACAGAAACTTACCGACAGAAAAGAAACCGTCAATAATTACCTACGGAAATTTTATTTTTCTCGAGAAATTTTTTGTTTAGCATCCGTAGCAAAATCCATCGAGAAATAACAATTTGCATAGGAATTTAGTGACGGTATCAAATGCCTGTCGATAAATAAGGTGACAATTGATGACGGAATAACTAATTTTTAAGTTTGCCGATGGAAAATGTTAGTCGGTAAATTTTCAAGCTATATATTGTTAGCAGCTTCGACTTGAACGTTTTTAACTTAAACAAAACGACGTCATTTGGTTTTAAACCAAATGATCCTTCACCCCCTCCCTACCTGCACCTGAAGCCTCTCCCCTTTCCTACCTCCGTTGGAAACATTTTTCTCCACATCTGGTGTGTCTCCAGCATCATCTCCTATGTTTGTCATTCCTCCGTCTATCATCATCGGCCAGTCTATCGTCAACATCGTGGAGCTATTGTTCGTCGTCTTGTCTAGCCATTATCGTTTTTTTGTGGAGGTATTTCGTAGATGTATTTTCATATATATTTGGGTATTTGATTTATTTGAGTTTGTTTGTGAATTTTTTGATTGGAAAAGAACTTTAAGGTGGAAATGTTAGTGATAGAAGGGACAAGATATGATTTTGGTTGTGATATTGGGATGAATTTTTAATGCATATAAGGTGTTTAATGAAATGTCTGTTCTTTGAGTTTTATCTATTTTGTTGAATTAGAGAATGAATAATGTCCCTTTTTTATAATCGAAAAACAAGTTTTTAATTGAACAAAATACGCAAGTAAATTGTATTATGAACTATTATACAAATTCTTACAAGCTTATCATATGTTGTAAAGATGATTATTGGACTATTGCCAATCCTAAATTGAATATAGTGACATCATATATTGTGAGCTTTGTATTATAATTAATTTGACTTAACTGAGAAACCTATTCCATTATAAGTAGCTTTCTTATCAATTATGTAATTTGGGTTGGATTGATTTATCTTCATTTTACCAATGGAAGATGATAGTAAGTGGAAAGACTATTATAAGGATGTTTGGTGGTGGAAACTTTACTTAGAGAGGGATTTTAAAGTATAAAGATGAGGAACTTAAAAATGTTGACAATATGTAATTGGTTTATAGTAGTTTGAGAAAGGTGTGTGAAATAGGTGCAAAATTAGGCTATAAAAATATTATTAGTGGATGGTATTTGATTCTTAGGAAGGAGTTAGTTGATGGTTTGAAGTTGTTAGAGTCCAATTGGAGTGCGTTAGTTTTTATTAAATTATTAAAGTTGTATGGTATAGTTGATGTATATTTAAGATATGCTGATGGATTAGTACCATCTGTACTTATGATAAAATGACATGACAAATAGCATGAAAAAGAGGCTAATGATGCAAATGTAGATGTAGAACTTGAATCAAATGCAAATACTGGAATGGATGTTAATGACACTAAATAGGATGTTGAAGGAAATGAAAAGAAACATAATTTAAATGATTATAACTTAGATTTTGACATTAGTGTTGATGTAAAAAATCATGAGAGTTTCTTTGTTAGTTATGGATATCCTAATGCTTACAAAATGTATGCAACTTTATGATGACGTAGTCAAACCAAAAGATATGTTCATGATTTTTTTTCCATAAAATGATTATTATATATATTCTTTAACATTATAAAACACTTTAAAGAGGCAACTAATGATCATACAATTGCAACAAGATTTGATTTGAGTTTTAAGAGGAATGAACCCAAAAGGATGAAGTACTCTTGCATCAAAGGATGTCTATTTGAAATATATGATTCATTTGGCATAAAAGATAGATGCTTCAAGCTCAAAACATAAAAGTTAGGTCATGTGTAAAATCAATCAACAAGCTAAGGTTGGTTATGTGCAATTATATTATGAGATATTTCAAGAAAAAATTATAGACAATTTGAGCATTAAAATTAAAAAATGATAGAAAAATGTAGGAAGAAGCTATATTTTTTAGTTAATTTTAGCATGAGCAAGTATATAAAGAGGAAAGTTTTAAAATCAAAGTCAAAGGAGTAACATAATGGAGATAGAAAACTTTATGTTATATTAGTTAATTAAATCAAATAAATGTAGATTCTACAGTCAAGCTTCAACTTAAAAGGAAAAACAATAATATAAATTAGTGTTAAAAATGATGCATGTATGTTTTGATGCTATGAAAAAGAGTTAAAAAAATTGTTAGGACCTGAAATTAGTATAAGTGCTTGTTTCTTACAGACTAAGTACCCAGGACAATATCTAAGTGCCATAGGAATTCATGGCAACCATGACATATATCTCATTGCATAGATAGTTGTTCAAAAAGAAAATATTGAAAATTAGACATAGGTTATTGTGCAGTTAATCATTGACTTAAAGCTTAGGGATGAGATTGGAATCATAATGACATCAAATATGGAAAAAATACTATATTTAGGGTAAAAGATAATAGACTCATTTATGGTTTAACAAAGTTTAATCGAATTTGTTACTGTTTCTATATTTTGTAGCATAGTCATTTTGCATCTTTTTACTTCATTGAAAATAGAACTTGTATCATCCTTTTTATATTTTAAGTGGCAAATGTCTGGATTTTCTTGCATGACATACCAGCAATCAAATGCTATAGCTAAGACTTCTGAACATGAATTTATATCAATTTATGTACTGCTTTGAAATTCATTGTCTTCTTTGCTTTGTTTTGGTCATCTTATTTGGCCGTTAGCTCATTATAGATCCGTCATTATCTTCCTTCACGTACTTTGGAAAGATCCTTATGTGTGTCAGTTGAGGTTAGTGATTTTGTTATTTACTAGGTTTTTATGTACTTGGTTTAATTTGGATATTTGTTTACATTTTGAACTTCTCATTTGAACTTCCTGCATTTTTAATTTAAATGGCCTGCACCAACCGAAATTTTTTTGTGGTATGAACTTTGGTTTATCAATGAATTAATATAGGATGAGTTTGACTTATAGTTACAAATATCTTAATTATGTCAATCCGTTATTTCATTTATTCTCTCTGAAATGAGTAGGTTCGCTTTACTTTTTATGTGTGAATCTTTGCACGTATCTTTGTTAATATAATACTAATTTTCTTCTAAACATATTAGATAATTTGTATATGTCACAATAATTTATTAAAATAAGTTTTCATATTTTTATGAATAC
>JAOQMP010000003.1:17726681-17747671 GCA_027563575.1 Erythroxylum pedicellare | reverse complement strand
CTTTCTAGATTTATTTCAATCCAAAACACCTGAAATAATTTCTTAACAAATTCTATACATTTTATTATTATCAAAACCTAAGTGGGATTTAATTTGTCAACCACCATTGGTCCAACAAATATTTAAGAAAATTTATTTTCTACAAATTAAATTAATTTGGATTAGAACAAAATTTATTTTCTACAATTAAATTAATTTTGATTAGAACTAATAATTAATTAAACTCGTTTAAAATTAAAAAAATTTCTAAAGTTATTAAGGAAAGTGTTTCTTAATTAAAATTATTTATTTCAAATTGATTGAAATAATATATATGCATTAATTTTATATGGTTATCATTATAATCTATTTAGAAATTATATCTTTAATAATTTGAATAATAACTTTCTTAATTAATTAGAAAAGGCATCCTTTTTTATTAAATTTAAAAATGATTTTATTAATTAAGAAAATGAACCTTCTTTGATTTTTTTAGAAAATAGTTCCCTAATTTATTAAATAATTATTTTCCAATAATTGAAAATTTAATCTCTTTAATAATGAAATGGATTTTCTTAATTAAATTTAAAATATTTTATTTAATTTTGAAATTTGTTTCCTTTTGACATTATAAAATAGTTTCTAATTTAGAAATATTATTTATAGTTAGATTAGAGAATAGTCCCTATTTTAATCAATTTTCAAAAAGAAGAGTAACTTATTGAAAAATATTTTCATTTAAATTCATTAAAGAAGTCAAGATGCGTGGATATTATTTCCAATTGAATTTGAAAAAAAAATTCAAATCAAATTGAATTACTATTTGAAATAGGATTTTTATTTATTTAGTCAATGATTTAATCTAATTTAATTATCCAAAGAGTTTGAAATTTTTTTAGGTTATGCATATTATATTATTAATTACAATCAAATAATATTGCATTCTTATAATTTGATTATATTTGTGTGAGAAATTACTAGCTAAAAATGTATGATATTTTACTGTAATGTATTTTTAATAAGACCATCAAAAACTAAATCTCTTATTAAAATATTAAGTACACATTAAGAACAAGATTATTTTCTTCTATTATTTAAGATTAAAATCATAGTTCTACTTATTGTATTGCTTATTGTGTGACTTAAGGCCCCTTTAATCCAAATATGTTTTATCTTAAATTAATGGGTCATACTTAATTGTATTTATATGATTTGGATTATTGACTTGTGATCATATGAAATTAAAAACAGGGTCAGGAATAACATATCATATATGTTGTGATCAGAATTATCACATAATAGATCTAGGTGTCATATGAGATGTGATTGCTAATGATGGTACCTGCCTAGCTCAAGTTTAGTTGGCTTGTTAAGTAACCTAAGATCAATGAAATTTAAATGTGATCCTAGCCCACTAGTGAGACTAAGATAATTGTTTCGAATAGTAGCAAAAGCTATTATTTTGAATAAACTATTAGGAATAACCAAATAAATTATTTTAAAGTCTTAATCTTATTTGGTAGTCATAACATATAACCATTTACTTGCTTACTTTGCATTTATTTTATTCCAACTATAAAGTTCCTTTATTTAGTATAATTAATATCAAGTTTTAAAACACCAGATTTTTTGGACATAGGTTAAGTTTGAAAAGAGTTATCCAAAAGGATAAATGAAAATATGTATGTCCATTATATCATTTTTCTATACTTCCTGTTGAGGATTTGATGGCAAATTTTTTTAGATATGCCAATATCTTATAAATGATAACATACGATAACATTTTTAGTTGGCAAATGTCTCATAAAATTTAATGACAATATGTAAGACAGATGTAACATAGAGAGAGTATAACGCAAATATACATGAAGTAAAATTGAAAGATATAGTACCTTGATTAAATTTACTCAATTTAGCTTACTAAAAGCATAAATATGGACAACAATTGAAGGCATTTGATTAGATATGATAGTAACTACCATTAAAAAAATGATTGCATGATTTTTCTTTTTAATATATAACATAATAGAGATCTTTTTTTTTTTATTTATGCTTATAAGTATCTGATACTGAATTTGGATTCAATATTGTTACAATGTTCAATGAATGATTAGAAATAGATTGTTGAGAAGAAATAGTTAATCCAAGTTTATACAAATATTGTGTATGTGTTGGATCAAAAGAGACTTATACTTAATATAAGTGGCAAGAATACAAAGTTAGATAACTAAAACTATCACTTATACTTAATATAAGTGGCAAGTATACAAAGTTAGATAACCAAAACTATCATTTACACCATATTAGTTAAATCACCATAATAAGAATTATAAAATTCCACACAAAATAGATGTATCATTTTGATTATTATTTGTATGAAACTTATTAAACCTATTAAAATGAAGAATGACCAAATTAGCTATTGGTGAAAGGATAATGATGGTATTAAATTGTTAAATTTTATGCATATAACGTATTGGATATAGTAACAATTAATGAAAGAATGATACTTTTGTTTCATTAGATTAACTAATGAATTTATATGATATAGCCATATTTAATAAAAGAAAAGTTAATTTAAAATTTTGAAAAGTTTAAATCATTTAAATTTAAGTGAAAATTAAGCATTAGGAATCATAAAAACACTTAAATGAGATCAATGTGCATTGATTTAAATTTTCTTTATTAGCTAGAGGGAATAAGATTCCTTAATGAATACCTCTACAGCTAAATTCTATAATAACATAGATTTGTGAAAGGAGAAAAATGCAACATAAGATATTCTATACAATAATATTTATTTCTTTTATAGTTAAGCCTAATACAACAACTTACTTAAAAAATTTTCAATTAAATTAATTAAAAAGATTCCATATTAGATATGAAGTGGTATGACTTTGTAAAAGTTGAAGTTAATGATTTTTAGATGTGATGAATAGTTAAAGCACATACTATCCAATGAGTTTAGAATTAAATTGGATAGTAGAAACTTATCAGATATCCAAAAGGGTTAGATATGATCTTACAAACCGTAATGAATGATATAGTTGTTTTAGTGTATACCTATAGGTGAATGTTCTCAAGATAATTTGTAAGAGTAAAATAAAATTTAAAGTTTCAAAATCTTATGATAATATATCCAATTAAAACTAGTGCATTAGTTGATACATTTGATATGTAGTAGGAAGGTTACAAGATATTGAGAGATTTCTTTCATCATGAATGTAAAGAGTTTGCTGTAGATTTGATTGTGAATTTATCTTATCTATAAGAAGGTTACTGGAAGCCTAATTGTACTCTTCAGTAGGCGTGTGTAGAGACACATTGCTTATAGAAAAACCAAAAAATTCATATTTTTAATTGTTGAAAATACTATAGTCCTTTAATTGTTGAAAATATAATAGTCCAAGTATAACTCTAATTATATATGCAAAGATAGCAACTTAACTTTAGGAATTATATATATGGACATAGATACGGATGTTGTTTACCTATTTTAGTCTTACATAGATAGTGTTTAGTGTTTGAGATATTTGATACTTGTGAAGTATTAAAGATATCCATTATCCTATATATGAGTTGATATTTGAGTTCAAGATTATGTAGATAATAACTTTAGAAGTAAATCTTCGTTAAGGTATATTTTACTTAGAAAAATATTGTTTTAAGATTAGAAAGGTTTCAATATAGCATCATTGCTAATTAAGCCATATTACATGTTTTATTTAGCAAAAATGATTATTTTAATGAATGACTTCTTCAATGAACTTGATATAGTTCTTTGCATTTTTGAAACAATAATGTACTATAGAACATTAGAATCATTGTACATACAAAAATCTAAGGTCTCATCAAAGATCTAAGTATGTATTTAAGCAATTTCTTATAATTATAATGATAATTAAGATATGAATTATAAAATTTAAGCAAGTACTCACTGTAAAGAATCTTGCAGAATTCTCTGACTAAATTAATGTCCCAATAGTAATCATCACGTGGAGATATGATATAAGATACTTAAATGAGTGACTTAATGCAAGTGAGATTATATTAATTTATACCTTAAAGCCAATCAGTTGGTTATAATTATTTTGATATAATTAATTAAAAACACTATTTTTATTTATGCATTTTTTAATTATATTTGATATTTTAATACTAAAGGTAAATCTCTAAAATAATTACTGTGAAATTAAAATTATAATAAAATCATAATTATAAGGTTTAATTTGTTTTTATATATTATTCTAAAATTCTTCTTAGTTGAAGTTTCATCAAGAAAGGATGTTAATGAAACACTGTAATTAACACGCAATATATTTCTTTTTTATGAAGAAAATAATTAAATATATAAATTAAAATATAGAGATATTTAGATAGACGTGTTAGTGTATATTAGAGAATAAGTTCATTGAACATATCTAATTATGAGAATCTCAAATGGAATATTAGTTATATGTCTATGGATTTCCTAGTTATGATCATTGAATAATTGATTCTTGGACTTGAAATTACCGGACTATCTAATGTAAGAATTACTATGTATTTATGCTACTTATGACCTAGTCTATATATGGTTACTCATTCAACAATACTTGGATATAATATGAATCGTATAGAGATAGGTTAAGTAAGTTAATAAATAATTTGTAGCTCTAAAATAATTAGAAAGAGTTTTCCGATGTTCTTGATTAGTGAGGATTAAGGGAATTATTTAGTCAAAGTGGATTAAGATTAAAAAAGTTTTTAATATCAATATTAAATCAATTACTAATTAGCAATAATGAATATGATTGAATTCAAAAGAATAGATTCTAAAGTTATACTCTATGTCTATTTAGAATATTGGATAATTAAAAGATTAAATTATTCATCATAATTATGTATAGATAGGTTAAGTCAAACCACTTTAACATTCTTAACATTTAAATGACCATGAAATATTGCTATATGTCAATTTTGATTGTTCCCCAGTAGCACTCCCATGCAATAACTTTACCTTTGTTATTATAAATTGGAGAATAGGAGAATTAAAGATAAAGGAGATTCAATTTATGTAAGTTTAATTATGAATTAAAATTATAATTTGTAATCATTTCTCACATATTAAGAACTTAATAAGTCACACACATAAAAAGTAGTTAAAAATAATTTAAATTAAGTTGAACTTAATTATGATATTTAAAAAACTTCAAAGAACAAGTATAAGATATTTTCATCTTATTAAAGTTAAATTTAATTAGATTTTAACTTTAATTATAATTAAAAAAGTTTAATTTTAAAAAGAGAAACTTTTTTTTTTTTGTCTTTCTATGTAAATAAGAGGAAGGCATACGAAAGCTAATATTCCTACTTTTTCTTCTTTAAGTTTGTTTTTCCCTTTCCTATAAATGTCGTTAGGCGCTAGACACATATACAATTTGTAATTGATAGTTCGAAAAAAAATGAAAGGGTTCAAATTATGTCCGTTTTAACTTTTTATGTATAATTCATATTTTAAAACTTATTCAATAAAAGTGATTTGATTAAAAATTTAAAAAAATATTTTTGTGTTATACACATGATTGGATTAAGATTAGTGTTCCAACATCATCTTTGGTTTCCTTTTTAACTTATCCAATATTAAAAGCAGTAAGATTAGTGTTCCAACATCATCTTTGGTTTCCTTTTTAACTTATCCAATATTAAAAGCAGTAAGATAAAGGCTACGAAATGGTGGGATTAACGAATTCTTATTTTATTCTATTAAATTTTATTTACAAATTTATGTAAGGATAAAAGTAAATGACAGAATTGAAACAGGTGCTCCAACCCCGAAACGACAGACCTGTCAACTTTTATCAGGTCTTTGAATGTTACAAATCAAGAATCTAAGGAAAAAGTGCGTAAAGATAACAAGCGAAAAGAAAGATACGACAATTAAGAGGAGCAAAAGTATTTTTCTTTTAAATCTTTAATTACATGATAAAATTTAAATACATGATGGGTGTAAGAAATGCATGCCCAGCGGCAATTTTTTCCAGCACAACTCCTCAAATCCACCCTCCAGAATCAACCTTAACCAAAGCTACCTCGTATGCATCTCTTACATCCATGATTTATGTCACAACCAAAAGGAAAAGAAAGGAAAACAGAAGGGAAAGATGCATATAAGTGGAAAGACATAAGTTAAACCGGAGAAAAACGAACATTGAAGACCAAAAAAAGTTAGAAAGTAAATCGGACCGCTACCCTCAATTCCCCGCGATGCAATTATAACAATCTCCCATTTCTGCCCCTTAGGCTAGAACTCGGGAGAGTGTAATTGCAAAGACTTTTGTTTTCGTGTGTTCTTCTGCCATCACCTTTTCAACCGTAATTACGAAAGAACCTTCCTCCTCCCATGAGCCACCGTAATGTCCACCAGTAACCGACATCTTCAGCCACCGGCCCCCGTCGGTGACCACCCATTGTTTTGAGTTCCTACTTCACCCAAGTTAAGAAGTGGAGAAGAAAATGGCAACAGATGATCAACAACAAGGTAAAATTGCTACGCGTCAGTGGATATAGGGCATCAAGGGACCCGATGGGTCGTATAAAAAGGTGAGATTGTAGCTTTTGGCTTTCGCGTGAGTGGGACTTATACAACAAATATTTCTTTTCTTTTCATTGTTTCTTTTGGGATTAAAGGTGTGTTTAAATTCTTGGTCAAGGCATGTTTGTGGGGGAATGCAAATAACTCCACTAACTCGATTTCCGAGGCCTTTGAAATTTTCATATTCATTCTCGCAGAGAAGAAAAGGTGGTATTGATGGGGTTTATTTGTCTGCGTATATAAACATGCGCTTGGTTCACTCACCTGCAAAGTTTTTTGTATAATCGAAGTCGTCTCTTCATGGCCAACTTTATAGTTTAATTACCATATTATTGATGTGGCTAGTAGTTTCATGGGCCAACTTTTGGCTAGTTATTACCTTGAATACTGTGCTTGGCAATTTGTTGAAGACAATTGGACCAAGAAAATAACTCACTTGTCTGAAGTGTTCCATTTATATAGGAAGTTGATATTGGTTATGACAAAAAATATTAGCTAGACGTGTAAGAAACGCCGCATATAATTTTTAGCTACATTATTGTTTCGTCATTCAAAATATCGTTAAATCTTTGTAGCTAAAAATTATACGTGATATTTTAAAAAATAGTCGCCACTAGTTTTTTTGCTACATTTTATTTTCGTAGCAAAAAATTATTAGCTACATTTTGAGAAATCATTGCCAGTAGTTTTTGATTTTTCTTTTTTTAGTTAAAAACTGTTAATTATATTATAAAAACGTAACTAAAAACTTTTAGTTACGACTACTTAATATTGTCTATGTCGATAAACTTGTAATATTCTAAAAAGCTTAGTTAAAATATACTAAAAATATTTTCAATATTGAAACAATATTTTCTAATTAAAGCAAACACCACATAACTTTACTATTCACGTCATAATCACTCAACAGTTACATCTTCATCAATTTTGTAATGTGAGAAAAAAGTATTAAATTTAAGTTATAATACAACTAGGAATTGAAAGAAAAAAGTATGAGAGATATAATTAATACAATTTATTTTCCTCTTCATTTCTATCATAATTTGGGCCAGGTAATCTTTTAAATAACATCATGTTTTGTTGTTTTTGCTCAAGTTTCTTATAATGCACCCTTATGGCTCTTATTTTTCTCTTTAAGTTATTGAATGATTGTTTCATTTGATAAGGCTGAAACATTTGACTTAGGGTCATAACCAAGACCTTTGATATAACTAAAACGTGTACCATGTACGGCATTACACATGTCTTCTACATTGAACTCATTCCTCTCAGACAAAGATTTCTCTAACAACTTTTGCATCTTATTCTAAAATTAAGAAACATAAAATCAATATTCAATCTAAATATTATTACTTACTACATTAATAAATGAACAAAAATATTGAACAAAAAATTATACTTATATAGTTGTTTCTTGCTTCTTCTAACATCCACCTTTTACCTTCCTTATAGTGAGTGACATTATATAGTGTAATCCTATCACACTTTTGCCAATGTAGTTTTTTTCACTCTGTTTTATGAAAGAAAAATATAAGATACAATGAATAATGTAGTGTTTATTGATATAATTATAACTTGTAAACAAAGATCTTACATATTCATTTCAAACAACTATAAATGATTTTAACCCTTAAATATGAGGTGTTTTCATTTTAGCTCTACTAACCTTTGCCTTCTCACAATTTCCTAAATAAAGAAAAAAGATAGGTAGTCGTGAAATCGTCTAATAAGATTAATGGAAGCAAACATGAAGACAAATAAAACAAACCTGAATTTTGGGTTCAACCCAATAATCACACAAACTATTCCAATTTTTTTGAGACATTCATTTAGGAACATATCTTCGTGCCTCCGCATTAGATGAAAAAGATCTATAATATTAATACAGCTTGAAATGACGATCCCTATTCTGTTCTTTTAATAATGAAGTAACACAGTTTGAAACATATGGGTTCTTAATATGCACAATATACAATTTCAACTGTGAACGATAAGTAAAAGTGTAATTAATCTTAAAATCATTGAAGCAATATTACAAATAGTTAATATATTGAAAAGTTATTTCAACTTTATCCAAATCATTTTCAAGCAAGTTGTCTTCCTTCAAGTCCTTAACATGTTTCAGTAAAAGTAATTTTGTTCTTATAATAAACCATAATGATAAGGAAATATTAGAATATATATGTAACATATCATTACGCATATTAAGGCTAGAATTGTGATTTATGAGAAAGTACTGAGAAATTAGGAAATGCATATCATAAAGATAACATGCATATTTTTGCACATGAATATGATTGTACATGCATTTATTGACATTTTTTAGGTATAATTGATTTATAAATGTGATTAAAATGTGAATTGTTAGTTATTTGCATTAAAAATGTATTTGGAGACCATTAGTATTATTTCAAATTTTTTGGTAAAATTGAGGTACATTTGGACTAGGTTAAATGCCAAGTGGTAGGATGAATTGATACATGAAAATTTTGGATGATTAAGCCTAAACTTGAGTGACATTTGGCATAGTTAGATTGGTGACAAATGGACTAGTAATTAAATGACAATTGGACCAATCTTGGAGTGACTTGTGGACTGATAAAATGGTGACAAATGGCAGCATAATGAGTGGATTAGTGACAACTTAATTGTTAAACAAATGACTAACATGCTTTAAGACATATGTCTTTGTAAATTATTGACACCTAGCATGTTGATGTGGCAAATTCCAGTACCCAAGTTTCTACTTCCTTCACTGAAATTTGCTCCAACTTTCTCCTCTCTAATTTGCCTAAACCCTAGCCAAATTGCTGCACCAAAACCATCTTTTTTACGTTACACAAAATAGCCAAGAAAACTAGTTAAAAGTTACCTTCATCTTCCTATCCAAAATCAACCTGTTTTCATTATAACTTTGTGATGAATTTTGCTTGCATGGAGACTTAATTTAATCCGAAGTTTGAGCTGAATTGAAAGCATAACAAGTAAGTGACAATTTTATCTTTATGAATGGTTGGTAGTATAAGAATTATTCCTGAATTGGAATGGCATATATGAGATATTGGTGAAGATGTATGCTGGAACATTATGAACTGGAGAATTTTTATTAAACTGACTTCGGTATTTTGATGATATCTTGAATTGTAGATATCCAAATACGTTGATTATTGATTTAGAATAAATGAGAGACATATTTCTACAACTTTCTTCAAGAAGTAGAATGTTAATTCTATCTCTAGGCATTTCAAAATCTAGTTGGAATTAGGGTTAGGAGTTCTATTAGAGTTTAAAAACAGTCTGAATTGTTTTAGGTGTAACTTTCAGTATACTGAATCATATTGTATGATTCTGATGTTATTAGAAACTAGGAAAATGGTGGAATAATTTTCTAGAATAAAGTGTTACTGAAATACACAATTTTTCTTATCGTAATGATCATGCAAAGTTATCCCAAAAGGGGGTGCTAGGATGAAAATGCTGAGGTGTGCTGGAATTTGATAACTGGAATGCTTTTACTAAACATACTTCGGTATTTTGGCTTTACATGATTTGTATATTTTAAAATCAAATGATTCTTAATTTAAATTGAAATAGAGACATTTGGCTAAAAATGTTAAGAGAAATTGAATTTGAATTATGTCCTTAACAGTCTTAAAATTGAGCTTGAATGTAAGTCTTGGCTTAGACAGTAGTACTACCAGAGATAGAAATCAGGTTCTGTTGTTATTGAATAAACTGTATTGATATAGGCTGAATCAGAAAAAGATGTCTTGACAAAACTTATAGCTTATTCTCTTAGATTTTGATTGGTATAATTTTGTAATTTTTGGATATTGTAATTGAGAGATATGAGGTGTACAACTTGAATGTATGATCATGCATTAGTTAAAATTTCAAATGTACACAATCTGTGTTATTTTGAGCATAACTCATAGAATAATGAACCAAATTAATGATCTTAGTATCATTAGAAATCTAAAACACTGGAGCACAACTTTCCAGAAGGAAGTGTTGCCTAATTTTGTCATTTACCTTATTGGAATAATTATGTAAAGTTTACCCGAAAGCATATTATAAGAAAACAATATGAAGTGATCAACTGGGTTATGAAATTAGTTTCACATTGTTTCATTGTAGTCCAAACCCTAAGTACAAATTATATTAATGAGGGTTTTTCTATCTGAATGATGTGGTGACAAAATCTTGATAAGATACCCGCAATTGTCATTGAACATACATTGTGCATATTGTCTATACATTGATGTGCATAAAGGAAGACTTATACATTTGTGCAAAATTGTGATATATGTAAATGTGTTTTGTATGATATAGAATAGCACATTGGATGCTAGTCGGATATTACTGGACCATCTAGGAAATAGCATATTGGAGTGTACTGTGAGTAACCTAAGATGATCTCACCTTGATTTGTTTTGTTTATTACTGAATTGAATTTGATATTGATGAATGTGTACTAAATTTTGTATTGATTCTGGACATGAAGGTCTGAGGTATTGATTGATGAATGTTATATTGAAGTGCTACTTGCATGTGAATATGATTAACCACTTACTTTGCATGAAATGCCTGAAATGACTTTGTATTGTTTTAAAACTGTTGAGTCCTAGTTGTGGGTAAATAGGCATGCCTAGAAGGGTCTACGGCTGCTCCTGTGACACTTTGGTGTCGAGACTTCGGTCTCTCCTGGACACTTCATTGTCAAGACTTCGGTCTCTCTTGTATAAGTCCCGTTACCCGCCTCTATAAATGGATTTGCGGTCCTCTGATTTTGTAATATGATATATGTTTGATTATAACATAAACACAAATTATATTGTGATTCTTAACGGTTTATACCCTCTTGTGGTATTTAGTTCTGATAAGTATAAAAATCTATTCTAAAATGCATTATGTCTGATTTAATGTTAGGTAATCTTCTAATGCATGATTATGCTGTTATATGATTCTGTATAATGAATTGTCACTTAATGTATAGATTAGTTATTACTCACTAGGCTATATGCTTAGCACGATGGATTTGCCCCGTGTAGGTTCAGAGCGAAGATTATAAAGACTGGGACAAGTCAACCGCAATGGCCAATGGAGTCTGAGTCTTGTTTTGAGAAAAAGGTATTCTAAGTTGTTTTGGGCTTGTATCTGATGTGTATGATCCTTCAATTTGTTTGAAGGTTTGTAATAACCTTAATATATGTTGGTCTTTGAATTTATGGTATGTACTATGATAGGCACAATATGAATGATATGTTAAGTACTGTATAGTTGATGTGAGATTATGAAATGCATGTATGAAATGTTTCGTCTCGCTTGTATTTGTCTCGATCCTGTATATATGTTTTGTTGTCTACATGGCACCCCCGTATCCTCCCAAGGGGTATTAAGGCGTCACATCTTTTTGGTATCAGAGCATAGTTTAGGCAGTTCTGGTTTAACCAATGCTTAACAATTGCTTCTATTTGAGTCTACAAGTTGGGTTTTGGCCTAATGCAGTGTCCCATATTTTGTTTATAGAATTAACGATGGAAGGATCTCGCAATATTGTTGACGAAGTTGCTGAGAGCAATCAGCCAGAGCAAACTCGTCCAGTAATATATGGAAGCTCTGGGGTCAATCGAGATGAAGTTGAGGTGCCACCTCCTCCTCAAGCTCAGGGTGAGGCTTTGATTAAGCTGTCCCAGGATATAATGACGTTATTGCATCGGATGACAACACTTAAGGCTCCAATTGTCAGCTGTGGAAGTATGGAGCGGAGGAATTTACTGGGACATCTCTGGAGGAATATGAAAGGGCTGAGTTCTGGATTGAGAAGATGAAGAGAGTGTTGGATGAAATCAGTTATTCGGCAGAGCAGATGGTGCACTGTGCTGTCTCCCTTCTGCAGGGAGCAGCTTATGAATGGTGGAAGTTCGTTTCGAGGAGTCCTCAGTTACCTGTGCCCCTAACTTGGGATTACTTTGCTCAAGAATTTAAAGCAAAGTATGTGACAGAAGCTTACAGAAAGGATAAATGGAAGCAATTTCTGGACTTGAAGTAGAGAAACTTATCAGTTGCTTAGTATAATCAAGAGTTCAACCGACTCAATAAGTATGCCCTTAAATCTGTGCTTACTGAGTAGTTCCGATGTCACCAGTTTGAGGATGGTTTGCATGACTCCATCAAGGAGCATCTGGCAGCATTTACTCTATTGCAACAAGTGACTTACCATCAATTAGTACAAGCTACTATGAAGATTGAGAGGCAAGAGATAATCAAAAGTGAAAGGAGTCAGCGAAGGGATTTAGTTAGAGGAGGTCAGTCTTCGGGCAAACAAAGAAGAGAAGGTGCTTCTTCTACACCAGAAGTTACTCAGAGATTTGTAAATCGGGGAAGGTCACAAAATTATCCCTCAAGGACTGCTTCTAATAGGGGGTCACCTGGAGGCCAAGGTTCTAATCCCCCGAAATGCCCTGATTATTTTGTGCATCATTGGGGTGTTTGCAGGAGAGCTACGAGAGCATGTTTTCGCTATGGCAGTATTGAGCATTTGATAGCTAGTTTTCCTTTCAGACAGGCTCAGACAACACAAGCCAATAGGGAGGTCTCCCATGTATCTGTTGGGAATAGAGGACGAGGTAAAGCTCGAGGAGGATATAATTAGAACAGAACTAATCCGAGTTCCCACTCAAAAACTGTGAATTGACCAGTTATAAGCAGCTCGAGCTTATGCACTGAAAGCTCTTGAGGATCAGGATGCACCAGACATCATTGCTGGTATTGTTTCTCTCTTTAATTATGACATGCATGCATTGATTGACTCTGGATTTACGCATTTATATATCTGTGTTGGAGAAATGTTTGCTATGGAGATGCCTATAGATCAGTTAAAATATGACATGCATGTGAGTAGTCCTCTAGGTAGTAGTGTGTCAGTTAATCAAGTGTATAGGAACTATCCTATTATGATCCAAAGAAATGATTATATAGCAGATCTAATCAAATTACCTTTTCATAAGTTTGATTTGATTCTGGGTATGAATTGGTTATCTAAGCATTAGGCAGTAATTGACTGTAATGCTAAAACAGTTATGTTTAGGAGACTCGATTAGTCTGAGATAGTATTGCATGGCGTTCGCACTAATTCTTTAACTAATGTGGTATCTGTTATGCAAGCTTTGAAGCTTCTCAGAAAGAGATTTGAAGCATATCTAGCATTTGTATTTGATTCTAAGAAGGAGGGTGGTAAACTACTTGACATTCCTGTAGTGAATGAATTTCTAGATGTATTTCTTGAGGAATTACCTAGACTCCCTCCTAAAAGGGAACTGGAGTTATCTATTGAAGTCATGCCTGGTACTACTCCTATATCCAAAGCACCGTACAGAATGGCTCCTAATGAGTTGAAGGAGTTGAAGGTGCAGTTACAAGAGCTTCTAGATAAAGGGTTTATTCAACCCAGTGTGTCACCATGGGGAGCACCGATGTTGTTTGTTAAAAAGAAGGATGCCACACTACGGATGTGCATCGATTACAAATAATTTAATAGAGTCACAGTGAAGAATAAGTATCTGTTGCTAAGGATTGAAGACTTATTTGATCGGTTAAAAGATGCAGAAGTATTTTCAAAGATAGATCTGAGATTAGGGTACTATCAATTTCGGGTAAAGGATGTGGATGTACTGAAGACTATATTTAGGACCCGTTATGGACATTATGAATTCCTTATAATGCCATTCGGGTTAACTAATGCTCCATCATCATTTATAGATCTGATGAATAAAGTGTTCAGGACTTATTTGGATCAGTTTGTTGTGGTATTTATAGATAATATCCTAGTTTATTATAAGAATGAATAGGACCATACTGAACATCTCTGAATTGTATTACAGACCCTGCAAGAAAAATAGTTATATGTTAAGCTGAGTAAGTTTGATTTCTAGCTTCAGGAGATATCATTTCTAGGGCTTGTTGTCTCCTCTAAAGGAATTAGGGTTGATCCTGGTAAGATAGAAGCGATTGTTAATTAGAAGCCACCACGAAATGTGACAGAAGTGAGAAATTTTATAGGTTTGGCTGGTTATTACCGTCAGTTTGTTAAGGGGTTCTCAGTGATAGCATCCCCTTTAACTAAACTATTATGAAAAGAAGTGAAGTACGAATGGTCTAATAGATGTCATAGTAATTTGACCAACTGAAAAATATGCTTACCAAGGCTCTTATATTGGTCCAACCTATTTCTGGTAAGGAGTATGTTTTGTTTAGTGATGCATCTAGAACTGGTTTGGGATGTGAAAGGTAGTTGCTTATGCCTCTAAGCAACTAAAAACTCATGAACATAATTATTCTACTCATGATCTGGAACTTGCAGCAATAGTGTTTGCCTTAAAAATTTGGCGGCACTACCTGTATAGTGAAAGGTGTAGAATTTTCATAGATCATAAGAGTTTGAAGTATTTGCTTACCCAGAAAGAACTCAGTCTAAGACAACGACGTTAGTTGGAATTGTTTAAGGACTATGATTATATTGTGTATTATCATCTGGGTAAGGCTAATGTTGTGGCAGATGCCTTGAGTTGGAAGACCATTTCAGCATTATCACTTAAGCAGAGTGAATAGGAATTTTATCTGATGGAGCTTTAATAACTTAGTTGAAAGCAAGGCCTATCTTAAGACAAGAAATTTGTGATGCTCAAAGAGCTAATGATAAATTACAACAACTTATCTTGGCTACTCAGGAAGGTAATAAGTCTAATTTTTTTGTGAAAGGAGATGGGGAATTGTATTATAAAGATCGGTTATGTGTGTCAGCTAATGATGAACTAAAGAAAAAGTTGTTATTTGAGACTTATAATACAATCTTTATTATGCATCCTGGGGGAAACAAGATGTATCAGGATCTGAAGCAGTATTACTGGTGGTCAAGTATGAAACAGGATGTTATGGATTATGTAGCAAAATGTCTGACATGCCAGTAGGTTAAAGCTAAGCACCAGGTTCCATTCGATTTGTTACATCCTATTTCTATTCCTCAATGAAAATGGGATAACATTACCATAGACTTTGTTACTGGACTTCCTCTCACTTAAAGAAAACATGATGTTGTATAGGTAATTATGGATAAATTTACTAAATCTGTTCATTTTCTACCTGTTCATCCTGATTATTCTTTGGATAGGCTCGCAAATTTATATGTGAATGAGATCTAGAGATTGCATGGAGTGTCGATGTCTATCATTTCAGATCGTGATCTTCGATTTACTTTGAGATTCTAGAAAAGTTTATAAAAGGCTCTGGAACTCAGGTTAAGTTTAGTACTGCTATCCATCCCCAAATAGATGGACAATCTGAACGAGTTATATAGATATTAGAAGATATGTTGCGGGGTTATGTGTTAGAGTTTCAAGAGAGTTGCGATAATTATTTGACTATGATGGAGTTTGCTTACAACAACAGTTATTAGACGAGCATTGAGATGGCACCTTATGAAGCGTTATATAATAAAAGGTGTAGAATTGCTGTATGTTGGACTGAATTGAGTGAAAACAAGATTATCAGGCCTGATATTATGAAAGATACAGAAGAAAAGATTCAAGTTATCCAGAAAAGGTTGAAAGCTGCCAGTGATCGACAGAAATCCTATGTTGACCTAAAAAGAAGAGATATTGAGTATCAGGTAGGAGATATGGTATTCTTAAAAGTATCATCATGGAAACACATACTTCAGTTTGGGAAGAAAGGCAAGCTTAGCCTGCAATATTCTGAAAAGAATTAGACCAGTAGCTTATCAGCTAGCTCTTCCTGAAGAATTGTCCAGGTTACATGATGTATTTCATGTTTCTATGTTGAGAACATATCGGTCTGATGTTACACATAAGATTCCTGTGCAAGAAATTCAAGTGCAACCAGATTTGTCATATGAAGAACGGCCAATTTCTATATTAGCCAGAGAAGTTAAACAACTTATAAACAAGTCAGTACCTTTGGTAAAAATCCTCTGGCAACACCATGGACTTGAGGAAGCAACATGGGAACCAGAAGAAACCATGAAAGCTTAGTATCCGCAACTATTCGAATCAAGTAAAATTTTGAGGATAAAATTTCTTAAGGAGGGAAGAATTATAACGCCCCACATTAGGGGTTAGAATATTGAGGAATTAGCAATGTATGGTATGCTTTGCATATTTAAGTATTCACTTATAAATGAATATTTATTTTTTGACACATACAAATATTTGTACATGCATGCATTGACAATTCCGAGTATAATTGGTTTCTAAATGTGATTAAAATGAGAATGTTAAGAATTTATTTTGAGCTTATTATTATTATTACGAAATTTTTGTGAATCTTAGGAAATTTATCGAAAATTTGAGGTGATTTAGACTAGAAAAAATATTGAAATAAAAGGCAAATAGAAGTGTGACAATTGTATTAGAAATTAATTAACAAATGGACAAATTATGGAGTGACAAATGGATAAAATCTTGTATGACATGTGGACCTATAGCGAAGAGACAAATGGTCGCTTATCTAGTGGACAAGTGTAAGACATGCAATGGAGACATGTGTTAAAGCACTAATGAAACACCTAGGCATTAGGAATGCAGCTCCTTTCTTTGGTTTCACCAAAAATCATCTTCCTTCTTGCTTTGCCATCACCAAAACCCATTATTTGCTCTAAGACAAATAAGTTTTATGTATTTTTAAATGTTTTAAATGGATCCATACATGAATGGTGTATATTTTCATGCTTGTGGATTGCTGCATGCGTAAATGGTGTTGATGCATATGTGGGTGGTGAAAGAAGAAGCAAATTTGGTGATATGATTACCAAGATGTAGGGTTATAGTCATTGGAATATGTTATATGCAGTATTTTACTGAACATACATCTGTATTTAGGGTATAACTTGATCTGTGAGTATCCAAATTGGATTGAGTTTAATTTAGAGTAAAGTATAGACATAGAAATACATTTTTCATGAAGGAATCAAATTCGAAATATGTACTTAAGAGTCTATAAATTTGGCTTGAAGTTAAAATTGGTGTTCTGCTGAGGTATGAAAATAGTATGTGGAATTTTGATTATAACTTACAGGATACGAAATTAAAATGCATGATATTGGTGTCATTAGACTTTGACGACATTGAGGAACATTTAATTAGTAGAATATGTTGCCTAAATATCTCATTGTGAGGTCAAAATGGTCATGCAAATCAGACCCAAATTTTGCTTAAGAAAAATCTGGAAAAAATTGATAGGTTTATGATTAATTTTATGAAAAACAAATTGGTTTGAGAATGAGTTGAGATGATATGGAAGTGAATGTAAGGGTAGTTTCAATTGTGTATAGAATGAATAAAGTGAGAAAGTAGTAAAGTGATAAGTGCAGAAAATGTGGTCAACAAATGTTGAAGATGATGAATAGTGGTGAACAATTTTTGGTTTTGGTATTTGTACTTAATCTTGCATTTTGAGTTGTTTTAGATTAAGGTGAGTTGGAATGGGAGTGGAAATATAGAAAATATAATTTATAAATGGAGTAGAATGAATAAATCAGTAGGAAGAAGAGTGAAAAAGTCTGCAGTTTCAATGATGAAGGAAGAAACCTGCATTTTAGTGAGAGAAGAGAAGAGTAGTTGTATCCAAAGGATTTTCCAAAACTAAACTGTGTTGATTCTTTTAGCCACAACTTTGTCATCTGAACACCAAATGACATGAGACTTGAACCAATAGATTCCTAACACATTGTTATACATCTTTATAAAAATTGGTAGTTTTCTGAATTGTTTTGGAAAGGATTAATTGGATGAAAGTGAGGAAATGTGCTGGAATGTTATAAACTGGAGAATTTTCATTAAACATGCTTCTGTATTGTGATTATATCTTGATCTATAGGTTTCAAATGAGTTGATTCTTGATTCATATTAAACTTGAGACATATTTATACAACTTTCTTGAAGAATTTGAATATTAATTATGTCTCTAAGACTTTCAAAATTGGCATGAAATTGATTTTTGGCTTAAGCTGTAGCACTACCAAGTATAGAAATCATATCCTATGGTTATTGAATAAACGGTATTGATATAGGCCGAATTATACTGAGTTGTCTTCATCAAAGTTGTAGCTTATTCTCTTATATTTAAATTGGTATAAAGTTTGTAATTTTTGGATATTGTAATTGAGAGTTATGAGGTATACAACTTGAAGTCATGATCATGCATTAGCGAAAATTTCAAATATACACAGTCTGTGGTATTTAGAGTATAACTCATTGCATAATAAACCAAATAATATGATCTTGGTATCATTAGAAATTTAAGACATAAAGGAACAATTTTCTAGAAGAGAGTGTCACAGAAATAAATCATTTTCTTGATCTTATTTATTATACAAAGTTGACCCGAATGAGGTGCTTCCAGCAAAAGCTAGAATAGTAATTGATGTGTGAATTTTGGAACTTTTAAAGTACAATTGATGTCTACATCAGTTTAGTAAGAACATATACTTGAGAATTTGTCATGAACATGCATCATACATATTCAGTATACATAAATGAATTTTTAATCATGCACAGTAGTGATTTGTATATGTGTTAAATGTTATAGAGGAATGCATAGAGCAACCACTTCTAGATATTGCCGGGACTTCGAGGCAATAAGAAATAACGGAGCTTTTGTGAGTAATCTTATATGGTCATACCTTACTTTGTTATGCTTGATGAAATTGATTTACGCTGATTGTATTCTGAATTTTGGACAATGATTTCCGAGGCGTTTGATGCATGATTATATAATTAGAAGTGCTACTTGCTTGTAAATATGATTAACTACTTTCTTTACAAAAACATTTGTTTTGTTTTACAACTGTTGAGTCCTAGTTATGGGTAATTAGGCATGCCTAAAAGGGTCTACAGCTGCTCTTGTGACACTTCGGTGTCGAGACTTCGGTTTCTCCTGTGATACTTCGGTGTCAAGACTTCGGTCTCTCCTGTATAAGTCTCGTTACCTACTTCTGTAGATGGCTTAGCAGTTATCTGATTTTGCTTTCTGATATATGTTTGATTTTAACATAAACAAAATTATGTTCTGATTCTGAAGGGTTTATACCCTCTTGGGATATTCAGTTTTGTTAACTAAAAAATTTGTTATGAAATGCATTATGTCTGATTTATTATTTAAACAATCTATTAATGCATGCTTATACTATTACATGATTCAGTATAATGAGTTATCACTTTATATAGATTAGTTATTATTCACTACGCTTACACTTAGCACGGTGGATTTTTTCCATGTAGGTTTAGAACAAGGATTATAAAGACTGGGACAAGTCAAATGCAATGGCCAAGGGAGTCTGAATCTTGTTTTAATAAAAATGTATTTTGAGTATATTTTGGCTTGTTTATAAAATGTATGATTCCGAATTGTTGTAAGTTTTTGTAATAACTATGTTTCAAGCTGGTTTTTATTTCTGGATCAAATTTGTATTAAGTTAATGTGATATAATGTATGTATGTTTTGAACAAGTTTGGAATTATATGTAATGTATGTTTTCTTTGCATTAGTTTATGGATGACATCGAATGCTTGGGTTTGTTTGTACTAATTTGTTTGGTGTCCATATATCCTTCTAGGGGTATATGAGTGTCACACTTTTTGGTATCAGAGCATGGTTTAGGTGATTCTGGTTTAATCAACGCTTAACTGTTGCTTCTATTTGAGTGTATAAGTTGTGTTATGGCCTAATGCGGTGTCCTATATTTTGTCTATAGAATTAACGATGGAAGGATCTCGCGATACTGTTGACAAAGTTGTTGAGAGCAATCAGCCGGAGTAAACTCTTCCAGTAATATTTGGACCCTCTGGGGTCAATCGAGATGAAGCTGAGGTGCCACCTCCTTCTCCAGCTCAGGGAGAGGATTTGATTAAACCGTCCTAGGATATGATGAAGTTGTTGCATCGTATGACTACACTCAGCTGAGGAAGTATGGAGTGATGGAATTTACTGGGACATCTCTAGAGGAATCTGAAAGGGCTGAGTTCTGGATTGAGAAGGTGTAGAGAGTGTTGGATGAGATAAGTTATCCAGCAGAGCAGATGGTGTACTGTGCTGTCTCCCTTCTGCAGGGAGCAACTTACGAATGGTAGAAGTTCATTCTGAGGAGTCCCCAGCTACCTGTGCCCCTGAATTGGGATTTCTTTGCCCAAGAATTTAAATTTAAGTATGTGATAAAGGCTTACAGAAAGGATAAATGGAAGCAATTTCTAAACTTGAAGCAGAGAAACTTATCAGTTGCTGAGTATGATCAAGAGTTCAACCAACTTAGTAAGTATGCCCCTAAATCTGTGCTTATTGAGGAGTTACGATGTCACCAGTTTGAGGATGGTTTGCATGACTCCATCAAGGAGCATCTGGCAGCATTTACTCTATTGCAACAAGT
>JAOQMP010000003.1:17684577-17726581 GCA_027563575.1 Erythroxylum pedicellare | reverse complement strand
TTTTATTATAGTCCAAACCCTAAGTACAAATTATATTAATGAGGGTTTTGCTATCTGAATGATATGGTGACAAAATCTCGATAAGATACCCAGAATTGTCATTGAACATGCATTGTACATACTGTCTATACATTGATGTGCATAAAGAAAGACTTATACATTTGTGCAAAATTGTGATATATGTAAATGTATTTTGTATAATATAGAGGAGCACATTGGATGTCAGTCGGATATTACTGGACTATCCAAGCAATAGCATATTGGAGTGCACTGTGAGTAACCTAAGATGGTCTCACCTTGATTTATTTTGTTTATTACTGAATTGAATTTGATATTGATGAATGTGTACTGAATTGTGTACTAAATTCCGGACAATAATTGTCTAAGGCGTTCGATGCATGTGAATATCATTGGAAGTGCTATTTATATGTGAATGAGACTACCTACTTGAATATTTTGATTCTCAACTGGAAAGTTGAATGTGAGATTTATGTCCGATGATCTCTGAATGATATTTGAATTCTCAACGAAAGTTGAATGTCGGACTTAGGTCCGATGACTATGAGATTTTGATTGTGAATTATGAATGTCTGCTATACATGACTTAATTCTGTATTTGATGGATTTCATAAATGTATGCTCAGATAAAGGCGTTATGACCGGAGTAGCCAGTATAAAAGTGCTTAGACATAGAGCTTTGCTCCGTGATTACTGTTTCTGCACGTAGAGCTATGCTCTGTGATTTTGTTCTGGCTGAGCCCAATGGGCCAGTATCTGTATATGTATGTGATAAGCTCTCATTCACAATAATAAAAATGAATGTGAGTCTCATGCATATAGCATTCATATATGATTGAAATTCATTGAATGATTTGTAAAGCTAAAGTGTAATGATAAATTGATATGAACTGTTTGACTATATGAACTGTGTGATTATATAATAATTGAATTTTGTTATATGAGTGAGCCATCGAGGATGGTTACTCAATTGAGTTCGCAAAACTCATCAAAAATTGCAAAGTGGCTTTCAGGGTTTAGTAAAGAACTCTAAAGAGGCTCCAAGTAAGAGTTCCAAGTCGAGATCAGTGTTCGCCTGCATACGCTTCACTGAATTTTGTGATTTTAAATTATGTTCTGCAAGAATTATACAAAGTGTATGTTTATGATTTGGTAATAAAATGACTTTATGATTGCAAGTGTTTTATTCTATAATAGGCCCAAGTGATTACTGAAACTTTGATGAGTTCAATAATGATTGTAATTTTTGTGACTGAAATTGTTTATAAAAAAGTTGGATCAAAATTGACTATTGATTTTTTGCATATATGTACATTGTTTCAAACAATTTGCAATGAGTTTTAACTGATGACTATTTTATCATGCCACTCTTTTGGGCTTCGTACTCGGATATCACTCAGGATGTCAGGTACATGTCCTGTGAGAGTGGGATGTTACAATATAAATATATATTTGAGCATAAGTTTATTTGTAGGTGTTAAAGATTGACAAACTTGCGTTAGTTACTTAATTGTTGTTTGAGGCAGAATGATGTTGTTTATGATTAATTTCATTGATGTCTGAGGTAGAATTTTGTTGTTGGCTAGGAATTGAATTGATGGAACCAATTGATTGACTTGGTTGAAGTTACAAAGCCCTTTATTCTACAATTTCCAAAGTTTCCACCTTCTTCCCTTTGTTTCTACGAAGTGACATTATATTAGATATCTATAAAAAAAACATGAATTTTAGTAACATTAAAAGACATCTAATCATCATTATCAACATACGTTCAATCATTAACAATAATCACATTAACATAAGTAAAACATCAATATTACGCATATTAACAACCTAAATGTTACTAACATTACGTTTGAAACAATGTGAAGATCACTTTTATGATACATCAAATCACCATTATCAACATACATTTAATCATTAGCATTAATTGCATTAACATAAGTCAATCATCAACATTACGTACATTAAAAACATAAATGTTACCAACAATATGTTTGAGACAATATAAAGAGGACTTTCATGATAACTCAAATCATCATTATCAATATATATTAAATCATTAACATAATTCAACCATCAACATTACACACATTAACATCATAAATGTTACCAGCATTACTTTTGAGATAATATATCGAGTATTTTACGCTACATCCGATGATCATTATCAACATACATGCAACCATTAACATTAATCTCATTAACATACATCAATCATCGACATTACGCACTTAACAATGTAAATGTTACCAACATTACGTTTTAGGCAATAGAAAGAGTACTTTTATGATGCCTTCAATCATCATGATCAAGATCCTGAAATCATCGTCATTAATTGCATTATAATTCGACTCTTCATTGTTTATTAAATTCAGCCAAAGTATCATGATTGTCATATAATTTATCCTCAATATATCTTTATCTCTTTCTAAGATAAGATTGGCTTGTACTTCATTTGCTTCTAGTATATTGGGATCAAAATCTATCCTATAGAGTGACAATATATTCACATCTTCTATTTCTAAGGCTCCATTATTCAACTTCGATTCAATCTCTTGATATACTTCATCACCATCTTCACCCATTAGAACATTTTCTTTTCAAAAAAATAAAAAATATTTCAGTGATGAACAACTTTCCAATTGTTGCACAATATAGTGTCATTGAGATAGAATGCTTGCTTCACTTGACTTGCAAGTACAAATGGTTCATTATTATACCATATGTTATTAACATTTATTCTAGTAATATTTTCATTTTTTTTTATGTTAATCCCTTTGTCACCAAGATTAAACCATTTGCACTTAAATAAAACAACCTTTTTTTACCCTTGATGTATTGCAGCTCTATTATTTCCAAGATGACATCGTAGAAGTTAATAAAATTATCCTTATGTGTTCCCACAATTTTGGCTTCTAGGTCAACTGTCACGATCTTTTATGTGAAATCTAACTCCATTAACAATGCAACCTGTATATATTTTTCCCATACATATGAGGCCCATATGCCAAAACATTTAACAAGGAAGAATCCTTAGGTTCTATGGGCTTAGCAGTATCCGCGTCTATGATAATTTGAAAATGTGATTATAAAAGAATAGATTATGGATAAATGCTTTTTTTTTCCCTAACAAGTCCCTGAAGTCTGATACCAAAGTGCTAGCTTGACATGGACATTAGGTAGCTTTTTTGGTTATCACCTATTCACCCCACAATTCTACTATGATTTTTTTTTTGTTGCTGATTCACATTAGCTTCTATGTACTACCACATTGATCCTTATAATAATCTTAAACACCACAATCAAAATAAATCACAGATAGTCCTTCATTCGTATCCTTCTTGTTAAAGAAATTTAAAGACCTATCAATCCTTAAATTTTTACTAATCTAAATCCCTAAATATGATAGGAAACTTCCATATAACATTCAAGGGGGGAGATTATGAACTCATAACCAAATAGCTACAAACTCTATCTTAGCCTTTCCAGTATTAAAGTTTTGTCGTCAAGAAGGAATAGTAAGGTAGTGATCTAATATCATCCATGGACTATCAAATAAAGGCTTATTTTGTTCAACTTTGGAGAAAAAATGCAACAAATAAAATTTATTCCATAAGTCCATAATATTTGAAGCATATGAAGGATTAATTATATTGGACTCCAGTAATTTGAATTTTTATTTTTTAAAAATTTTCATTTACCTTCATATAATATTGTTTAGATATCACAAAACTCTCTTTATTATATTTTGTTAATTTTTTTTATTCGTAACTCTAAATGACATCATATTGAAATTTAAAATTTTCAATAAGGAAATATGAATAAGGGGTTATATGATATATAAATAATACAACTAGAAGGTAAGTGATAATTTTAAAAATATAAAAAATAACAAGGTCAAATTATATGTAATGTTTTAAAACTCAGACCAAAAGTTAAACCGATAAGATAAGAGATTTAAGTTTTAAAAGGTTTAACCGGTATTAAACCGTCATAAAACTGGCTATAGATTGAATAAAATTAAAAGATTTAAAATATGATTGAAAGAGATTATCCTTAGCCATCGAAGAATTTAAAGTTTAACTAAAAAAGGAGATTGCTAACTAAAAATTAATTAATTAATTATGGTTTATAAAAACTTATTAATTAATAAAAATTGAACAATTAATTAATAAATTAATCAATGTTTAAAAAAGAGTTATTAAAGTAAATTGAGCTAGAAAGCTAGACAGTTCAAGGTTTTTACAATTGAATCGGTCAATTGGATTGGGTTTTTTAATCATTGACTATATGGAGCCTCGATATATTTAACCTGCAAATTCAATACCCTAGAGTGCTTGTAGCATATGCACCAAAAGATTATATCCAACTTTATGTTCAAAGATGTTGATAATCCAAGCCATCCAAATGTCTTATGCATCTTCCTTTTTTACTCTTTAGAAATTACCAACGTGGGACAATCCAGATCATCCTTAAATTTGAGGTTATAGATTCTTCATCATCTGAAAACTACTTATTTGTTTCATCAATTGACTTGATTGGTGTAGAAGGAATACCACGAACCACTTGGAAAGTAATACGTCTAATAATGAATTTCCTTCAACAAGCTGAGAATTGAGAAATCAAAATCATCAATAGCCATGCCTTCACCATCCCCCCTTTGGCTTTCTTAGTACTATATGCTATCATATCAACTTCTTCAATAAAAAGTTCATTCACCATTATTGAAATATTGTGATAATACTTTTTTAGTAATTTTTAAAACTTGACAAATTTTTGCATTCCCTCCCTATGCATATATTATCCTTGATGTGAATAGGCTATTGTTATAAACTTATGTCTATGTCACTTCAACCTTCATAACTAGTACTTCAATAAGTAATCTTCTCAAATGTTTGTATTTCCAAGTATAATGTTTGGTTAATTAAACTAAAGATCATTATTAGTAAACTAATTTATAAAGAAGGTAACTAATCATCTTAATTGTAGATAAACCTCTAAGTTAAAAGAAAAATAAGAAATACTTAAAATTAGCTCTTACCTTATTTCTCTAAAGTCCTAAATAATATAATTTTTATTTTTATGAAAGTAACTAATGAATTTCATATTTAACTAATAGAGTCATTACAAAATATTACAATTCAAATCACTCGAAATCTACAAAAGGCACTCCAGCTACCTCTACAAAATTACATCATCTTTATATGAGTAGTATATTTTACAGGTTCAGTCTCATTTTCATCTTTCTTGTGATGTATTATCTTTAGGAACTTGTCAAAGCAGTTAGCCTTAGTTTGGTCATTTACCCTATCTAGTTATAATTCCAGATATAATTAACTTCCCTAAATAGTTTTGCATTCCTCATTCTCCATATATAGTGAACTAGCATAGCAAAATCAGCTTTGAATAACTTGTAGTCTCCTTCCATGTTGCCTTTCACCCTGGTTGTTTATGTAAGAGGGTCTATCCATATCTAGTTATTCTCCTTTAGATTGCATCCCAGTAGAAATTATCTCCAAAATTGATTAGGTGATGAACATTTGAAGAACAAGTGATCTAAATGTCTCCATACATTGCACATTTAGGATCAGGTACCTGAAATTTCAACTTGTCACTTGTTCCCAACCTTTGTAGTGATGTTAACCACAACATGAATGAGTGAGCTATTGTAATCTTAAAGTCCTGGTTGATTGAAAAGGCTAGCTCCAGTTCCCATTTTGGACTAGCATATGAATCTTGGTATTCTCACGCACTGAACCTCTTAGGTTCTAGAAGTATGGTGTAAGGTATAGTGGCCCCAAAGGATGCCTGTTATCATCCCAACACCTCATATCACTTCCATTTCCTATAATGTGCTTGACATGGGTTGCATAAGTTGTCCAATGTTCAAAATCTATTGAAATGCATAGGATTGTGTAGGTTTGCCCTTAATTAATACAAAATTTAGTTAATTCATATATAATTAAATATTTGAAAGTTATATATTGTGAATGGAAAAATTGAGTTTAGTTAGTGGCTTTTAAATATTTCACACACTCTTTTTTTATTTCATACCAATCTACTATTAAAAGGACCAATAAGTCTCTTTAAAAATTTTGTTAATTTTTTAGGCTAAAGTGTACTATAAATTTTAAACTTTACCTAATTTTAAACAAAACTAGCCAAAATTGCCAAAAATATCATTTAATACTCATACTACTAATTTGATACTAAAAAAAATTCCTTAGCTATTTTAAAGTTGGAGCTTACTTGAAAGTTTCTCTGGTTCTTTAATAGGATTGTCTCTAAAGGATGAATCCATCTTTTCTCAAATGGTAATGATTCTTTTGATCCTTTTCTTAACTATATGTGCTTATAGATGAGAACATAGAGGACAAGACTTTTATGCTTCATCCATTGACTTTAAGAGACATATAATGGTTATTGTTTGATTCATTTTTATTGTCTCCTAATTCACCTTTAACTTCTCTAAGATATGAAAGCCTATATAGTTCATTAGTAACATTCACCATCATGGCTTTAGTACTATCACTAGAAATAATCTTGGTATTGATACCCTACATTTTGGAGATATTCATTGGGTTGGAAATGTTCAAGATGTGATCGAATTAAAATGAAATGTTCAAGATATGAATCTATCTTCATAACAAACATATCTTCCTAGAGAATACTATTTTTAGTTTAATTCTCAATTATATACAAAAATTTAAAGAAATTTGACATATGAGAGTGATGAGCTTGCTAATTCTTCTGAAAGTTAGATATCAATATGTTCAGTTATATGAAATTTGTGCTATAGTTTAAAAAGGGGTTAGAGGAAGCTAACAAGATCATTCCTAAAAGTGCCTAACTGGCTATTGATCTAAAAAGCAACATGTCATCTATAATATAGAAGGAAGAGTATTTAAAAGCGTTAGTGAGATAAGAGAAGTTCAAGATTAAGAGGTCCTTAAAAAGGATCTAGGGATAAAAAGAATCAAAATGGGTATGGAAAATATTTCTTCGTTTTAATGTTTTAATTATTTAAAATGCCAAGTGCATGCTAAAATGTAAAGTAAGTATCTATTAACCCCTTAATATTGCAAAAAAATTTTCCTAGTTATTTATGTGCCTTGATGAATGTCTAGCATGATTTCGATATGAGGAATCCATATCAAATGAACCAATATGACTCAATCAAGCGAGATCAAGTATAGTTTGAGCTTTGGTTAGCTTCGATAGACCATAGTGTATTAATTAACTTACTTTGGGTGAGTTGGACTTGTCTTGGACATTTTTGGTTGAAATGAAATGGTGCTCAAATGATGAATCATAGATGAACGAACTAGACTATGAGTATGCAATAGTTGGACTATATATGAATTGATTCGAAGCTTAGCTAACGTTTACTGTTAGATGAAGATCATTGGTGATGTGGTAAAGTTAATGAACTGAAGTATGAAGATAGTGGGAATACGTGACAAATTACATGTTGAATTGGAATGATGTGTCTTTAGCTTCAATTCAACATATTTCTTTAACATAGGTAGTGGGTAGATTGTAAAAGATGTAAATCATCCACTAAAGTAATGCCTAAAGTATTCTGATACACCAACCACCAACTAAATTAGTGACTTAATGGCCTTAGCATCCACCTTCATGTATTCTTATCCAATAAGTCTCCAAATGTATATAAATAGCTCATTTAAGTAAAGGCTTCATCACTAAGAAAGTTGGAATATTATAACCCTTTTATAATTAATGTGAGATTTTATAAAGGTTGAGATTTTGCTATAAGCTTTGTTAATATTTCTGTTCTTGGTATTGCATATTTTTGTTGGCTAAATTAATTAAGTTATTTTGTTTAAACTATTATATAAAACACTTTAATTAAGAGAGAATTGTTAAATTAAATTATGGGAGCTCAACTACTATACTTAGACATTGGTGCATTTTAGAGTGACCTTAGAGTTTCTTATGAAGTCTTTATAATAGTTGGTATCAAAGCTCTATAAGTGAGTCAATAGTAAGAGAACAATCTTAATAAGCATGTTACTCAAGTAGAAGTACTTATCAGTCTTTTTCGTATTAGTTAAGAAGAAGTCCTTTCTTATCCATCTTAATTTGAAGTTCCAAAAGGAAAATCCAAGCATTGTAAGATCAAGTAGCAGAATTGATGAAGGTGTATGAGGAAACTAGTTTCAACATAACTTAAGTGGACTATTGCTAAACAGGATGTTAGTCTTCCTAAAAAAAATTTAATCAAGGTTCATAACTAAAAATTCTAGGGAATTTTGAAATGGTAAGGAACTTGAAAACTTCTTATGGGATATTAGGTAGTACTTTGATTTTAGGTGGCAGATGCAGAAAGAGTTAATGTTTTTGTTATGTATCTTGATAGAGATATAAAACTATTATAAAGAAAAAGGACCTCCATCAAAATCAACATTATTCATACTCACATAGAAACATGGAGAAGATGGAGTTAAACATTCAACATTTTCTTAACAATGCTTCCTAATATGTTAAAGATTCATTAAAGTGGTTAAAGTAAGATGGCTTAGTAAAGGATCACATTAAGCATTTCAGTTCTTCAATATTGGATATTGAGAATATTTCAAATAAGGACAAGTTCTTTAACTTCATCTATAGCTTTCAACGTTGGATATAGATGGAGTTACATTAAAAGAAAATTAAGGATGTTATGGGTTCTATTGCAGTTGTGAATGCTTTAGTAGATTTTAGGGTTCCTACGGAGACTAAAGCCTCCTTTTATTCTCAAAAGTTAAAAGCTAATAATTACTAGTTGAAGTGTGAGGAGAAAAAGAAGAAACATCGTGGTGGCTAAAAGAAGGATGATCATAAAAGGAAGTCGAAATAGACATCCCAAATAAGATAAGAAAACTTTGAAGAAAAATCATAGTTATTTCTTATACAATGCTCCTTATTATGCCAAATATTATATGAAGACTGAGAAATTGAATGTTTTAATGATGGATAGTGAAGGTGAAAGTGACCACTCAGAATTTGGACTTAGTCCTATTAGCTTGCTTAATAAGGTAGGTACCAAAGCTAATCCCTTCAAGAAATTGATGTATATAAGAATATATGTCAATGAGAATGAATTCAAGAGTATGATGGATATAGGTTCCACTCATTTCTTTATGGAAAAATAAATGGTATAAAATTTGGGACTAAAATTAAGAAAAACCCTTAATGAAAATGAAAAAAACCCATAGAGAAAGCACAAATGATGGTAGGAGTTATATCCAATGTTCTAATGATTATTAGAATTTAGTGTGGAAAATGTAACATAATGGTGATATCTTTTGATGATTGTGACTTGATTGTAGACATTGCCTTTCTTAAGGTATTGAAAGTAGTTTTGTATACACATCTTAGAGGTATAACGCTTAAAAATGAGCAAAATTTATCTTATATAAATTTTTGCAAATTTAAAGCAAGAGAGATGGACAAAAATAATAATAATGGCACATGTTTTAGCAATGAACATTAAAAAATGCCTTTAAAAAGGCATAGAAACTTACCTTGCAACCATGTGATAGATTACTAAACATTATATGATAAAAGTTCCTAATGCTATTGCAAACATATTGAGTGAATTCAAAGATGTGATACCTAATTAGTTGACAAAGGCTCTCCCTCCTTATTAAGAAATTGATCACAAGATTGAGGTGACATTATATTCCATTCCTTCTACTTGTACCATTTATCAGATATCTCTATTAAAATTAGAGAAATTATAGAAATAACTTAGTGATTTATTAGAAGCAAGATATGTCTAACCATTTAAATCCCCTTTTGTGCCCCATATTTTTCCTTAAAGAGGTAATATAAAGTATTATGAATATGTGTAGATTATTAGGCCTTGAACAAGGTAACTATCAAGAATTAACATCTTGTTCCTTTCATTCAAGACTTAATGAACAAATTATTGAGGGCTATGGTGATCACAAAGCTTGGCTTACATTAGCAAATGGTAAGAAGAATACAACTTATGTAACCTAGTATAGATCATATAAATTTTTAGTTATGTTGTTCAATTTAATAAATTCCCATGCTACGTTTTACAACTTAATGAATGATATATTGTATGTATGAATCCTTTGACAACTTTTAATGATTTACTTAGATGATATCATGGTCTATAACATTAATTTGGAAAAAAAATATGTAATATTTAACGAAAGCATTTAAGAAATTGTGATAGCACAAACTCTTTATAAAGATGGAGAAGTATGAATTTTCCTAATACAAAATTAATGTTTGGACATTTGGTGAGTATGCGCCAATAGATAATGGATTCTAAAAAGCTATAAATAATTGTTAATTGATTAAGTCCCTAAGATGATGTGGGAACTTTGATGCTTTTTAAATTGTCAAACCACTATTACATTAAGGTAATGGACCAAGTCGGGCCTCAGGCCCCTTAACTCAAACTTGAAAGTTTTTATATTTTAATCTTAAAGAATTTCATTTAATTTTAAAATGAAATAAAATTTTAAAATTTTAGGCTTCAGGTCTAAAAGCTAGAGTCTGACTTTAATCCTAAATCCAAAAATTATAAAAGAGTTTGAACCCGATCTAATATCCAGCCAAATTGAGCCATACCTGTCAAATTCATATCGAGTCTTTATTTTAATAACGTGCCTAATTGCCAATTTATTATGGGCTACATAAGGAAAGCAATACCTTAGCCTGATTTGTTGAAAAAGAAGTAAAGGTGATACTAGCTAAAGCTATGTCGAGAAGCCTTTAATTGTTAATTGAAAGCTACCATCTCAATAGAACTTGTTTTAAAATGATTGGTTTTGATCTTTCTTTTAAGGTAAAAATAAATTCTTTAGAAAAACCCATTAGCAAAGCATTTGAACAAGAAGGCCATCCTATTGCATTCAAAAGTTGCAAATTCAATAGTGCCAAGTAGGGATTCTTAGCCTACAAGAAGAAGATGTTTGTAATGGTGCATTACCTTGATACTTTCAATGTTTATTTGATAGGAACTAGGTTCATTTTCCATATAAATAATGTTGCTATGATTTTTGAAGGACCTAAAAGTTTTTTATAAGACAAGCTCAGTGGCAAGATTTCTTACTAAATATGATTTTCTGTAAGAGTATAAATCAGTGAGATGTAACAATATGGATGAAGCATTAAGTTAGAAGGAAGTATTTGTAGGTTTCTATACCATCACTTAAGTTAAATCGAACTTACCAAAGCAATTCAAAATAGCAACTCTATTTTGACAACACTTATTAGCAAATTGTACAACAAGTTAAGGATGGTGTTGTTAGACTATTTTGAATTGGTTATTGATGATAAAGATCAACCAATTGTTTTTTTCAAGCTTTGTGCCTTGTAAAAGCAATTGATGAAGGAGACACAAAACTTATAATAAGTTAGCTACCCTAAAGCACAGTGTATGTTAGTTCTCCTTTCGTGTTCCTACTATTAGCCAAAAATGGAAAATGATATTTAGTTTCATGTTAAAACTTCTCATATCTTTCAATTAGATAAGTATGAAAGGAAGGAGGCATGACTTTTATAGTCCTTGCTCATTTTGGAAAGACTGTGGATGTCGATCTTAGTGTACTTCATTAACAAATTATTGAAGATCGCTAACAAGTATTCAATTATGATGTTGGTCAATAGGTTTTATAATTATATATGCTTTGAATTAACCTCATCTTCATGTCCCTTAAATGTTGCAGTAGTATAAGTCTTTAAGAGTGTGTTGAAGCAATTTAGATTTTTAGTATACATTATAAGTGCCA
The DNA here is from genome assembly GCA_027563575.1 of Erythroxylum pedicellare. Taxonomy (NCBI): domain Eukaryota; kingdom Viridiplantae; phylum Streptophyta; class Magnoliopsida; order Malpighiales; family Erythroxylaceae; genus Erythroxylum; species Erythroxylum pedicellare. The sequence goes on along the minus strand of JAOQMP010000003.1, from coordinate 17,714,786 downwards.
GATATGCCCGATTTACTAGCCAATTCTAGACATCTCTTTTCAATATAATAGGGTATTTATTAAATTTTCTACTGCAAACCACTCACAAATAGATGATCAAATGAAGCAAAACAATGGCTTGTTAGAAGAGTATTTAGGATAAGTATAAGTTAATAAAATTGTCTAAATTTACTTAATGTTGCACATTTTTCACAACTTACATAAATTCTTAGGTAAGAAAAGAGTCCATTTGAACTTATTTTAGAATGACATCTCCGTACTCCTATTAAAATTGTTCAACAAAAATCATATTGAAAATGTCCAACTATTTATTAGTTTGTGAGAGAGAAATAAGAATTGTTGGATGAAGTGAGGGATAATCTTAAAAAGCTTCCAAAAGATTAAAGAAGCATGCAAATCAATAAACAAGGCTTCTTAACTTCAAAATTAAGGATAGGGTCCTTTTAAAACGTACTCCTTAAATTTGTAAGAAAATTCATAGCAAGCAAGTGCATTGAGGTTTAGTGTCAAAATATGATAGCCATTTTAAGTCCTTCAAAAAGTTAGCAATGTAGCATATTAACTCAAACTACCTAACGGTTAAAAGTGCACTCACGTGACTTTCTATATTAGTTATCTTAAACCTTACAATGAGAATTTAACAGGAACAAATAGGATCTGTGTGGAAAGAGCACTATTGATTATCAGGAAATAGTTAAATGATCAAATTGAGAAATCATTAGACAATGCGACAAAGTAAGAGAAATTTAAGAATAGAGTTCTTGATTCAATGGAAGAATAAGCCTATTTTAGAATTTACTTGGGAAGAAGATATAGCCTTGTGGAAATTCGAAGATTAGGTACACACTTGCCTTCAATTTGTTCTAATGAGTTTGTTAGATTCATTTAGTTTGAGTACCTTTTTTAACCTCTTAACATTATATGACCTTTTTGGTAGTTATTGGTGAGTCTTTGCTAAAGTCTAGCATGAATTAGGCATGAAAATCCAATGTGACTTAACTAGGTGGGATCAAGCATAGTTCAAGTTTCAGTTGGTTTTGATGGAATGTGGTACATTGATTGACTTTCTTAGTGTGAGTCGATCTTATCTTAGACATTCTTAGTTAGACTAAGGACGAAATGGTGCTTAAATTATGAATTATAGACAAACAAACTGAACCACAGGCACGAGATATATATGCATTGAGTTAGAACTTGGTTAATCTTTACCTTTGGATAAAGATTATATGTGATGTAATAAAGTTAGTATATTGAAGTATAAAGATAGTGGGAGGCCATGAGAACATGGTGAAGTGTGGTGATATATCTTTAGCTTCATTTTCACATGTTTCTTTTACTTAGGTAGTAGATAAACGTGAAAGATATAAGTCACCGACTAAAGTAGTGCCTAAAGTAGGTTAATCACTAAGTTAGTAACTTAATGACCTTACTGTTCACTTTCTTATATTCTTGTCCAACAAATCTCCAAATGCTTATAAATATCCATTTGAGCAAATGTTTCATCATTGAGAAAGTTAGAGTATTGTAATCCTTTTATAACTATTATTAAGAGTTTATAAAAATTGACACTTTTCATCTTTCTTCTTTGCTGCAATCAATTTGTATTGGCTAAGTTAATCATGTTGGAATGTTTAAGCTACCGCGAAAAACACCTTAAGCATTAAGGAAATGTTAAGTTTAATTATTTTGTTTAAAATATGACGTATCTTAGTTTGAAATTGAAATTCTTCATAAAATCTTTGTAAAACTAATCCACATGCAGTCTACATTAGTATTATTAATTGAGAAGTTAATGATAAGATATTTTTACAATAAATTAGAAATTGATAATTTAATTAATAATTTTAATTAATAGAATAAAATAAAATTCAAATTTTAAATTACAATTTACTCTAATGATCATCAAACTGAACTGACTATTGTATGATGTTTTCAGATGCCACGTGGGACTTGCTAACCTAAAGCCATTAAGATTTTTCGATTATTAAGTTGCTTTACATAAATGGGCACCAATTAATTCGACAGTTTTAAATGCTACATTATGCAACTGTTATTCTCTAGCTGGCATTTGTCTTCGATCATCAAAATGGTGTATCTGCTTAAACAAACCGTTTCTTTTTTTAGGAAATAATAATGAATTAAGCCATGAATGGCAAGCCAAAGTTACAAAGTATACATACTTAACATGGAAGCTTACGAGCCTAAATACAACTTACTTCCGATGTTTCCACATGAAAACAAGCCGTTACGTAATGCATGGCATATGTTGGCTTTTTATTAGTTAGTCCTCATTTATCAACTAGCATTTCAACCCCCTATTTAATCATTATTTCAAAATTATTAAGCTCATGACATTTTCATATTTATATATAAAGTAACCATTCATGTATTTATGTAAAAGGAATGGTCATTTAATTGTCATTTGACTTAAATTGATTCAATTAATTCTTTTTTGAAAAGTTTTTAAATATATACTTTATTATATACACTCAAAAACATTTTAGTATGAATCTAAAATATAATGAATATAAATATTTTATTTTAAATAAAAAAATGTATTCATTAGAGTTCAATACTATTTTGTTTCTCTTTAAGATTTGGCATTTAACGAATAATTTTTTAAACTTAACTAGTGATTTTATCTATTTTAGTGTTTAAATTTAAATATCTAATAAATAAGTTTTTGTACTTAATTGATAATTTTAAGAATTCCTTAAATATTTCTGAATGTTGTTAGCTTGTATGTTTATCAAATTCCTATGTCTTTACTTAATGAAATAGCTTAATACACCACTTTTTTTATAAGAATTATGCACAACTTTATTTTATGTTAATTGAAGCGAGTTCGTGAAATTTTTTTAATATTTTTCCTTTGTTTAAATGAAATTATCTTATTTGTTGAATATATAATTATGATGTATACTAATTAAACTGAATATATTATTTTTATATACTCCTAAATTTTAATGCGGTGACTAGCGTAAAGGAAATATTTAAAAAGTATTTTTGAAATAAAGAATTAAATATAGGAGCTATTTGATAATATATACATTTTAAAAATAAAATAAAAAGAATTAGAAAAGAAAATGTCAGATATATCTTTATCCTTAACATGCTGGTATGGTTTCTATTATATTTGAATTTGATATGCATAATTGCATGTGATCTACTTAATCAAAAGTTCAATACAACAATTTTAAGACCTAAAATAATTTATTTAATTAAAAATCAACATAAAATTATAAAACAATGCATAATTTTATTTTATACAAAATTTATGCCATAAACTTATTCGTGATAATTATTGTAACTTTTGACATTAAATTGGCATTCGCTGACATAACATCTTCTAAGAAGTATTTAGTAAAAAAAAATTGCGAAGTAAAAGATACCTGAGTGGTATCAGAGCCAGAATAAAACTAGTTATATGTTTATCCCTGAGTTTTCTGAGTAGCATCAGAGCCAGAACAAAACTGAGTATGTGTTTACCCTTGAGTTTTCGATACCCTGAGTGGTATCAGAGCCAGAACAAAACAAAGCTGGGAATATTTTGTCCCTTACCTTGGTTTGTTTATGGTCAGGTATAGTCGGTTCAGTCGAAAACATCTGCGTACTCCTTGGTGTTTATCACCTTATTTCCTGTTAGCCTTGTACTACAGAGGGTTTTCCATTACTGCTTGTGGTTTACCTGGAAACCTAGTCAACCTTCACATCTTTGTCAGGCGGGTAACATTGATTAAGGTTAGGAAGTAAGTAAGAAGAGAGATGCATAAGAAATATGGTAACCTCTTCAGATCCAGTTCATTTATCATCAAGTTTGTCTTTGTCTAGTTTGTCTTCTAGTGTAAAGCGTGTGTTATCAAACAAAATCAAAAATATAGTAGAAATTACTCATAAGTCTACAGAAAATCGTGTTTATGAGTCTTCTTTACCATTGTTAAGTTCGTACAGTATATATTCTCGTGACCGTTCTTAGACGAGAAGTATTCGTAGTGTGTTATCTACTACTAGACCTTGTGTGAAAGAAATCATCCAAAGTTCCAGATTAGACCAGTGTGATCTCAGATCTATAACAGCAAAACAATACGTAAAGCTTGAAATCCTTAAGGAGTTGATCGCTTTATGAAGAGAGCACAACCATACACATCTACATGTTGGAGCTATACGACTTATTCTTACACTCCATGGAAGAAAAGGTATTTCTACAACAACCAAGATATCCCTTCTGGACACTGCCTACACACCGTACCAAAATACTCTTATTGGTACCTTATTGACTACGCTCAACAACGGAAGTGTCATAATGACCATAACACCTGATTTTAACATCAAGTTGCATGATCCTACTTTGTCTGAACGAATATAAGTTCAGATACAGATCACTGGAGCACATCAAGATGCTACAACTATTATGGCTACCTTACATCACCAGATGATCTACTGTCTGCAGAATTATACTTTGGACTTAAACTTTCTAAATTCTACTTCGGATGCTCTTTACATGTTTGCTGATTGATCTAATGATCAGACTACTATCATCCAGATCCCGAAGCAGTTACCTTCACAGGAGCTTGAAAAGTTAATGTCAATAGAATGGATTACCAACTACTAGAAGGTATTCCACGTGCCTCACTGACACTCTTTTCATACAACAACTCCATCTATTTATAATCCAGTGATGACATACCTGGTCCTTCGACATCAGGATCAATCCTAATGATCCAGCCTACTGAAGAATCTCAAGATCTATAATATAGGGCAACAAGCATTAAGACCCATCCTGTATATTCTCATATGGAAGGTAAAGACCGTTCTCTTATTCATTACTTTAAATATAATGGAGATCCAGTCTATCTTAGTTATCATTGTGGACATTTTGTACAGGATGTCGACCCATCCATATACAAACCAGATTATGAGATTTGTCTCAATCCTGAGTCAAATGATGATGATGATGATCTAAGATATCAACTGAGAAGGAAGAAGAAAAAGCTCAAATCTCGGTGCCAGCCTTCTTAACAGTATCATCCTCTTGGTGATGATCTAGATCAAGACGATCCCAATGGTGTATTGATGATAGAAAGATCAAGACCCAAGTCTTTTAAAGAGATGCTCAGGTCGTCTACATACAATTCTACTGATGGATCTAGCATATTTACTCCAGCAATTCCTATTTTGACTCCTACTCCTATACCCTGTATAATGGCAGGACCATACGAGGATGACTTTTCTCACTTATCTAGGAGCACTGATGAGACAAGGTGGGTTATCTATAACCCTTATATCAAAGAGTCAGGAATTACTTCACAACTTACATCAAATGCAACTGATGAAGTTCTTAACTAGAAGACATCTAATGAGGTAGCACAGGACCAAGTTCTGAAAAGGATTGATTCCAAGCTGGATGGCATTAGTCAACAAAACATTGCTACTCACAAGAAAGTCAATTCTGTTTCAGAACAGATACAAATGATGTATCGGTCTTATAAAGCTCAGATTCAGCGTCTTGATGCTGAACTTCGACAATACATCTCTACCCATTACATAGGGCCAGAAGAGATACAAGAAATTGTACGAAAAATGAAAGATGATATGCATGCAGCTCAATGTAAGCAGATATATGGCTCATCCTCTTCGGATTTTCCAAATACTCAGCCATCATATCCATCTCATTTATGTCAAAAGTATCCGGAAAAAGCTGACTATTCAAAGATATTTAAATTTAATTATCCTTTGATTAGACAGTATACACATCCTCAAACAACTCATAAGAAACCTTAACCATCAAAACTGAAGTCTACATCTGATTGTCTACCTAAGTCTCGAGTTTCTAAATCTTCAAAGGTTCCAGAAGCGTCATATTCTTATACACCTTTTAAACCAACTGAACAGTGGAGAAAGCCGTTATATATCCATACACCTCCAACATCTCCACCTCTAGTATAACCTTCCACCTCATCTTATGGAAAGGATAAAGTTAAATAGACAGAGTGCATAGCTACTCTAACCTCTAAATCTCTTGCAGAAGATTCAGATTCTCAACTAGATAATACAAAAGCTAGTTCTGATGGATCTGCACAAACATCTGAAGTTTTTACAACACCATCTGATTGTTCATCTGAACAATAACCATCAGAGTCATCATATGAACCAGTTTCTTCACCACCAACTGATTCATTAGCAAACTTTGCCGACTTATCATAATTATCTAATGTTTTGATTACTATACCTCACTATATAGAAGCTGAATTAGAAATCAGTGAAGCTGAATCAATAGGTACTGAACCTTTCAGACCTAAATTTGCACCTATAGCAACACCAGATATGGAAGCTGCATAACTGACGACAAATACCAAGCCTACTTCAGGACCTTAGTTTTTATTCGATGATCTTTTACCTAAGAAATGGAGGGGATCGAATATATGAATTCGATGCATGGATTGATTACAAATGATCAAACCTAATCATCCTCTTCAGGATGTTTTTTCTGAATTCACATCACGTTTCACTGGTACTTTGCAAGAATGGTGGAAAAGTATTAATGAACATCAACGCCTTCAGTACATACAATATCTACTGTTGGAGCACTACTTGGCATAATTTACAAGAAATATATTGGTGATTTCTAGTTGATTGATAAGCAAATCTGTCAGGAGTATTTTGTGATGAAATGATGTTCTCTTGATAAGCGTGATATCCAAAAGTATTACAAACACATGACGGACAGTTATTATCTCTTGAATGGATGGAATGATGTGAACTTGGGTTATACTTATATATCATCCCTTCCAGATGAAATATAGCTAGAACTATAAAGGACCATAGTGTTTTACAATGAGACATATCAACAATCTCTCTTAGATAAATCTATCATCTTGCTTTAGCATCTCTTGAAAAACTATATGATCAACATACTTTGGTCAAGAATATCCTTAAAGGCGGTTTAGTTCTCAAATAGGCTTGCAAGAAGCCTTATCTTCAAATAAAATGCAAAGATGAAAAGACTTGTGAGTGTCATAGTAAGAAGAAAGCTCATTCTTCTCAAGTCTACCAAAAGAGAACATTCCATAGAAAGAAGGAAGGGTTGAAGCCTTGGAAGCAAACCTTCAAAAAGAAGAACATAAGCAAAAGTGAAAATTTATGAGGTTCTTCAAGAAATCCTCACATCAAAATAAGCATCGATGTTTTATCTGTGAAAACCCATATCACTTTGCAAATAAGTGTCCTCAGGTAATGAAGAAAGATGTCAAGTTTCTTAACAAACTTGAAACTCTGTTGCCTATTCATCCTCAAAGCAACATTGAAGAATTACTTAAGGAACAGTCTCATGAGGACAGTGATACATAGTTTGATGCCTCTGTGTCTACTGACGAAGAAGAATCATCAAGCTCATTTGTCTTTACTAATGATGTTTCATTATACATGTTAGAGCAGACATGTATAAAGATAGATCATACTCCAGTACAACAACCTTATGTTTAGATCCAGATATTTCAACAAGATAAATGTGATAAACTCATTAAAGCCATCGGGTTTATGGATACTGGCTCCAATCGTACGATTATGAAGCTTGATATCTTATCATCGGAAGCATGGACTTCTCATGAAGAGTATTTTTATGTTGCTGATGGTAACTCATTCAAAATTAGATCGATAACAAGAAGATGAATTGGCATTCTCTTCTTTCCTTAGTGTACAGTTTAGACTAAGGTACTTGGAAGTAATCTAGTAGGCCCAGATATTTTGATCGAACTAGATACATACAATAAAGCCCAACCTTTACAAATCCTACCCACAGGCCTCAGATATCGAAAACTTTTCAGTCCATACACTGATATAAAAAATGTGTTTGAACTTACATAATTTCCTGCATATTTACACTGTACTTTGACATAAACTGTTGGAATACTATCTAGATTCTCGTGCACAGTTTACTCATCCATATCTTATATGAAAAAATGCTGACTTTTTTATAGTCTATCTTTCAAGAAAAATGAGGATATAAATCCTATGAAAGCCACACACCCAGGGATGAACCCTGACGACTTAAAGCTCATATAAGATGAGTGTGCAACATTGCTGCAGCAAGGATTGATTAAACTCACAAAGTCGGATTGGGCTTTTTAAGCATTCTATGTCAATAAACGTTCAGAGCAGAAATGTGGAAAGAAACATCTATTGATAGACTACAAACCTCTAAATGCTTTCCTGCAGGATGACAAGTTTCCTTTGCCTAAAATCAGTATACAGGTACTATTTCTCAAGGAAGCTGTTATATTCTCAAAGTTTGATCTTAAAGCAGGTTTTTGGCAATTGGTTATTCATCCTAAAAAACTTTAAAAGACTGCATTATGCACTTCCAATGCTCAGTATCAATGAACTGTGATGTTATTTGGACTTAAAGTTGTACCATCACTATTTTAAAAATCCATTACAAAAATCTATGAGTCTATCCTCAACAGTGCCCTTATCTATATCAATGATATTCTACTGTTCTCAACGGCCCATGAGGAACACTAGGCCCTTCTGAAAAGATTTTTGGATCTTACACAACAGTATGAGATTATGCTTTCGGCCTCGAAAAGTACTATTGGTACAATAGAAATAGAATTTCTGGGTATGCAATTTAAAGATGGATTCTACCAGCCAGGTCCATATATTGCAAAAGAATTAATGCATTTTTCAGATGAACATCTCACTGTGAAACAAATTCTGCAGTTCCTTGGAATTGTTAATTATATCAAAGATTTCATACCATATGTGGCAACTTATACATCTTGCTTATCTAAGCTTTTACGTAAAAATTAACCATAATAGGGAAAAACACAGACCACAGTTGTCAAGTATATTAAGAAGATCTGTGAGAATCTTTCACCTTTGAAACTTTCTGATCAGAAATTATCTCTATCACAGAAAGATGTCAATCAAACCAATATAGATACTGCAGTTCTATTTACACTACTCCGACAACATCCATCATGTTCACCAGATGCTCTTTTTCACTATAAATATCCCTCTTCTCTTCATAAAAATCACAAAAAGATTTTTAACACTTCTTTTTCTACTCAATTTTGTGGAATGGCTGATCAACCTATCTTTTCTTTTACAAAGAAGTCTTTTCCTCCTATCACTAGTCAACCTACTAGTCTTTCTAAAGTTGTCTCACTTTCTCGTAGTAGTTTATTCTATTACTTGCATATGTTTTTGCATGAACATAATTCCCTTAGAAGTCCTATTGTATTTAAGATCAAAGCACCCTACCTTAATATGAATTTTCTTCAAGATCCTCTATCTGAAAACACATTATGGTATCTTTGGGCACTTTCTACCCTTTATGTTTGTGCTTTTATAGTTTCTCTTCTTCAATTGTATCAACATCTTTGTGATTCTAACAATGGTAGTTCTTTATTATGGACATTTCTATAATGGTTTCAATCATTAGCTCAATGGAAGCATCAATGTTCTATCATAATTCAACAGCATCATCTATGGACAGCTTCCGCTAGATGACAAACTACTCAGTGCTTCTTCATTATTCATCATCCATACAGAGAATCATATACTGGTGTTCTTTACACAGAATAATGTGTCTAATTCTAGCATACATCTTTATATTGGCCACAGCATAAGGAAATTGTATTAAACTCTTTAAGAAACTTGCTTAAGGAGATTAATAACTTTCCAGATCTCCCAGTATTGACAACATCTATTGGACCACATCCCGGAGAATTTATTCCTAGTGAACCTGAAGCAGTAGAAGTTGACATTCCTGGTTTCAATAATCCTGAATGTGATACAGATTCAGAAGATATAGAAACAAGAGTCTCACGCTCTGCAAGACCTTCTCACCCGTCCAAATCAGTTTTTCAAGATGCTCAAAATCCCAATGAAGATACTCTCAGCATTGTTGAAACTAAAGTTATATCAATTCCTACATCAACTACACATGGTTGAGTTCAATCCCAGCAAAAGACAAAGAATTTCTCATGCTGATATTGATGACTCAAGTGATCCAGATTCTCTATCCAATATTCAAGCATGGCAAACACCTATTCACCATAAATAATTTCTTGGATACTTTGGATCTATCATCTTGTGAGACATTACTTTACAACTGTAAAGTAAGCGCATCTTTTGAGACAACTACTGACATAATGAAAGATAAACCCGCATGTCACCATCAGTACTATTGAAGATTCCATCTTATTATCTTCCTGTTCACTTTTAGATTTTTCTTAAAGTAGTACTATTTACTTTAAGACTTTTGTAAAAGTAGATTCCTTTTTGATAAGGTTAAGTGAATTATTAGGTTGTTTTTATTAAAGTGTAATCATTTTGTCTCTAGGTAGATTTATCTTTTAGACCCTCGCTTCGCTTATAAAAGTAGGGCTTCTCTTTCGTTGTAGGGATGCAAAAATTTGAGATTGAAAATGAAGAAGTTAGTTTTCTTCTAAACTCCCTTCTCATTTCTGAAAACTTCAAACCCTGAGATCATGTTTCCTCAGTGCCTAAGATGTAGGATGAGTATGCTCTACACTCTCCTCTTTTGAGGATCTTATATAACAGAAAGTCTATGACAATCTGGGAACTGTTGCTTCTAAAAATATCCGCTGCTTTGAGTCAGAAGCATTAACGGAAAATGACAAGTAAGAGTATGTGAGTGAACTAGGGTTCTTAAAAGGTGGGAGCATTGTGCCCATGTAAGCCGAAGGACAGGTGTTGAGGGTTGTAGCTCCGATATCTAGAACTACCTACGTAGTGATACATACTTCCAATCCGACTTTGGTTAGTCAATGATGTCAACCAGATGTGGTTATTTAAAGTGGTGTTAAACCAACACCACTTTAAATAACCATATCTGGTTGACATCATTGATTAACCAAAATCGGATTGGTTCACACCACTTTAAACAACCACATCTAGTTGACATCATCTACTAACCAAAGTTGGATTGGAAGAATGTATCACTACGTAGGCAGTTCCAGATATCGGAGCTACAACCCTCAACGCCTGCCCTTCGACTTACACGGGCATAATGCTCTTACCTTTTAAGAATCCTACTTCACTCACATACTCTTACTCGTCCTTCTTCATTAATGGTTCTGACTCAAGGCAGCAGATATGTTTAGAAGCAACATTTCTCAGACAGTTATAGACTTTCTGTTACATAAGATCCTCAAAAGAGGAGAGTGTAAAGCATACTCATCCTACATCTTAGGCACTGAGGAAACACGATCTCAGGGTTTAAAGTTTTCATAAATGAGAAGGGAGTTTATAAGAAAACTAACTTCATTTTTAATCTCAAATTTTGCGTACTTACAATGAAGGTAAAGTCATGCTTTTATAAGCGAAGCGAGGGTCTGAAAGGTAAAACTACCTAAAGACAAAATGATTACACTTTAAGAAAAGTAACCTAATAATTCACCTAACCTTATTAGAAAGGAATATATTTTTACAAAAGTCTTAAAGTAAACAGTACTACTTTAAGAAAAGTCTAAAGGTGACCAAGAAGAAAATAAGATGGAATCTTCAACATTGTTGATGGTGATATATGGGTCCATCTTTCATCATGTCAGTAGTTATCTCAAAAGATGCGCTTACTTTACAGTTGTAAAGTAATGTCTCGCAAAATGATAGATCCAAAGTATCCAAGAAATTATTTATGGCAAATAGGTGTTTGCCATGCTTCAAGATTGCAAGGAGAATCTGGATCACTTGAGTCATTAGTATCAGCATGAGAAAATCTTCGTCTTTTGTTGGGACTGAACTCATCCATATATAGTTGATGCAGGAATTGATCAAATTTAGTTTCGTCAACGCTGGAGTATCTTTATTGGGATTTTGAGCATCTTAGAAAAATGAGTTGGACAGGTGAGAAGGTCCTACAGAGTGTGAGATTCTTGTTTCTATATCTTCTAAATCTGTATATATTCAGGACTATTGGAACCAGGAATGTCAACTGCTACTGTTTCAGGTTCACCAGGAATAAATTCTCCAGGATGTGGTCCAATAGACGTTGTCAATACTGGAAAATCTGGAAAGTTATTAATCTACTTAAGCAAGTTTCTTAAAAAGTTTAATACATTTTCCTTATGTCATGGCCAATATAAAGATGTACGCCATAATTGGATACGTTGTTCTTTGTAAAGAACACCAATATGTGATTCTCTGTAAGGATGATGAATAATGAAGAAGGACTGAGTAGTTTGTCATCTAGCTGAAGCTGTCCATAGACGATGCTGTTGAACTATGATAGCACATTGATGCTTCTAATGAGCTAATGAATGAAATCATTCTAGAAATGTCCATAATAAAGAAAGAACTGACATTGTTAGGATCAAAGAGATGTTGATACATTTGAAGAGGAGAAACTGTGAAAGCACAAGCATAAATGGTAGAAAGTACCAAAAGATACCAAAATGTGTTTTTAGATAAAGGATCTTAAAGAAGATTCATATTAAGGTAGGGTGCTTTGATGTTGAACATAATAGGATTTGTAATGGATTATGTTCATGCAAAAGTAGATGCAAGTAATAGAATAAACTACTATGAGCAAGTGAGACAACGTCAAAAACACTAGTGGGAGGACTAGTTATAGGAGAAAAGGACTTCTTTATGAGAGCAAAGATAGGTTGATCAGTCATTCTACAAATTTGAGTAGAACCAAAAGAAGTACTGAAAATCTTTTTGTGATTTTTTTGAAGAGAAGAGGGGTACTTATAATGAAAAAGAGCATCTGGTGGTCATGATGGATACTGTCGGAGTAGTGTAGATAGAATTGCAATATCTACATTGGTTTAACTGACATCTGTCAGAGAGAGAAATAATTTCTGATCAGAAAGTTTCAAAGGTGAAAGATTCTGATAGATCTTCTTAAGATACTTTACAGCTGTAGTTTGTGCTTTTTCCCATTATGGTGGATTCTTACGTAAGAGCTTAGATAAGCCAGATGTATAAGTTGTCACATGTGGTATGAAATCTCTGATATAATTAACAATTCCAAGGAACTGCTGGATTTGTTTCACAATGAGATGTTTATCCAAAAATTGCATTAATTCTTTTGTAATATATGGACTTGACTGGTAGAATCCATCTTTAAATTACATACCCAGAAATTCTATTTATGTTGTATCAATAGTGTTTTTTTAGGTCGAAAGCATAATCTCATACTGTTGTGTAAGATCCAAAAATCTTTTCAAAAGGGCCTTTCTGTTCCTTATTGGTCGTTAAGAACAGTAGAATATCATCGATATAGATCAAGGAACTGTTGAGAATAGGCTCATAAATTTTCGTAATAGACTTTTGAAACAGTGATGGTGCAACTTTAAGTCCAAACGGCATCACATTCCATTGGTGCTGAGCATTAGGAATGTAGAATGCAGTCTTATAACGCTCTTCAGAGTGAATACCCAATTGCCAAAAATCTTCTTTAAGATCAAACTTTGAGAATATAACAGATTCCTTGAGAAATAGTACCTTTGTACTGATTTTAGGCAAAGGAAACTTGTCATCCTACAGGAAAGCATTCAGAGGTTTGTAGTCTATCACTAAACGTTTCTTTCCACGTTTCTACTTTATTGACATAGAACGCTTAACAAGCCCAATCTGACTTTGTGGGCTCAATCAATCCTTGCTACAACAGTATTGCACACTCATCTTGTGCGAGCTTTAAGTCGTCAGGCTTATCCCTGGATGTGTGGCTTTCTTGGGATTTATATCCTCATTTTTCTTGAAAGGTAGACTTATAAAAAAAAGCCAACACTTTTTCATAAAGGATATGGATTTGTAAAGGTTAGGCTTTGCTGTATGTATCCATTCCAATCAGAATATCTGGGCTTGGTAGATTGCTTCCAAGTACTCTAGTCTAAACTGTACACTAAGGAAAGAAGTGAATGCCAATTCGTCTTCTTATTATCAACCCAATTTTGAATGAGTTACCATCAACACCAGTAAAATACTCTTCATGAGAAGTCGATGCTTCCGATGATAAGATATTGGACTTCATGATCGTACGATTGGAATTAGTATGCATAAACCTGATGGCTTTAATGGGTTTGTCATATTTATCTTGTTGAAATATCTAGATCTGGACATAAGGTTGTTGTACTAGAGTATGATCTATCTTCATACATGTTTGTTGTAACATGTATAATGAATCATCATCAGTAGAGGCAGATGAGCTTGATGATTCTTCTTCACTAGTAGACATAGAGGCAGCAAACTGTGTATCACTGCCCTTATGAGACTGTTCCTCAAGTAATTCTTCAATGTTGCTTTGAGGATAAATAGGCAATAGAGTTTCAAGTTTGTTAAGAAACTTGACATCTTTCTTCGTTGCCTGAGGACACTTATTTGCAAAATGACCTGGGTTTCCACAAATAAAACATTGAGGCTTGCTTCGATGTGAGGATTTCTTAAAGAATCTTATAAATTTGCGTTTTTTGCTTATGTTCTTCTTTTTGAAAGTTTGCTTCCAAGGCTTCTACCTTTCTCTCTTTCTGTGGAATGTTCTCCTTTGGTATACTTGACAAGAATGAGCTTTCTCCTTGCTATGACACTTATAAGTATGTTTATCTTTACATTTTATATGGAGATAAGGCTTCTTACAAGCCTATTTGAGAACTGGACCACCTTTAAGGATATTCTTGAACAAAGTATGCTAATTACATAGTTTGTCAAGAGACGCTAAAACAAGCTGATAAATTTCTCCAAAAGAGATTGTTGACATGTCTTATTGTAGAGAAACTATGGTCCTTTGCAGTTCTGCCTATATTTCATCTAGAAGGGATGATATAAAAGCATAACGCAAGTTAACATCATTACATCCATTTAAGAGACAATACATGTCCGTCATGCGTTTGTAATGCTTTTGGATATCACGCTTATCAAGAGACCAACATTTTATTGCAAAATACTCCTGACGGATTTGCTTATCAATTAACTGGAAATCACCAATAAATTCTTTGTGAATTATGCCAAGTAATGCTCCAGCGGTAGATACTTGTATTTACTGAAAGCGTTGATATTTATTAATACTTTGCCACCATTCTTGTAAAGTACCAGTGAAACGGGATGTGAATTCAAACAAAATATCCTGAAGAGGATGATTAGGTCTGGTTATTTGTAAATCAATCCATGCACAGAATTCATGTATTCGATCCCTCCATTTCTTAGGTGGAAGATCATCGAATGTAAACCAAGGTCCTGAAGTAGGCTTTGTATTTGTCGTCGGCTGTGCAACTAACATAGCTAGTATTGCCATAAGTGTTGGTTCAGGTATGAAAGGTTTAGTACCTGTTGATTCAACTTCACTTATTTCTGGTTCAACTTTAGTATGTTGAGATATAGTCATCAGAACATTAGATAATTCTGATAAGTCAGCAAAGTTTGTTGATGAATCAGATGATGGTGAAGAAATTGGTTCATATGATGACTCTGATAGTTGTTGTTCAGTTGAACAATCAGATGGTGTTGCAGAACTTCAGATGTTTGTACAGATGCATCAAAACTAGCTTCTATATTATTTGGTTAAGAATTTGAATCTTCTGTAAGAGATTTAGAGATTAAAGTAGCTATATAATTCGTCTGTTTAGCTTTATCCTTCTCATGAGATGAGATGGAAGGTTGTACTGGAGGTGGAGATGTTGGAGGCATATGGCTCTGTAAAGGCTTTCTTCACTGTTCAGTTGGTTCAAAAGGTGTATAAGAAGATGATGTTTTTGGAACCTTTGAAAATTCAGAAGCTTTAGACTTAGGCATACGATCAAATGTAGACTTTGGATTTGATCGTCTAGCTATGAGTTGTCTGAGGATGTATATACTGTCTAATCAAAGTATAATTAAATTTAAATACCTTTGAATAGTCAACTTCTTCTTGATACTTTTGATACACAGGAGATGGATATGATGGCTGTATATTTGGAAAATCAGAAGAAGATGAGCCATATATCTGTTTAGATTGAGCTAAATGCACATCAGCTTCCATTGTCATACAATTCCTTGTATCTTACAAACTTTAAAGTTGAAGTCTAGCCTCATATAATAGGCAGAGATGTATTGTCGAAGTTCAGCATCAAGACACTAAATCTACGCTTTATAATACCGATACATTGTTTGTATCTGTTCTGAAACATAATCAACTTTCTTGTGAGTAGCAATGTTTTGTTGACTAATTCCATCCAGCTTGGAATCAATCCTTCTCAGGACTTTGTTCTGTGTTACCGTATTATATATCTTCCAGTTAAGAACTTCATCAGTTGGATTTGATGTAAGTGTTCCTTGTAAAGTAATTCCTGACACTATAATATAAAGGTTATAGACAACCTGCTGTGCCTCATCAATACTCCTAGATAAGTGAGGAAAGTCATCCTCGTATGGTCTCGCCATCATACAAGGTATAAGAGTAGGAGTCAAAACAAAAATTGATGGCGTAAATATGCTAGATCCATCAGCAGATCTGCATATAGACGACCTGAGCATCTTTCTA
The DNA here is from genome assembly GCA_027563575.1 of Erythroxylum pedicellare. Taxonomy (NCBI): domain Eukaryota; kingdom Viridiplantae; phylum Streptophyta; class Magnoliopsida; order Malpighiales; family Erythroxylaceae; genus Erythroxylum; species Erythroxylum pedicellare. The sequence goes on along the minus strand of JAOQMP010000003.1, from coordinate 17,698,300 downwards.
AGAGACCTGGGTCTGGATCTTTCTATCATCAATAGACCATTTGGATCGTCTTAAGCTGGATCATCACCAAGAGGATGATACTGTTGAGAAGGCTGACACTGAGATTTAGGCTTTTTCTTCTCCCTTCTTCGTTGACATCTTGGATCATCATCATCACTATCTAACTCAGGATTGAGATAGATCTCACAATCTGGTTTGCACATGGATGAGTCGACATCCTATACAAAATGTCCACAATGATGACTGACATAAATTGGATCTCTGTTAGATTTAAAGTAATGAACAGGAGGACCATCTTTACCTTCCGTAAGAGAATATACGGGCTGGATCTTAAGGCTTGTTGCCATAGACGATAGATCTTAAGACTGTTCAGTTGGATGGAACATTAGGATTGATCCTGATGTCGAAGGACCAGGCTTGTTGTCGCTGGACCATAAATAGATGGATTTTACTGAGCCATCTCTCAATGTCTTCAGAATTGGAGGAGTTGTTGTATGAAAAGAGTGTTAATGAGGCGCGTGGAATAGCTTCTGGTAGTTGGTAATCTATTCTGTTGGCATCAACTTTTCAAGCTCCTGTGAAGGCAACTGCTTGGGGATCTGAATGATAGTAGTCTGATCATTAGATCGATCAGCAATCATGTAAAGAGTATCCGAAGTATAATTTGGAAAGTTTAAGTCTAAAGCATGATTCTGTAAACGGTAGATCATCTGGTGATGTAAGGTTGCCATAATGACTGTAGCATCTTGATCTACTCCAGTGATCTGAATCTGACCTTGTAGTCGTTCAGATAAAGTAGGATCATCCAACCTGATGTTAAAATTAGGTGCTCTGGTTAATATAACACTTCTGTTGTTGAGCGTAATCAGCAAAGTCCCAATAAGATCATTTTAGTACGATGTGTAGGTAGTGTTGAGAAAGGATATCCTGGCTGTTGTAGGAATACATTTTCTTCCATGGAATGTAAGAATAAGACTTATAGCTCCAATATGTAGAAGTATATGGTTGTGCTCTTTCCATAAGGCGATCAGCTCCTTAGGGATTTCAAGCTTTATGTATTGTTTTGTTGTTGTAGATCTGAGACCACACTGTTCCAATCTGAAACTTTGGACAATTTCTTTCATACGAGGTATAGTAGTAGATAACACACTACGAATACTTCTCGTTCAAGAACGGTCACAAGAATATATACTGTACAGACTCAACAATGGTAAAGAAGGTCACAAGAATGTATACTGTATAGACTCAACAATAGTAAAGAAGACTTACAAACACGATTTCTACAGGCACATAAGTAATTTCTACTAAATTTTCAATTTTGTTTGATAACATATGCTGTACACTAGAAGGCAAACTAGATAAAGACAAACTTGACGATAAATGAACTGGATCTGAAGAAGTTTCTATAAATTTAAATACCTTTTAATAGTCAACTTCTTCCGGATACTTTTGATATATAGGAGATGGATGTGATGGTTGTATATTTGGAAAATCTGAAGAGGATGAGCCATATATCTACATAGATTGAGCTGCATGCATATCAGCTTCCATTTGTCGTACGAACATGACCTCTTGAAGAATTCATCACTTTGTACTTGTGTATTGTTTAAGATCGAGTTTCCCTATGTATGTTAGTGCTTTGGTCAAGTAAGAACCAAAAACATTGTCCTTAATTGTCTACATTTCAATATTAGTTACTTCTTTCATATTTCATATGTTAAATGAATTATCATTTTCATATGATGATATCATACAAAATTGCTATCAAAGACAAAAAGGATTCTTATCACAAATTAAGGACCCCTTTCGAAGGGATACCAAACCTTAAGCTCTTACGAGAAAGTCCAACTAAAGCGTATAGGAGAGAACTAGAAACATCTTAAGAAAAGTATGCATAAAGTATTTTACAAGAAGAGTAGCTTAAAAGCTTTTACACAAATGACTGATCTTCCAAAAAGCATTTCTATAATTCTATTAGATAAGAACTTTGAACCTTTTGAAGTTCAAATTAAGGTTTCATAAGACTGGAAACCACAACCCATAACTACAAAGGTCTGGAAATCAACTGATATGATCTTCAAAAATGGAGAATATTAGGAAGTTCTGGGACTAAATACTACTAATGATATTCATTCTCTACCTGTTATAACTGTCAGCAAGGAAAGTACTCATCACGAAGAAGTTGTTAACATCAACATTAACCAGTCTCCAGATGAAGAACATGCAATTATAAATCCATTTAAAGGAGAACAAGCTAGAGCGAGTATGGAACTCCAGGTACATCTACAGATCAGATTGAGCTACCCCAATAGGAGTTTGAACTTGTTATCAGGTAGAGATCTAATAGAAAGAAAAAAGATCCACAAATGGAGTTAAAATCATGATTATACTAACCTGGCATATTAGAGGGGCCAATACTCCTCAGAAAAAGATTTTGGTAAGAAGTTATTGCAGGGATTGTGGAAACTTAAATGAAATAGCCTAATTGCAACCTCCATAAGGTTCTGCCAAGGAATTGGAATCAAATCTCCAATCGCATGCATCATTCAAAGGTAGAGTTGTAGTTGTGTATGACACATCTTTTGTCAATGTCCTCATCAAATTCACATCTAATCAATTGATGCACCTTCAGGTTTTCATAAAGAATTAAGGTGATTCTTTCCTAATTTCTTTTACCTATGCTCACAACAGTGCTTACCATAGAACATTTGTGTGGAATTAACTCACATCATTAGCAAATGCTTCCTTTCTTCCCTGGCTTATAGTTGGAGATTTCAATTCCTTTCTTAAACAAATGAAGCAAATGGCATAAGATCAATTGGTAATCCTTGTTATGATCTTAGGCAATATTTATCTGACATTCAAATTGATGATCTTCCATTTAGAGGAAGCTTCTACGCTTGGTGTAACAAGAAAACTAGAGACAGCTTCATTAGAAAGAAACTTGACAGGAGTATGGGAAATCACATATAGTTCACTAAATATCCAAATATCTTCTCCATATTCACAAATCAAAGTCTCTCGAATGACTTTGCTATTATGACAACTTACTTTTGTTTGTCCTCTATTTCCCTTCAGATTTAACATCTTTTTAACTAATTTAATAGGGTTTGAGGATTATATCTTGAATGCTTTAAATGCCAACATTAGGGGTTCAAAGCAGTTCATTTATACCAGCAAGCTTGCTCTCATTAGGCAGGAGTTAAAGGTCCTATTTCAAAGCAATATGGACAATACTTACCATTCTCTCAACATTGCCAGAAATGCTCTTGATAGAATTCAAATTGAACTTCAAAATGATCCTACCTTAGTTCTCCTGCAACATAAGGAGATAATAGCTATGTAGCATTTCTCCAAATCCCTTCTTTATGATTTCTCACCTATGAGACAAAGATCAATAGTAGAATGGATGAAATCTAGTGACAAAAACACTGGATTCTTCCATAAAGTTTCCAAGATAAACAAAACAATAATAGAATTGTTTCTTTGCATTTTAATAATTAAAAATTGGACTCACAATCCTTATTACTGCAAGGAGCTTTTGAATACTTCTCAAACATCCTAAGAGATCCCACTAATGCTAACGCGTCATGTTCTCTTTTGAAAGACAGAATTCAGGAGTGTATTACTCCTCAAAAAGTGAAGCATTATGTAGGCCTATTACCACTTAAGAAATTGAAAACTCCTTAAAAAATCTAGATCCCTACATGGCTGCATATCTTTCTAAAGTTGATCAGTCTTCTTTTCTAACAATCATGAAAGCTTTGAAGATTTTCATTACGCTCTTAGGTCTAGAAATCAATTATTCTAAAAGTGTTTTTTTTAATCCAAGGCTACTATAGGAAAAGAACATATTGTGATTTCTATTACTAACGTTATAATGCAGTCACTGCCTGTGCCTTACGTGGGCATTCCCTTTTCCATTTCTAATCTATCATTTAGAGATTTCAGAATTCTTTTAGACTGGATCAATAGCAAAATATCTTCTTAGAACACTAAAACTCTTTCTATGGCTAGAAGAGCTCAACTGGTCACTTTTGTTCTAAACTTTATCAATGTGTTTTGAGTTGCCCATATTGCTTTTCCAAGGAAGACTGTTAAGGCAATTGAAATGATCTATAGCAGGTTTCTTTGGAGTGGGAATGATGCTTCTTTCAAAAGGGCCAAGATGCAGTAGAAGGTGGTTTGTATGCCTAAAGATTGAGGAGTACTTGGGATCATTTAACTCAAGGTAAGGAATAATGTCATGCTTTCTAAGAGATTATGAAGACTAATGACTGACAAACAAGCTCTGTGGTGTAAATGGATTTATGATTTTTGCACCAAGAATAGAAGTATCTGGAGTTTAGAGTTTAATTATTCATTTGCTTCCACTTTTATAGCAATTCTAAGAACCAAAAGTTCATTGAGGAATGAATTTGTTTCTCTGATTAGAAGTAGGAGATCAACCAGTTTTTGATTTGAAATTTGGCTCTCTGGCAGACCTTTATACATCTTACAATAAATGGAAATCCTTAAACCTACTATTAATCAAAATCTAACAATTGCTAAAGCTTTGGTTGATAAATAAATTTTCAGATAATATCCCATTATAAGTTCTCTCTCTACATAAATCACAAAAACTTACCTAATTGATAGAGAGGATAGTGTCATTTGGAAGCATTTCAGGATTGGAAAATTCACTAACCAATCTTGAAGGAAGACTCCCCAAGGTTAGTCAAGCAAGATACCTTTGACTTAGATTGTCTGTTTAAACATTTTCATCCCCAAGATTCTTTCACATTATGCTTAGCTATAAAGATAGATTACAAAATGTTAAATAGTTGAAATTCTTAACATTCCTAATAGGTGCTCTATATGTCTAGCAGCTGAATAAAGCAATGACCATCTGTTCTTCCAATGTCAATTTTTCTCTCATCTTTGTAGATCTTTACTTTATAAGTGCTACATTTAACATGCTCTAAGTGATTGTAATTCCATTAAAGTTTCGTGTACTACCATTAATCATCCTAATATCACAATTAAGTGGTGTTTCTACCTAGTTATGTTCTTTCTGGTCAAAACCATTTAGGATGAGATGAATGCTTGCATTTTTCAAAACAGAAGTCAAACAAAAGAACAATTCAGCAACATGATTCTTCTAGAGATTAGAGGCTACATTAGTTTATCCCAATTCAAAAGTCAAAACCTTGATTGTTGTACTAAAATGTGGAATTTGTAATTTGTAACTTTCTTACATTGAAGATGGTTGATCTTGGGATTTAGTTCTAGGATATACCCCTAGTGTAAAATCTTGTATAGATCTTTGATTGCCTTTAATGGCTAAATTTGTTACTTTTTTCTATTAAAAAATAAGGAAAGTTAGAATGCAACCTAAATTAATGACCATATATATATATATATGTTATATATTTCCTATTTAGTAGTGGAATAAATTTCAGCCATTTATTCTGTTCACTTGATGGATGTATCAAATTAAAAGTCATATATATATATTGGTCATCTCTCTACTAATTAAGGTAACAAATTGTTTTCCTTCAAGTTTCCGTAACCATATGGGAGTTGAGAGAGGTACAAATTTTAACCAAGAATGCGGTGAACTTTCTCGATCTTTTTTCAATAATGGCGTCTTCCACATCAGGTACACAATATTACTCTATTATGATTTGCAACAATTACTTATTGAAGATTCTAAAGTTACAAATGTCAATTTTGATTTGGGTCATAAAGATTATAATTTAACATATGATATCAGAACATATGTTATGAATCAACAATTTTTTCATCTATTTTACTATGATTATTTGACAATGATTGTCAAATATTTTGATGTTTGAAAATTTTTGAGATTGTTCACTATTAATGGTTTCGATATGATAAAAAAAAAATCTAAAGATGACAAGAAGGAAGAAAATTTGTTATTGTTTTCTTTAGGATTCTAATTCAAGTGGAACTTTAAAGAAGATAAATAAGCATAACAACCTTATTGGGAATCAAACTTAGGTCTCGTGTGTGAAACTCAAGCATCCTAATCATTGGGCAATAATAGATTATCAATGTAGATTTTACCATAACTATTATTAGTATTCAAATTTCATGTTAGTTTTATGCATATTATTATTGAAATTTGAAATTATGTTATATGTGTTAGATTTATACATGACATTATAAAAGAATAATTTTTTAGTCACCAAAGTGACCAAATTAATTTTTTATGTATAAATTGTCATTTATTCATAACATATTAATGCCTATCATTGCATTAATTATACAAATTAGTTGAAAGAATTTAGAATTTACCTAAAAGTAGATTAATATTCCATAACTAATAAGCATAATAAAGGAAAATCAATATTCGCTTGTCAAATATATTATATATCCAAATATATTGATTGTATTTGAAGAGCTTTTGATTATCTGATAAATTTTGCTTGGCATTAAACTTATGATAATATATTATTGAATCACATCCAACTATACTAAATAACCTCTTTTTTTTTTAATGGCATACTTAAGCATACTCGAAAAAAGATTTGGAAATTGGACAACATTGAAAGCTTTTTCGTTAGCAAAATCTCTTTCTACTAGTAATCCCAAAAGTTTTTGAGAATGATGAATAAAAAATCAAACGTTGAAATAATTTAACTCATTTTGAGTGCCTAAAGGAAACATGCGGTATGTTCTAAATGTTTGATTACTTGAATCCAATAATTTATTGAACGTTTATGTATTTGCAACTATTTATCTTCATTCGCATGCTTCTTTTGTTAGCTTGTCGAACGGTTTAAAATTATCTAAATGGTATGAATAAGTCAATTTCTATTTAGGTGTCTTCGATCTTGATTTAGCATTATTGAAAGAAAAACATTGCATATATGAGCAATGAGGATGAGAAGATAAACTATAAAGCATTGAAAAGATATTAATATAATATGTGTTATTTTCATACGAATGACTATTAACAACAATATTAAGACGACTATGTCACAAACTGAAAGTGCTAAAAAATACCTTAAATTTATGGAAAAACATTTCCATCATGTGGATAAGTCTCTCGCTGTCACTCTAATGGATGAGCTCACGACTATAAAGTTTGATGGGTCATTAAGCATGCAATAACATGTCTTCGAAATGACAAATATTGTAGCAAAATTAGAGACCCTGGATAGGACAAATGATGATTCTTTAGTATAATTCATTATAAACTTGTTACCTCCTGAGTATGGACATTTTCAAATTAACTACAACACTATAAAAAGTGGAATGGTAATAAATTTTTCATTATACTCATTCAGGAGGAAACAAAGCCAAAGAAATATGAAGTTCATTCTATTAACCTTGTGGGTTAAGATGTTAGCAAGATTTGCAAGCCAGAGGCTAAGAAATTTAAAAAGAAAGCACCAGCTAAAATGACACAAGTTACTATTAATGTTTATCAAAAGGAACAAAGACAGATAAGTTCCATTTTTGTAAGAAAAAAGGACACTATCATAAAAATTATCTGAAATGTAAGGCTAAGTTTGAAAAAAGGGAGATTCCTTACAATCTAAACTATAAACCTAGGGAAGAACTTTATGCTCCTAAGAAACCGTAAGAAGGTTCTAATTGAAGACGTAAGGACTTATCGTCTAATATTGGATACTGCTTATCACCTAGATCTACTAAAAACTCAGTATGTATCTTTAATTTCTAGATAATTGTTATTCTAAACTTTATGAAAGTAAGTTTACTTTTAAGTTTGGTAATGGTTATTTTTGTTTATTTGAGCATAATTTCGTTAATGGCTGTGAAATTTTTATGGACAATTTATATAAATAAAAACTTGATGTTAATTTCTAAATCCCTATTTTCTATTTATCAAACATAACATAATAAATAATAATTCACCTTACTTGTGACATAAATGAAGTTATATATTAAAAAAAGGATTAGAAATATTAGGAAAGAATAAAATTCTTCCAATTTTAGATTTTACTAATCTTGATGTATGTGTGGATTATATTAATGGAAAGCAAACCAAACATATTAAGAAAGGAGTCAAAAGAAGTACTCAGCCCCTTGAAATTACGCAAACCAATATATGTGGACTTTTTTATGCTCCATATTTTAGTGGAGAAAAATATTTTAACACCTTTGTAAATGATTTTTCATGTTATAGACAGGTCTATTTACTTAATGAAAAACCTCAAGCTATAAATGCCCTTGAGGTGTTTGCAAAGGTTGAAAGACAATTAGCTAGAAAAGTAAAAATTTTAATATTTGATAAAGGTGATAAATATTTTTGGAAAATATGATAAATCAAGACAAAGTCCAAGTTCATTTGTAAAGTTCCTTAAGAAACATGACATATATGCACAACATATTATGTCAAACACACAGCAACAAAATGGTGCTGCAAAAAGGTGTAATAAGACATTAATGAATATTGTTAGAAGTATGATGATTAATTATTCATTACCCAAAACCTTGTAAATACATGCCCTTAAAACTACTATACCTAAAACTCCTTTTGAGTTTTGAGTTATGGATTAGAATGAAACCTAATCTGAGACACTTGCATATTTGAAGCTATCTAACAAAAAAATGAGTTATAATCTACAAGAAAATAAATTAGATTTTCGAACAATAAATGATTACTTTATTAGTTATCCAAAGAAATCTAAAACGTATTGTCCAAACTATAATCTAAGAATTATTAAAATAACTGATGCTAAGTTTATTGAAAATAGTAAAGTTAGTGAGAGTGTTGAAAAATATATTATGGATATTAATGACATAAAGATTAATGTTTCATTACCCATAAATGTTTAAACATTCACATCTATGCCAAATATTGTCCTAATGTTAGAAGAATAAAATAATTTCAGGCAAGATTTAGGTGAAACATCTTATGGAAACTAACTTACAACTAATTAATTTAAATAAACCATGTGGAATAACTTTGAACAAACTTGTAAGAATAAGGACATCAATTATTTGTAATGTCTATGGTTTATTTACAAGAGTCGGAATTTGATTGTAGTATTAATAATGATCATGTTTCATTTTCACAATCCATAAAAAGTGTTAAAGTCTAATAAATAGATTGATGTTATGAAAAATGAATTTAATTCAATGGCACAAAACAATGTCTAAACAAGTCAGATGTAAATAGGTCTTTAAGAACAAACATGATTCAAATGGCAATATTGAACTATATAAAGCTAAAGTTATTATCAAATGTTATACTCAAAAGAATATCATTAATTTTAAAGAGACTTTTTCACCTACCTTAAAGAAGTGACATTAGTGGTTCAATTAATTTAGAGCTACAATAAATAAATGTAATAAACACCTTTTTAAATGGTGATCTCGAAGAAGTTTATATGGATGTAATGATGTGTAAACTTAAAAAATTAACATACAGACTTAAAAAACTTCTCGAAAATGGTATATTAAGTTTAATAATAACATAACATCTTTTAGATTTTAAGAAAATATTGTTGATCATTGTATCTACCAAAAGATCAGTTAAATCAAGTTTATATTTCTAGTTTTATCGGTTAATGATATTTTACTTACTGTTAATGCTTTGGACATACTGTATACTCTAAGAATTTTAGAATAAAAAATATAAGAAAGGTATCCTATGTGATAAAAATTTCAATGTTCTGAAATAGATCACAAAGGCTAATAAGGCTATCTCAAAATAATGTTTAATAAAGTTTGTATTGATAAAAAAGCAAATAACGCCCAAAAATAATAAGAATGCTAGGCAGATATCAAAGTAATCTTCCAATATATAATTAAAAAGCTGCAAAGAAAGTCTTTAATGTATCTTTAAGAAACAAAAGACTATATACTCATATATAAAAAATCAATTTCTTTCGAAGTAAATAGTTTTTTGAAAATACATTAAATTATAAATATGTATAGAGAAAAGTGCAGGCTTTAGTCACCATAACAATTCAATCTAAAATACATTGGATTTCTACCTCCGTCGTTTAAAATATAAAATCTAATATTCAATCTGGAGGACATTAAATTTTCTTACTTTTCCTTTATCGGTCATATCCTTATTTCTCTCTGTTTATTCTCTTAGTTTGAGATGTTATAAGCACATATCGATTGTAAATCACATGAACTTGAAGTATCTTAGGATCAAATCAACACGGCCACGGTCATCTTCTACCTATGGATTTGATTTTCTGGCATTGCCACTGACCAATATATGCATCTGTTCGGTTGTGGTCAATATTTATGCATCCGGTTTAACAGATATCTTGATATTTTAGATAACTTTTCAGTAACAGTCAAAAATTACTGTCCTGGATTTAATCATTAAAAAAAGAGTTTATTTCTTTACAAAGACGCCAGCCAAAACTATCAATCTCTATTGATCCATAAACTTAAAAGAGGACTGCTTCCAGTTAGGTGAACCACTTTCAGTTTTGCAGTCTTATGTTTATATGTTTTAACGAGCATAAAGTACGAAGAAAAAATATGTAAGGGATCAACGACAAAAATCAGAAAGATGAGTGCAGAATTTACCAGAAGTGAGACATAAGTGTCTGAAACCGAAAAGCAGTTTAAGCTTAGGGAAGAGAAGACAAAAGGTGGAGATGAGAGGTATGGGTGGCATCGGTAAGAACATATAACGATGAAAACAATCCTCGCCGATGCAACCATACCTCAAATGCCCACAGAATCTCTCCCTTTCCCTATCACTCCGCCAAATCTTGCTGTAGAAGCGCTTCTGTCTCTCTTATCTCTGTCTATAGATGTGTCTGCCTATATGTATACATATATATATATATATATATATATATATATGAGAAGGATTGGGGAGGTCCTTTAGGGTTTGGAAATTGGAGAGATCTCGTCGGCTTCCAATTTAATATGGGCTTAAGCTAGGCTTGGAAAAAGTTGGCCTGTAAGGCAGTCCCAAATAGTAATGCTGCTTGCTAATGTTGTTTGTTGGGTTCACTTCGCATGAAAAATATCCTAACATAGTTAGTAAGCCTTGCCCTTGGCACGTGCGTCACGTTACCAATTATGCTAAAAGTCCATTTCAACATTTATAATAGACCTAAAGCTTTAAACGTTAAAATTGAAACTCAATATTTTCAAAACATTCAAAAGAAAACATCAAATAGATAAAAGATTTAGTGAAGTAATTATTCATCAGATAAATATCATATTAATATTAATATAATATATTATTTTTAAATAAAAATAGGTTCTATTCTCCATATGACAAGTGAGATCTATTGACTTCGTTTGGTAGACAACCAATTAGTTATTTTTTTAACTAATTAGTTGTCATCAATTGTTTGACTTTTCAAACAACTATGAAAGATGTTTAGTGAGTAGCTCTTCCAATAGTTGATTTAACATAAACAGTCATTGATAAAAATACTCTTATGTAGGAGTATTTTCATCAATCAACCAAAAATTTAATTATTAATAGTCAATTTTACCATTTATGCAGGTATATGTTAGAAATAAAATATTCCCCTTAAATGAAAATGAAAATAGAAAGAGTTGTACAAATTTTTCATAGATGATGAAACAGTACAGGTGAACATGACTTTTCTAAAATCTAAATTCTTATAAGAATATTCAACGAAATACTAAGATATATAATATTCATACCCTTAGAATTTTTTTAAAGTTATGTCCTCGTAAGTCATTTTACATATAAACAGTTAATACTAAACAGCTAATTTTACCAAATATCTCTAACAAACAACTAATGCAATCCGATGGTCAAATCAGCTAATATAATCAACTATCAGTGTTAGACACCCTACCCTAATGAGTCACTGGCCCGACGTCCTAAGTGACATCTAAAAACGTATCCTATAAGGGTGGCGTGCCCACACCAGGACAAACCTCAAAACAACTCATTTCTCCTATTTCCGAACAGATTTTGGGAAACCTTAAAATAGAATTTCAATTTGAATTATTCAGAACATTTGCTGCTTTATGTCTCTAGTTTATTTAGAGACAAGAATCATCTCATTTGGAGATCACATAACAAAGTTATGGTTGAAAGAATCAAACAGGGTTTTGATCTCAATCATATTGCACCTATCTTGGGCTAATTAGCATAACTATCATTAGTGATATCAGATTAAGATCATCTTAGGACATTTTGAAAGAAGACTTCGAGATCTACAACTTTTATGAAGACCTTGAAGACAGATTCTATCGTCTGAAGGGTCAAAAATGGAGTAGATGATAAGATCAGATGAAACCAAATGAAAAAGCAGATGAAGTGAAAAAGCAGGCAAATTGGGAAAATTTCCATAACTTTCCCTAAAGATATTGGATTAAGGTGTTCTTTGAATAGTTTGAAAGAGGACTTCAAGATCTACAACTTTTATGAAGGCCTTGAAGACAAATTCTATCGTCTGTAGAGTCAAAAATAGAGCAGATGATAGTATAAAGAAGGAGAAGTTTCGGTCAACTATAGAAGAAGCAGAAAGTCAACTATAGAAGATATGATATCATCACAGACGATATGATGTCATCACAGACGATACATCTTTACAGATGATATGACATCATCAAAAACGATACATCTTTACAGACGACATGACGTCATCACAAGCCATATGACGTCATCACAGACGATACATCTTTGACCATACTATTTATACTCCTGAGCATCTCCCCTTAGAAGGACCATAACTTTCAACTCCGATATTCAAAAATTTCATACTATAAGCTATTGGAAAACTAGAAAGATGATCTACAACTTTCTAGAAGGCATATGTGCCTAAAATCAGCCTAGATTAATCCAGATTTTTCCCTGAATTCAGAACATGAATTTTTCCCTTATAAAAACTTAAAATAATGCGATGTACAAACTTGAGAGAGAGTCATGAGCAAAAATGTAATCATATTCCATTTACATCAAAAGATAAGAGTTTTACAAAGCTTCAGTGGGCATTTCAAACCACAAATACATTAATATCTCAAAATCCCAAAATACAAAAGATACATGAACCATGTTTTGCTCAAAATGCAACTAAAGCCTTGCTTTACAAGATTTGCTTCAAAATACAAAATAAACAAAGATCGGAGTGATGCCTTAACCCTTGAATAGTCGACATCTTGCTCATCACCTAGATATGGGGGAGGAGAATGGGGGGTGAGCTTAAAGCCCATGGGTAACAATTTTACAATCGGTAACAAGCAAAACCATTTATAACATCACTTTCATTGCAAAATTTACATTTATGCAAACTATGTATGCATCACTCTTTTCAACTTATCATGAGCACATAAGCATATCAAAATCGTTTGGGTAGATCCATAAACATGACGCACTACACATTTCCACATAATGGTCCTGTATAGCTATGAACTTGAGGGAGTCCATAAAGGAGCTCTGTGCCACTAGCAGGCAGGTGGGAGAAGCTTTTAACTTGGTCAACATGCACGTGACATTCTTGAGGGACTATCACAAACCCACACAACATGTAATTCATGAACTGAAAATAGTTTGCCCAATTGGCACGTTTTTACAAAACTTGTATTTCATGAGCACGAAATATTTCATATGCAATTCCAAAACTTGAATTGATAAACTTGTTATTCTTGTAAAAATAATTTCCATCTTTCAATTCATTAACAATTAACACAATTCATATACAAATATGTAGCACATTCTTACCACATTTAAAGAGCAATAAATGCACATGAATGAAGTAGTTGAAAAACATTTACTGTCATT
>JAOQMP010000003.1:17661635-17679964 GCA_027563575.1 Erythroxylum pedicellare | reverse complement strand
TTCCTTGTTTCTGTGTTCAACATTACCACCCATTTATTTTAATCATTTTAATTTTTAATTTCTTTAATTTAAAATCCAAAATCAATCCTTAGGCTAGATAATAGGGGAAGAGTAATTACTCATATTCATCATCATTGTTCGATCGACCCGTACTTGTCAGTACTAGCTACAACTACATCATGCACTTGTGGTTATTACAATGTTAACTAACTCACGAAATTAGTCAATCAAGCATCTCAAAATCATATGCTATAATTATTCTTCTATTATAATGAGCTTCATAATTGGTAAAAATTCTCCATTTGCTATGAACAAACCATAGCCTATTAAATTTCTATTTTTGATTTATGGTTCTAAAAGGCTAATAATAAGGCCAACAATGGATAGCTTTATTTTCCCTAATTATTCATACACCACCAGTCTCTTGTTGGGGTAATTTAGACCTTTAACATTTTAAACCCTTACAATCATTAAGGGGGATTATTAAGAGCTTTAGCTCCCTTTGCTTTATCCTTTTTACCTAACTTCCTTAAAACTAGTGTGATTTATCTCTATTTCTTATGAGTGTCTCCTTCCATTGATTCCTTGATATTCTTTTCTTATCTCTTAAAGGAAGTAGGTTGAGTTATTTTTTTCGTTTGCTATTTATTTTAGCCAACTCTTATAATTCTTCATAATTCACTTCTTAAGGAGTTTAGAGTTATTAACTTCTTTATGCTTTTGAGCTTTAAGAGATTGGATCTTTTTAATACCTTTTATTGCATTAGTATCCACATGTTCCACTAGATTTGGTTTCAAATTAGAGTTGTTCCCTGATGAATGTTATTCATGCATCTATTGATATTTATGTCTAATTAACTACAATTTCCTTACTAATTTCTTCCTTTTCCATGAGCTTATTCTTCCCTAATAGTTCCTTATTGTCTCCTTTAAAGATTGTTTCCTTATTGGTTTCCAAACTGAGTTTGACTTAAGTTTTAGCTTCTAGTGGTAAGTGATAGAGATTTCAATCTTATGCAAACATATATAAGCATTAAGCCTCTTTATTCTGAGAGTGTAAAGTAACTCTTTATTCACTCCAACTTCTATGCATATTTTTGTATAACCAATCCTCTCCAAGGTAACTATGTTTTCATTTATGCACAATAGTCTTCTTAAAGAACTCACTATGTAGCTCAATCTCATTATGTTCTAATAGTTAAGTGGTATATTATGGAAATCATCCATATAAGGATGGTTCTAAGTTTAGTTTTATCAAGGTCTATTCCAAGTTTCCACAATTGCAAAAATAGGAGGTTCTCCATAACAATGGCATGGCCTTCATTTAAGGATTTCAAGGGTTTGAGATTCAATAAAGAACGAAAACAAAAGGAAGTCCTCCTAATTAATGAGGACCTTTCCTACCCATAATTGCATTACTTATCCCCCATTTATATCTTCAATGCAAAAAAGGTGGTATTTAATCAATGAAATATCCTACCAAAGTGCTTTGCCACCTAGAAACCCTATATTGCAGAGCTTCTATGAAAGGGGACCACTCTAACATTCTTTTCTGAACTTGGAGGATTAAAGGTAAGTTTGGTGCTAGGGGATGGATCCCCAGCTACTTAATACCAAGTTTGATTTTAGAGAGATTTGATTTGTGTTTATATTGATATTTGCAAGATTGAGCAGAGCAAAAAGGAGTAATTACAGACTGTCTTGATTGTTCAATGAAGGAGAAAGTAGGATAGTTTGATTTGAGGTGGAAGTAAGTTATTTCCAAAAGTAGCTTTAAGGTTCTCCGGTTAATGGAGGAAAGCATTTTATGGTATAAGCAAAAGCAAGTTCTATAGTAGGAAGTTTTCTTGAGACAAGGGGTGGCCAGTTTTGTTAGATCTTTAGTTGACGATGATGGAGCTTTTTCCTTAAAGGAAGAGGTCAAAGGATTTAGGAGAGAAGTTTCCTAGCTTTGATGCCAAAAGTAGTTACAAGTTCTTGAAAAAAGATAGAGTAAAGATATTTAGCGTTTCATAGAGAGATGGCAGATAAAGGCCATCTTTGGTTAACCTATCAACTCAAACAACAAATTCGAAATTGATTTTTTCTTAAATTACTTAAACTACATAAGAGTTTTGTATCTTTTATCCTTTCTTCTTATAAAATTTTTTACCCCTTTATACACTTTCATTTTGATTATTATGCTATTTTGCCTCATTTAGATGTTCTTAGTCCCCTTTGATGGTTAATGTCATGTGTTTAACTCATTTTGAACAATATCATTTTGATTTATCATTTTAGTTTTTTATTCTTTTACTATCATTTTGGTTTGTAGGTGGGACCTTTTTGTTTGTCTACATTTGCATTTTCTATGTTTACTTTGCTTCTACATATCTATATTGTTTGACTCGATGTTTTAATTAAGGTTATGTTTGTTTCTTTTAATTTTTAATATTTATTTCCAAATTTAATAAAAATAATTGTCTATTTGAATTTTTATTTTTATTTTATAATATAATTTACCAATAACTAAATATAATACTTATTATTTAATATTAAGTACTAATAAGATTTATAACTAATATTATTTAACTAAAATGTATGTACAATACATAAATATCAAATAAAATTAGCATTATCAAATTAAAACTACATATAAATAGTTTATAAATAAAATTTTCACTTAGTTTTACTTATTTAACTTATTTATTAATAAATATTGTTTACAAAGTTAAAATAAAACTTTCTACTTAATTAATTTATATTTAAATTTTATTTGATATTTAATAATAATAATAATAATAATAAATTATTATTATTATTATTATTATTACTTAAATAAAAACAAAAACCGAAATCGAGAAATAATAAATAAAATCGAACTGTGTTAAGTTAATTGCTTTCGTTCTCCATCATCTGATGCTTTTATTTCTACATTGTGTTTGTTTTGATTGCTAATAGGCATTTTTCTTTTTCTTTATTTATACTTTATCCCCACTTTCATGCCTCGCCAATTATTTTTTATGTATTTTCTTTTTAATTTCCAATTCTTTCAAAATATACGTACACAATGGATAATGCTTTATTCATAAGTGTAAAGCTTATAATTAGTGTTTGTTTATGTTTATTTTGTTTGTTGAGTTTTCTTTAGTTACTGTAGACGTAGTCGTAGTTTTCTGTTAGTTACTGTAGACGTAGTCATAGTTAGCTGTTAGTTAGTTGTTAGTTTGGTAACTAACTTTTCCTTTGTACAGTCTGAATGACTTTTATTTAAGCTCCAATTGAGCTTAATCACTGGGTGAAAAATAAGAGGAAGAAGAAAATATCTTTTCGCTCACGTAACGATCTTCTATTGTATTGTTCATAATAAGCACAATTGGAAGTGGACTTCATTTATTGACAAGTAAAGCAGATTTAAGCTTTTAGCAAAGTCTTCTTTCTACATGCAGACAAGCACCAAGCAAAATTCACCTTGAAGCATCGAAGATGTAATAAGATACATACGTGGTACATTTAATTATGGTCTTTAGTTCTTGAAATTTTGGAAGTGTAAACCTACAGCCCGCAGGGGTTTACTAGATAGTTTCTAAAAAAAAAAAAAGTTAAGTAATAATTAGTTTCATTTTAAATTTTAATATCTTGGAATAAGTATAAGATATGATTAATTCTTATTTAAATAAAATCACTTATCAGAAAAATTGGTTAAATTATCTTCATTCACGTATAAATATCATAATTTCACAATATATAAAAATGTACTTCCAACAGTGTTAAGTTGTTAACAGAAACTGAGGCCAGCCACCTCACCGCCACACGCCAATTCTCATTAAGCAGTGGCTGTCGAGACGAGCATCGGTTTTGGCCCATTAATATCGTTAAATACAGCAGCAGATCCGACGAGCATCGGCTTACTCTGCTTTTGTCCTATTTCCCTATTTTGTTCCGGGATTGGTCTATCTCTTCCATCATAAATGACATGAACCTAACTGTGACGATAAGGTTTTGACATAGAAGCAGTTCAAAACTCTTGACTACTTTCTATGCAAAAGTTTCCTTGCTGGTCTAATAGCAATAAGTTTGGAAAACTATTCAAGGACATTTCATGTTTTAGGACCCAGAGAAATGAACATTTTTTAGCATTACTTAACCATCAACATTGGTTTTAGGGCCTTTAAACCAGTGTCGAGCACTCAGTATCCAGGAAGAAATGATAAGAATCAGTAAGCCACCAACTGCAACTGGAGTGTAATTGAGTGTCTCATTGGTGATGGGGTAGGCCACAGGGAGTGAGAAGAGAACAGAGATGGTCGCCACCCAAATGACTGCGACCCAACCAACAGGGATACTATACCGACCCAAGTTGAATGGTCCTGGGACGAAGGACTTGCGTGCCAAAGTTACCCTAAAGAAGGTGGGTAGGGCATAAGCAATATACAGTCCGATGGTAGCAATTGATACCATGGCCTGAAATGCCACTGCGCTGCCAAGATACTACATGAAAATAACACCAAGGGCCGTGAATATCGATCTTAGAAACAAGCAAAGAAGATACAGGCAGCACAATGGAAATGTCAGGTTAAAAGGCATGATCGTGTCAAATAAGGAAAAATTAGACAGGATCAAATGTCAATACCGTTAATGCCATGCAAAATGAGATGCATGCTGAGAGCCAAACAGCATTTATAGGGACCTCCTGCTTGTTTACTTTGTGCCAAACTGATGAGAATGGCATGGCCCCGTCTCTAGAAAATGCATAGACCATCCTGAGAATATTTTGTGCGTGTATATATATAATTGCTGTTATTATCTCTGAAATTGCTTCTTGATAGATGAGACACCAAAAACGGAAAAGGTAAGACAATAGCAAGAATACCTGGAGTTGCTGGTCACTGAACTCATACCACAGAAAAATATGGCAACAGAAACAATTCCTAAACAAATAATTCCCCCTACTCCACTCCCATATCTATTCTTGAATGCTGAGTAAAATATTTCAGCAATAGCATACCCACCAGCATCATTGTCTTTACTCAGGAGATCAGAGATGTTTGCAACCCCAAATGTGACTCCAACTATGTAGAACCATCCAAATATAGCAGATATTCCAATGGCACTAATAATTCCTTTTGGTCCATTCGTATCAGCATTCTTGGTTTCCTCTGTCTATAGACAACAGTTCACAGAAACAACATTATTCAGTTTCAGTTCTTCATTAATTACAAAGCATAGATAAAAGTAAGTGTTTAGTTATTCTAGCAAACTAGCAACTGTTCATAAATGCGTTCAATTACAGGCGCATACTTCAAGTTAAAATATGCTTCAAAAGGGGATTAATTGATTTCAAGAAACTAATTTTCTTTTATTGTACTTTGTCCGAGTGATCAAACAGTAGGACAAACCAGGATAGATGCATAATGTCATAAACTCTAAGGAATGTATTTTCAACAAGAATTGGAACTCTTCCTAACTATAGCTATTAGAAGTTCTACAAAGATAAGTCATCTCTTATTAACTTTTTGCCATGGCTTATATTAAAATTCAATAGGAAGATCATCACTGCTTACCATGTGGGCTGAAGCATCATACCCAGAAAGGGTGTATTGACTCATCAGAAGTCCAATAACAAAAATGTAGAATTTGTTATGGATACCTTCACCATTATCAGTGTTGAAGTGCGTGAAGACAAACTTGGCACTGGCTCTCTCAGTTGCAACACAGGGTACTATTATTGTGATAGCAACAACAGCTAAAATTGACAAGGTTGATCAAAATTTTGAAATGAGATTGGCAATAAAAAAATGCTGGAAATTAGAGCCATAAGTTCATCATACCTACAAGATTCCAGACAGCGGCCAGCTGTCCAAAGAAAGATAGTATTGAGATAGGCAGGCTATTAAGTATTGCATGCAGAAGTAAAATTCCTCCATGGATAGCAATAACAACATATTTTGATGCCTCATATCCACCACCTTTTGCTCCACCTGTGCTAAGAAGAATGATAACTTGAAGTAGCTGTGCCAGGGAGAAATCTATACTTGTCGTAACTGCCCACTGCAAATGTAGATGCAAGTAAAAGTTGTCAGTTTATAACAGAATACAGATCCATTGGCATCCTAAACAAACTAGGCTGCAGCAGATAGTGAAATCTGCAGAACTCCATGATCAATCTCAGTTGTACCTGACCAACAATGTTGAACCTGCAAAATTTAATTTGTTCCATTTAGCATATGCTTTCTGCTAGACAAGTTTCATTTTTGTGTAAGCAACAATAAGTAGTGACAATCTTCATATAATGTTTATCTCAACTTCAACCACAAGAACAACTAGAAGAGTAGTAACAAATTTACAATCTGGTTCATGAGCTCCAGTAGGCTGGGTGAAAGGCAGTAAACAACCGGCATTCCAATTTGTTAAATGCAGATCATCAACTTAACAGTGAGAAGTACGTGCGTAACGTGTGAAACAAAGAAACTTGAGTAATATTTCATGTCCCCCAAAATGGCTCCAGTTGATAAGGAAAAGCATCTCCTGTAATTCCTGGGTTGAAAACTCTTTCATCCGACCATCTTCAACACACTAATTTAAAAAATCCCATGTGCACATTCATTTCTTGGTATTATTGCCAACGCATTTCAAGCAATGCAATGGAATTACTTCGACAAATTAAAGAGATTTTTCCTCAGCTGTGAAAAGACAAATCTGACATTTTTTAAATAGAACATTTAGATGATGTCTCATCAAACAAAAGACATGATTCGAACAGCTGTAACGAATAAAGTTTAGTCGCTCTCCCTAAATTGTGAGATCATTGGCGATATGAGCCCAATCACCTTCAGTGAGAGGAGAATTCTCAAACATACTATCAGAAGTTGCTTCAACCCATGGAAGGATAAGACTTCTACAGCCAAAAACGAAAAGAGACCAGTGTACATGGCGCTAGTGGGACTCAAAAAATAGGATAAAGGCAGCATTTAAAGAACCTTAATTAGGTATGTCTTTACACTTGGACTTCAACATCCTGGAGATTCTAATTTTGGCTCAGGCATGATATCCTCCTAAACAATGGAGATTAAAGAAATTGAAACTCCAAATTTGACACCAATTCAAAGTTTCCTTAAATGCTAAGATTTGGACATATCGTTGACTAAAGGATTGAGGTGGGAAATGAAATCAGACACAGCGTAAAGGAAAACGTGATCAAAGGCCAAGTATATAGTGTTCCTAAAAACTCATGAATCTATAAATTTTAACTCAAATAAAAATTTGAAACCCATAACCCAAAGATGACACAAACATCCGAAAAGTGAAAAGTTTTACCAGCCAGTAATCCACGACGCAAAGGGTGCCCATCGAGGGCCAGCGAGCTTTGCACTCCAATAGTAGAGACCACCAGAAGTTGGGTAAGAGGAGCAAATCTCAGCCATTGCTAACCCAACAAACATGGTGAAGCCACAAGCTACAACCCACCCATATACAATGGAAACTGGTCCACCATAAGTCAACCCAGTATTGTACAATGTGGTTATACCAGTTACGATGGATATGATCGAAAATGAAAATGCAAAATTAGAGAACACCCTGCAAATCCCAGAAAAGGTCACGTAATGACCCAGTTCAAATTCAAAAGACGTTGCGGGTTATCTATGCAAAACAAAAGGTTACATTAAAGAAAGATTTTTGAGAGGTTTACGAGAGGTCACGCTTAAGCTCCTGCTTGTAGCCAAGCTCCTTGAGACGCGCAGTGCCTGAATCAAGAGGGACCTTGGCGTTTTGTATCGTTTGTGTTGGGAGTGCCATTTTTTGACCGTCAAGCAGTCTCATGAAAAGAGTGATAAAAGGAGAAAAATTATCAAGGGCACGAGAAATACAGAAGACTGGATTTCGATATTTGAATCGAAAGCTTCGATTTTTTGCTCTCGGCCACCGTATGGTTGGTGGTTGTTTGCTTTCGTGACATTGTTATAGACTTATAGCAGTCAAATGATGATGCTCTGACTTAAATCTCCCCAAATGTTGATGAAGCTTTGTCTTCCAGCAAATCATCTTCGACAGAGAGGAGCCAGAAAGTCGTTTGGACAAATGGCAATTGACAGATATGTTTTACTTTTATAGCATCTGAGCCCTCACCGCGGGCCTACATCACTTCCTACCCAAAGTTGACATTCTGTTATGTTTCAAAGCTGGATCTCCTACCTTTCGGCCTTTTTTGCGGCAGACAGCATACTGTCACGCAGCGAACGCGAGTGTACAAAAACCACGTTTTCGGGAAAACAAGCAGGTCTTCTTTATTTGCAAAGAATCTGGATTATATTGTAATATTTTTAAATTTTAATCACATAATTTAATTTATTATCATATTACACTAATAAATATGTTTAATTATTAATAAATATAATAAATTAACATATTAATTATAAAATGAATTAACATTTTAACATTACGTTTTTCATAATATCCAAATATGATAAATTAATAAAATAACTAGTGTTTTATAATTTTTTATTAATACTAAAATTGAGTCACATTAATTATTGACTATAAACAGAAATATGAAATTAATAATCTTATTCTATACTCCTTTAATATAAGAGAGATTTGTAAATATGATAAAATAATATAAAAAATAAAAAATTGTACAATTTTATTTATTAACAGTAAAAATTAATTATCTTATTTATAATTATTATACATAATAAATAAAAATTCAACAAAATACTTAATTTTTATCATGTTAAAATAATAATATGATAATTACAAATAAAATATAATGAAATAAACGAACAATATATTACTAATTATTAAAAAGATGAATTAACATCACATATCATATATTATTGAACTATTTAATATAAACATTTAAAATAACATTTCCTATTAATCAAAAGAAGTTATCAAAGTTAATTTTGCTACTGGCTTTGTAATAGAGGGTTATGCACTGGCTGCTCTTCCTATTATATTTTTTTCAAATGTTCGTTAATTACACAAGATCATTCGATAACGTTGGCAGCATTCAATAAAGATTTGTTAGTCAAATGATGTAGCACCATTATGTTGATTTAGGAAATCTTGAATTCCAGTTGAATTTTAAAATTTATTTAAACTATATCAAATTTATATTATGTTTCAAAATGTATTAGCACATAAAATAATAATTTATATGAATTAACTAAATTCTTAATAAATTTAAAATTCAATCACAATAAATAAAATATATGAATCAGATGAGAAAATTATAAAGATTTAAGATTTGTTTGGATTATCCTCTCTTGATTTATTAAATTATTAAATTTTGTTTCAATATTCAATGCATCATTATATTTAACTTTGCAAAAAAAAAATTGTTAATCTCTTTGAAAGTTCAAAGAAAGTTCATTAAGCAACTCTTGGAAAGAGAAATATATAAGATAAAGATTAATTGAGAATTGGTAGAGAAAGAAAGGCTTGATATCTAGACACTACACAAGAAATACAACTTTTCTATACATTTTATTTAAAGGTTGTCTTAGACTGATGTTTGAAGATGTAACCATGACACTCTTTGATAATTTCTTTAAAGTTCTACAATAGTTTATGGAAGTTGCCCAATAGATGGTTGAATTTTATGATTGATCGGTCCATGTAAGAGGTTTATAGCTCTAGCCCAGAATACGATTAATCCAACATAGACTATATGAGCTCTCATTAGTTTACCGAAGAAATCGTTTATGAATGGGATACACTAGTTTCACTTATATATGAAAAATCAAAATCAGGGATATAAAGCAAAGTCTTCTAAAAGTGGAACAAATGTTAAAAGTGTGTTCTGTTGATTCAATATTGATTAAGGCGTAACAGTTGATTGAACATCTAAGGGTAAAACATTATTTCGAAGCTTGGCATGAGAGTAGTAGAAAGATATAGGGACCAAGTTACCTACTCTTAACGAGAACATTCCAATTTAGGAAGATTAATAAATGTAATATCGTCTTTTATCCATAGATTTTGCGTTATAGCTACTTAAAGTAAAGAACTAGCTTTTGAGAGAAATTGAAAACCACATTTTACTCCACCATAGATAAATAAGATGTAAATTTCTCTAGAGTGGAAAGCAAGATTTGTTGGAGAACACTATAAAAGGATGGGCACTCCATATCATAAGTATTTTTTCATGTTGATTAGATTACATGTATGCTACAAGGGCTATCTTTAAAAGTTTCCAACGCGTTTGCATTTGGTGACAATCCTTTTATGATTAATCTAATGAACTTGCATCTCTCTAATGATCCAAAGGGATGCAATTTATCAAACCAAAACAAAGCTTGTTTTCATTTCCAATTACCCAAAAAATGTAATCCTTGTTACATCTTTCTGGTTTAAGGTTTGAATTATCATCCAAGTGTTCGATGTACGTGCTTGAAGTTCCTAAAAGCTTGCACCTTAGAGGAATTCTACATGCATTTGTTCTCCATTGACAACGAAGGTAAAGGAAGGAATTAAAAAGAATTGATAGAGCTACTTAGAGAATAACTATGAAAATCCAAAGGCTTTAAGAGAGATTAGCATGAAGTCTCATTCTCTTGAATTAAAAACATTATGGAAGTCTATCTTCAACCTACATCTTTTAGGAGAGTATAGTATTAAAATCATAAGGATTAATTTACAGGTCATCCGAATAAGCATTAATTTTGGATGATTCTTCCTAAAGGAGCTTACGAATTAAAGAGTTATTCGAGTAAAAAAGATAAGTAAAAATAAGTTATTAAAAAAACTAAAGTTTAAGGTGAATGAATTGATTTGTCATTTCTAAAACTAAACCATGGGCTATGCTAGGATCATAAGCAATTATAATTCGGCCATTATAATAATGATACGAATTATTAACCAAGGGACAATATTTTTAGAAAAAAGACTATAAATGTTAATGAACTTTGATTTTACTCACCAAAAATCTTATAACTACAATTTTTATAAACATAATTCTTTAATAGCTACTTATTTGATGGAGTTGTTCAGACTATAATGTTCTAACTTAGGATAAACATTAAGATGGAGAGGAATATTTATACCTTTTTTTGGGTTTCCTTTAAACCTTTTTCCTATTTAGTTTCCTTCCAACCTTTTTTTCCTACTTCTAGTAAGTTAAAATGGGCGGTTCAATGCTTCAAAATCTTCATGCTCTACCTCTGTTTATGAAGTTATCTTGTAATAGTTGAGAATGTCGATATTAGAAGTCTATGCATCAAGAATCCAAATAAGGTTCAGCAAATAAGCTGGGGTATCACTCATAAGAGAAGGAGCTTTATAAGGTGATTGAACAAGAACAATTTTTTTTCTATAAAATAAAAGAATGTTAAACTATTCGCAACCTCCTTACCATTATATTTAGGCAAAGAGAATTTGTTTGAAAAAATCGCAAACTCCTTAAATTTACCTATATTGGAAAATTTCCTTATTTATTTATGAACTTTCAAGTTTTGTTCACTTTTAGGATTTCATTTATAGCCTATAAAGATGAAATAAATGATAAGGCTTTCCTTCAATTAGTTTGTAAAGTTTAATATTTATGGGAGGTCTTTTTTTAAGTCCACCTAATTAAAACTCGAGCATAACCTAATCTTTCTAGAGATTATGTATTTTCATTCATATATATTGTCTACCAATGAAGCTTATTAGGTAAATGAGTCTTCTAGTACATCAATATTCCATAAAGGATATTATGAAAATTAAACCATATATGAGCAATTTTTTTGGATAGCTTTGTTAAGTTCAACGCCATTATACCGCTTTATTAAGAAGGCCAACTTCCTAACAAGGTGCTAAAGCCCCTGTTTCAATACCTTCATCAATCTCATAGGAGAATAAAATTTAAAAGGAATAAATTGCTTTATTTGTAAAAACTTGCTTTAGAACACTACGATTGTAATAAGAAGTAGCCCAGTTTTAGAATAATGAAAACAATAGTCTTTTTTAAATAAAAAACTTGCTAACAAACAAGCTTATATAAAAGGCATCAACTTTGAGAATTTCCAAAGAAAGAGAAACATACAATGTAAAGGATTGGCATCCCTAACCACTCTCAATTAGGAAGATTAATAGGAGGAATATAACTATCTTAAAAAAGAGAAAAGTGAAGTAGAAGGAAATTAACAAAGTTAAGGGAAAAACATAGAGACTTTTATTCAATGTTATATTTATTATTTATAGAAAAAGTGAAATTAATTATAATAAATATTTTTATTTTAATTATTTTTCAGCTTAACAATAAGAGATTAATGAATTCTCATTATTATCAAATAAATAAATAATAATCATAATATCTATATATATAATTATCACTTTAAAGTAGAATTGGTTGTATAACTAATGTTAAGATTATTATCAATTATATATATTGTAATTGTAAACCAAGCAAGTTGCATCTATAGTTAAAGTTGTAATAGAATATGATTAGTAATTTTCATTAGATTACATATTAAAAATCATTTTATTCTTTGCGAATTTGAAAATATTAAAAATCTAAATAATTTAAGTCACCTATGAAATTTGAAAAAGGGCAAAGAAAAAATTCAAAGAAGGTTTTGAATAATTTTACCAACAATAATGACCTTTTGATGATAATAGAGATTTGAGGAATATTTATATTGGTGGAACCTTTTGAAATTTATTTGGTTGAGATTTTTTTAGAAGTAATTTGAGACTATTTAAGCTTTTTAAATAATTTTATCATATTTAAATATATTTTCACATATTTATCAATTAGTAATTTTATTAGGATTAGTCATTGTTACTATATAAATATTTTTTTGTCTTTTTTAAGGCATTAAATGATGCTATATACTACTTTTTGTATTTATTAAAAATTGAAATTTTAGTCGGATTCTATACTTTATATTTCACGACTATGTACTTGTGATTTGGTTAGTTTTTTCTAAATTATTATGAGCAATAAATATCATTTACTTTGAATGATAACCACTGAAGACAGGGTGATAATTCCCCTCTTCTAATGCCAATTGAAACTAGTTGCTTGGAGATCACTTAGTTTCATATCTTTCGTTTTAAGTTGTCTATAACAAATCATAAGTTGGTCTCAAGAGGTTAGTGCAACTGGTGAAGTGAACTCCTTTAAGTGCCTTCTGACTTAAAAGATTGAAGGTTTAAGTCACAGTAAGGTAGTATCAACTCATATCAACCATGATAGTACATGGTTGACTAGGAGTGAGAAATATTGGAGCTTATAAGCATCACTTAGATCAAGTTTGTTACTTAGTTCAAAATTACTAGATCATCAAATGATTCACCCAAATTATATGGTTTATTGGTTACCATAGGCATAAATAATTTGAATTTGAAAGATAACGATCACATTATCTCCTGATATCAAAGAAAATTACAAATCAGGTTAAATTAGGGAGAAATTAAGCTGAAATTAGGGCGACAGGCAAAATTGGAGTAAAATTGGAAAGGGGAATTAGAGGAGGAAGTTGTAGGGAGGGAAATTAAGGAGAAACCTTGGGTAGAGGGTCTCTCCTAATGGGGCAAACCTTAGAGGAGGACCAAAGCTCGACATGAGTTACTGATTTAGAACCAACAGGGATCGAGGCATAAACAAACAGAGGAAAACAATGGCTATTATCTAGGAGACAAGGATTTCTTGCCCCTCATGCAAGTTAATCTATCCAAGGAGAGTTATATGAGAGGTAAAGAAGTTGGAGAGTTAAGTGTAGATTCTCTACCTAAGTCCTAATCCAATATAATTATAGGTTAGGCATCAAATATTGAGGGGTGATAGTGGACGAAATTGTTTCTTCTCCGATCAAACTACTGCAAGTAAGAGCTTTGGCTTAGTTGAATGTATTGCTTGGTTTCATTATTAGAAATTTGCATACATTCCCTCATGTACAAGTGTGGGCAACTACTAAATACTGAAGGAAAGGACTAAAGAAGATGCTTCTCACAGAAGATGAAATGTTCATAATCAAGTTCATTATGGAAGTTGATCTTTAAGAGATCCTTAAATAAGGGTCATGGCATATTAGGCACTAGATGATGCTCGTGCAGAAATGGAGACCTAGGGTTGAGATAGATAAGAGAGGAATTCTAGCCCTTCACATCTGGATTAACTTCCATAATGTACCATTAGAATACTGAATGGTTGAGGGGTGAAGCTTCATGGCAATTTCAGTTAGCAACCCACTTAGTCTCGATTCATAAATGGCGAGAATGGAGAGACTCCACTATGTGAGAATTCATATGGAGCTTAGGAGAGAGAAAAAATTACTCGAGGTGATTTCAGTGATGAAACTAGATGAAATTGGGGAGATTATAAAGATGGAGATAAATCTTACTTACAACTGGAGGCCTAAGGAGTAAAATAGTACTTAGAAGCCAAATGGGAAAAAATTCTCCACAAGGACTTATAAAGAGCTAATGGGTATCATGGATTCAAAAAAGTTTTCAAAGGAGAGGCATTTTTTTAACAAAACCTAATCAGGAGAAGGAAGTTCTCTATACTAGCGAATAGATGGAGAAAGGGGAGCCCTTAAATGTTCGGATTACATAACCAACTAGTACTAAAAGAGAGGTTAACCTAGAGGGATAACCACAATCCCCTAATAGAATATCCAGGATGCTTGTATATTAGGAGATAGTAGAGGACCAAAAGGATCAAGATAACTAACTACTAAAAGACAATGCTAACCAATACAAGATAAATGAGGTTAATAAGGGGGTGGAAGAAAAAGGCTAGGATTGGATAAAAGTCCTACAAATTGAATGGAAGGAGATTAAGACTACCCCTATAAGGACATCTAAAAGGAAAAAAAATGAGGAATAGGCAAGGAGGTAACTAAAACTCATTCTTCTTTTTTTAATATGTATTTTTTAATGTTAAAGAAATTAATGATCCTTAAAGAAACATTTGATTAGGGATACTTTTGAAGAAGAAACCTCTAATTATAGGGTTATTATAAACTAAAATAAAAGCTTATTATCTTATAAATAGTCTTTGTTGTTTGGGTACTAACTAGGATATTCAATACAACCATAAGCACCACCACTATAATGGTAGGATTGTGCAAGACTATAATGTAATAAAAGTCAAAATTACTAGTATATTAACTTCAAATCAGTTAATACGTATAAAGACATATCTGGAGGAGTCGAACACTCAGATTAATGCCTTGGTGATATATGTAATGAACTTAAAAATTCCAAAGAATAAAATTGTGGAAAGATTTAAAGGAAATTCAATCATCTATGAGTCTCCCCTAGTTTATAGTAGGTGATTTTAATTGTGTGCTGGATCCTAGTGGAGCAAAAGGCTATAAGGTTAAGATTAAAGGAATTGATAGGGAGTTAAAGCAAATGGTGAATCAGTTAGGAGTACTGGGCCTAAGATTTGTAGAGAATCTATATACATAGAGTAATGGGCAGGAGGGTAAGTTGCTTACTAGGAAAAATAGCTAACCAGTCCTAGTTAACTAAATTCCTTGAATCCTATGCTAGCTTTGGTGCTCCTATATGTTTGGATTATTCAATGATCAAAATATTAAAGCTAAATGTTGTGTTCAATTTTAGGTCATCATTTAGAATTTTTAAATTACCTTTCAGATATATATAGATTTGAGGAAGTTATGGAAAATGCTTGTAGATAGGAGATAAAGGGATGTAAGGCTTTTCAATTGATGAGGAAGTTGCAAAGAGTAAGGGAAGAATTGAAAATCGTCCTAAAAAGCTTTAGCATAAATATTAATGCAACTCTTCTACTAACTAAATAGAATCTAAGAAAAACTCAAGTTGCATGCTACAAGGATCCCTATAACTAGAGTTTGAGAATATTAGAAAATTCAAAATTATGTGAGTACAACTTGACCCTATTAATGCATAACCCCTTACCAAGGGAGAAGGATAAAGTAAATTAGCTAAGAAAAGACATCAATACAAAATTTTTCTATAGTATTATTATTTCTACTAGAAACAGGAACAAAATATCAACTCTGATCAATGAGAATGGGAACTCCTATGGGGGGATGGACATAAAAGAGGAAAAAACATTACATTATTTTAGGAAACTGATGAGTGTGAATGTCAAAGAAAGGAATGAATCTATTAAGTTAGAAAAGGTATTTAAAGATAGAATAAATAAAGAAATGAAGGAATATCTAATGTTAATGAACATAAAGTCAAAGATATTTTTTTTAGCCCAAATCCTAATAAGTCCCCAGGTTCAGATGAATTTAGTGATGATTTCTTCCAATTTACTTGGAATGTTACAAGAAGGTTACATATTGAAATTTTTTAGGAATTCCTTTATAGTTCTATAATGCTACGAGAATTAAACAACATCCTTATCCCTAAGGTTAAAAATCCTATCTCAATGTAGGATTTTTGACCTACCTCCTGTTTTAACATAGCTTTCAAGATAATCTCAAAAGTTTTAACTAGTAAGCTAAAGTTTCCCTTTAAAAAATCATAAGTCAGTCCTAAGGTTCGTTTATTACAGGAAGGTCCTTTAGTGATAACATACTAATAGTTCAAGAATTGATGAAATATTATCAATCTAAGAATGCCACTAAAAGTTTTGTGATGAAGATTGACTTATTAAAGGCTTTTGAGATATTTTAATAGGAATTTATCACTGACTATTTGTAAGGGTTGGAATTTCCCTTTTTGTTTGAGAACTAGATTAGAGAACACATATCCTCCATAGAATTTAGTGCAATAATAAATGGGAATCCCTCTAAGATATTTAAAAGGAATTAAGGGAATTAAACAAAGGGATCATCTTTCCCATTATCTATTAACCCTAGTTATAAAAGCCTTATCTTAAATGATCCAACTTAAAACCTCTCAAGACAATAGGTTTGTATTTCACCATAATTACAATGCATTAAGAATCAACCATTTGGCATTTACAGGTGATTTGATTATGATCTATGGGGTAAACTCTCATTCATTGAGGTTATTAATAGGAACATTAAAGGAGTTCTTAATGCTTCCAGGAATAAAAGTGAATTTCTAGAAGATCAAATTATACCTATCTTTAGATGTATAAAATATGGAGGATTTAAGCAAAATATCATAATTAGTTGTCAATCAACCTCCTTTAATATACCTTAGGGTTCCTATAACCACTAAAAATTTGAGATTTATAGGTTGTTTAACCTTGCTAGAATTATTCAAATACAAAAACAATTCTTAGTAAAACAAGTTATTAACTATGTTTAGGAGGCTATAAATTATCTCATTGGTTATAAGGAACATCCATGTCCATTAGATTGCCCACATATACATGCTAAAGAAGATTATGAAGGAAATTGAGAAGTCCATGAAAAACTTGCTGTGGTATGAGAAAACAGGAGGATTAAGAAAAGCTAAGGTAAACTAGGCTGAGCTATATTTACCAAATTAGGAAGGAGGACCAGGTATAGCTTTGATACATGTCATATAAAAAGTGATCTTATCCAAAAGGGTATTGATATTGCTTAATAACAAAGAAGAAATATGGTGAAAGTGGATAAATGAAATTTACCTAATGTATAACAATCTTCAGTAGATTAAATCAATCAAAGATCACTCTTAGAGTTTCACTCAAATTCTAAGCTTGAGAGACCAAGTTTATACCATAATCAAATACAAGGATAGAAATGGGAAAAACACGAGATTATGGTTTGTAATGCTAGTTCATTGTATAAGAGGGAAGAACTTGATCATTTGCTCCTTAAAATTCCTCTAAATGCTAAAGTTTGTGACTTCATCCAAGAAGTGAATAGGTCCTGTACTTTAGAGGATCTAATAATATTATAGTTCATTTTCCTTAGTATAATCCAAATCATTTAGAGGATGATAAGGTACTTTGGATGCCTAACTCGTCTTATGAGTTCAATAATTCATTATGCTTTCAGGCATTCAGAAGCTACTCTTTCACTATAGGCTGGTCTGATTTAATCTTGGGAAGAATTCTCGTTCATAAACCATCATTAATAGTTGGTTGACAGCAAAAATGGACTTAATCTTGGGAAGAATTCTCGTTCATAAACCATCATTAATAGTTGGTTGACAGCAAAAATGGACTTAACATAAAGGATTGATTTTGCAATACTACTGAACCACTCTGTCTTCTTCATAAGTCCTCCCTAAAACCTTATCTTATCTATAATTGCAATGTAACTATTCTTCGACCTTATGGTATACAATTTATGTTGGATCTCGTTTTTGGAACCCAAACATTCGAAGACATTACAAAGCCCGTCATCCCAAAAGGGTGGCGTGCCTACAATAGCCAAACATCAACATCACAAATTTTGAGAAATCACAAGCAAAACTCAATCATATTTCATTAATGAATCCAAATAAAGTTTATACAAGCT